>JALPQD010000056.1:25746-49135 GCA_023101885.1 Typhlomys cinereus | reverse complement strand
AAAGAGGAGAGGAGGAGGAAGAGGAGGAACAGGAGGAGGAGGAGGAGGAAAGAGGAAGAAGAAGAAGAAGAGAAGAAAGAGGAGAGAAGAAGAGGAGGAAGAGGAGGAGGAGAAAAGAGGAAGGAGGAGGAGGAGGAGGAGGAGGAGAAAGAGGAGGAGGAGGAAGAGGAGAGGAAGAGGAGGAAGAGGAGGAGGAGGAGGAGGAAGAGAAGAAGGAGGAGGAGAAGGAGGAGAAAGAGGGGAAGGGAGGAGGAGGAGAGAGGAGGAGGAGGAGAGGCGGAGGAGGAGAGGACGGGAGGAGGAAAGAGAAGAAAGAGGAGAAGGAGGAGGAAGAGGAGGAAGAAGAGAAAGAGGAAGAGGAGGAGGAGGAAGAGAAGAAGGAGGAGTTGGAGAAGGAGGAGAAGGAGGAGGAAGAGGAGGAAGAGAAGAAGGAGGAGTTGGAGAAGGAGGAGAAGGAGGAGGAAGAGGCGGAAGAGGAAGGAGAGGAAGAGGAAGAGGAGGAGGAGGAAGAGAAGAAGGAGGGTTGGAGGAGAAGGAGGAGGAAGAGGAGGAAGAGGAGGAGGAAGAGGAGGAAGAGGAAGAGGAGGAGGAGGAAGAGAAGAGAAAGAAGAGAAGAGAAGAAGAAGAAGAAGAAGAAAAGGAAAGAAGAAGAGAGAAGGAAGAAGAGAGGAGGAGGAGGGGAGGAGAGGGAAGGAGAGAAGGAGGAGGAGGAGGAGGAGGAGGAGGGAAGAGGAGAGTAGGAGGAGGAGGAGGAAGAAGAGGAGAAGGAGGAGGAGGAGGAGAGGAGGAGAGGAGAGGAGGAGGAGGAGGAGGAGGAGGAGGAGGAAGAGAAGAAGGAGGAGCACCAGGAGTCAAAGGCAGAAAACTAGTAACAACACATGAGTGCTTTGAGGATTGCCTGTCTTCATATTTCCGTTGTCAGTCAGGAATGTCCCACAATGGGACAGAGCGTGTAGTGCCCATGTTCCAGACCACAATGGGACAAGGATGCTGATGTGTGTGTTTTCAGGTAGTGCCTGTGAAATGTGCAGCATTTAGGAGACAGTCGAATTCTGTCTTTCCTCTGGGACAAGACAGGAGGGAAGTCTCCATAAGATGACAATCATGAGCCAGGAAAGGGGAAATGCAGCGCATATTTATTATTTATTTATTCTTTTTTTAATACATTTTTTTATTTCCGCTCATACAAACTTAATAGGTACACCAGTTCCCTCCCTCCTCCTCCTCCCCCCGAACCCTCTGCTCCCCTCCCCTCACCCCTCCTCCCAATCCCCAGTGCCTCCCCCCCATTCCCAGAGAGTCCTTTATTGTGCATGCCTGACTCTCCTCTGGGCCCTCCTCTCTGATGACATACAAGGACCCAGTGGCATTACCCTGAACCCTTTCCCGTGTTCCCCTTAAGCATAGGAACAATACTGTGGCTGTCAATCCCTTGCCTCCAAGGATCTTGGTGCCTTTAGCAGGTGCCAGACTTTGTGAGGTCAATAGTGTGTTGGACATTGCGCAGGGCATGCAAAGTTCAATTATGATTGCTTCGGCCCTAACTTGTGTGGAGTATCTTGCAAATCATTGCTCCTCCATCCTATTTGAGATGCTTTGTCATAGTGCTGAGTCTCAATGCAAGCATAACCCACTTTTTTCTGCTTTGCACACTCAACTTTATGATCTAGTGATTCAATAACACCAGATTAGAGTGGATAGCCTTTGTACTATCATGTTTAATGTTGCATCACTATTAGATCCAAGATACTTTTAATTTCTTCTTTCTCACACATATGCCTTGAAAATTAATTCCACATATGGAGTACACACTGATTACCAAGGACTACTATCCCTATAGAGAAATAGTAGACATGAACATATAACAACTATTAAGTCCATCTGAATTATGTAAATTAAGACTTTAGAGTTATATATAACTATGCTCTGGGTCTATTTTATGCACCTAGAATGTTTCTTTCCATTGTGACACTACATGGAATTCTCTGAATCTAGAATACATTTCTGTATTCTCTCCCATTGGTAGCTAATAATTTGAATTTCTAGCCATTCTTCCATTCAGTAAATAGGTTATGTTGAGGTTTATATTGTTTTTATCAATATTTCTTGGGTGTTGTATTTTGACAACTTTCTCAGAATAATCATACCAAGTGTCAATTGTAATCACTCAAATGGTGGTTTAAGCTAATAAGTATGGTGTTCTCCTCATGCAACATTTTAGAACTCCCTGAAGGTTTAAGTTGGTATTCCCAGCAGCTGGCAGACATAGGCATAGAATCTGAAGAAGCATTCCTAGTAATATTTTGGATATATTTTTGCTAAGTCACTTAGATCTAATAGTTGGTAGAACAAGAAACTATAGATCTAACATATAGTTGCATAAATATATGATTTAAACTCTTAATCCTTTTAATTAAGCCTAGAAATATTTTAATAGAACTATATAAATTGATAAACTTTTTGAGTTGGCATTAGATTTCCATTTTAAAAATTGCATCTCAATCAGTTTCTCTAAAGGTCATGTTGAATGTCACATTAGCACTTTCTCAGAAAGATATATATTTTTTGTTTATTCTTCTTGAGGTAAGATAAAAACTTTCTAGATGTGATATTTTCTTCAAATGGAACTTTTCAAATGCCCACTATGGATTTTAGAATTACTTCATGAAGATGGGCATCCTCAGCAAATGACATTTAATAGCTGTAAAACTTTATGACAAATATATACAATGATATTCTTTTCATAAGTCTCTTGGGGTGTTGTGCTTTGTACACAGATAATAAAAATAGAGTAGGTAGACAAATTCAGAAAACCATTTCTGCTCTGATTTCAGTGATTACATTGTTCTGATTTAGCTCATCTGCACAACTGGTTTGTGAGTTCACTGTTCAAATTATATCTTAAATTATATTTCTTGACCCCAATTACGATTTCTTCATTGCTATCTGATTGTAATAATGCCTTACCTTTTAGATCAGTCTCTGCCATTCTCCAGTTTGGTGGTCTAGACTGTCACTGGCTACTGCAATCTGTGCTGTGTTGCTCTTTTAGGGCAACACAAGTATGAGAAATATGTAAGATACACAGAAAAAATCTGGGATCAATGACTGCTGGCATGGATGGATATGCAGCAGTCCAGATCAGACCAAGCATGTTTATTATATAGACAAACTAACAAGTGCTATGTCAGCAGATGTCATATGACATGGAAAAGGGAGGAGGGACTGTGGTTTTCTTGCATTGTATAGTGTTCTCTGTAGGAAGGTGAACTGTGTATAAAAAACTCTTATCAAAAGGAAATAAGCAGGGTCATGCTATAGGTATATTCTGATTCAGACTTCACCATCCACAGATGCTACATCATGGATTTTTCTCATGTCAATGCACCTGCACAGCTAAGCTCATGTGAAACATCTCTCCTACAATCCTACTGTGTGGCATCCACTCTCTACAGCTAATCTCTTCCACTAAGATTTTTTTAATTTAATTTATTGAGCTTCTAATTCCAAGTTATGCTCAGCTATGAAGTTAAACAGTAATGAATATAAAAGTTATTACAGAAGAATGAAATAAACGTGAAATGAAAAAAATTAGACTGTAGTACACATTATAAAGAAGAAGTGAGGTGCACAAAAAATGAAGAAAGAAAAAAGGACATGAATGTATCATGTGAGGTAGAAGACAAAAAAACAAAAAGGAAAAGGCAATTAAAGCAATGGAGTAAAAGAAAAGAAAAAAAACGATAAGGAAATGAGAGGGAATAAAAAACAGTTTTAAAAAAATAAAAGCAAAATGGAAGGGCAGAGAGAGAGAAAGGGACAGAGAGGAAAGGGAGAGAGATAGAGGGAGAGGGAGGGGGAGGGAAGGAGGGGAGGGGAGGGGAGATGAGAGGGAGAGAGGAGAGGGTGAAGAGGAGGGGGAGGGGGAGGGGGGTGAGGAGAGGGGAGAGGGAAAGGAAAGGGGAGAGGGAAAGGGGAGGAGAGGGGAAGGGGAGAGGGGAAGGGGAGAAGGGAAACGGGAGAGGAGAAGGGGAGAGGAAGAGAGGGGAAGGAGAGAGGGGAAAGGGGAGAGGGGAGGGGGGTGAGGAGAGGGGAGAGGGGGAGGGGAAGGGGTGAGGGGAGAGGTGAAGGGGAGAGGAGAAGGGAAAGGGGAAGGGGAGAGGGGAGAGGGGAAAGGGAAAGGGGAGGGGATGGGAGGGAAAGAATTGAAAATCTTGATCCTTGGCCCTGTACTGGTAATGCAGGAATTCTCCAGGTCGGGATGGTCAACACAAATGGAAAATATGCTTCCTGTACTGTTCGGGATAGGTGTGTATCCTATCCAGGGCGCGGGTTGGGGTATTTTGTCAGTGTAGGGTGCTTCCTCGTTTTAAAAGCTCTGCTCCTTTGCAAGTAAGAATGTTTTGCTGGTCAGAAGGAAACTTGTACATTGTGGACAGACAGGTTTTCCCATTGAAAAGGATTCCCATTTTATGTACCCTTATGCAGCCAATGTCCAAGCTGAATGGTGTCAGAGCGGGAGAAGAAAACAAACGCTACAGAGATCTCCAACAGAAGGGCAAAACCCAGAGGGCAAAGGTTTTCTGCTGTTCTCATGACTTTCAACAAACCCAGAAATAAATACCCTCAAAACAGAGGAGAATGTGGGAATCAAGCAATCTAAAAGACCTGGATTCAAAGTCTTACCAATTAGTAAAGCACATCGTTTGGGAGATCTATAATTTCATCTGTCATCAGAGAATGGTCTTGACATCCTAGTCTCTGCAGCAATTTGCAAGTGATGGAGCTTTTCCTGGATATTAATATTAACACTCCAGATTGCTGCATCCCCCACAGCCCGCATTTCCTTCTGACTAAACTTTTCAGAATTACCTCTCTGACTTCCGTCATTGTGACACAAAGATATCAGGAAACCTATCTGAGATTATTCCTTCTCCGAGGTTCACTAGAGTAGCTTAGTAGCTCAAAGCTACTTTCTTAGTATGATTTTCTGGCTATAAGACCCAAGATGAACGAAGAAAAGAACGGGAAACTTCTGTCACACAGAAGCCTACTTTTACTCAAGCAACTTTTTTTTAATATAATACATTTTTATTATTATTTCAGCTCATACAAACTTAATAGGTACACCAGTCCCTCCCTCCCTCCTCCTCCCCCCCCCAACCCCCTGCTTCCCCACCCTCACCCCTCCCGCCCCATCCCCCCCGGGCCTCCGCCACGATTCCGATTGTCCTTTCTTGTGCATGCTGACTCTCCTCGGGCCCTCCTCTCCGATGACGTACAAGGACCCAGTGGCATTTCCCTGAACCCCTTTCCTGTGTTCCCCTTAAGCATAGAAACACTACTGTGGCTGTCAATCCCTTGCCTCCAAGGATCTTGGTGCCTTTAGCAGATGCTAGACTGTGAGGTCAATCAAGCAACTTTTGACTGTTACTTGAAATTCTGCAGACACTAGGGCTGTTCCCCTTTCTCCTTCTGCAACGTAGAGCAAGCAAAGAAGCAAGCAACAAATAAATACCTAGATACTGTTGCTGGTAATTATTACTTTTTAGCTTAGTTTTTTAAATAGGTCATTATCAATCTTTTGATGTTGGATTAATTTAGTGTTTGACTCATTTAAATTTGATTCATTTAAACTTGACTATTCAGATTATAAAATACATGCAATCAAACATGTTTCTACCAATGCCAATGGTCTGCTGGGTATAAGTAAATACAGAAATTAACATTTTTTCCTTTCAACTACTGTTTACATGTAAAGGTTTTAATGTTTTTCGCCTGATGCATTTATTATGCTACATCACTTAACAGGGTTCTATCCTGAGGATGTACGTAAAGACAGAGTAATTTTACATGTGATGTGATAGAACTTTAGCCTAACATGATTGATTCTGTCATTTTTATTTTGTTCATTCTTTAATTCTTTCATAAATGATTACATTGAATCTCTGTGCTTTGTTCCTTAATATCCATTCCAATCCATTTTTTAAATAGTTTAACAGCCCAAGTGATGCCATAGCATTGCATGGTTCTATTTGTTACCATTATTTTTAAAATTTGATAATTTTCATATTATACAGTTATTTGGTCTCAGGAAAAAAAAATTAACTGCTCTAAGATTTAGTTTTCATTTTGTAATGTCAAAATAAAAATAATTCTGCTTAATGTGAAAAATGACACAAGATAATAAAACCAATTGCTTAATAAATCATTCATTGTCCTGTAAGATAATTATTTAAAGTTCAAACTATGAAAATTATTGACTTTTAATATTTCATTCTCTAAGAATTGACTAAAACATTAAGTATGAACTTAATAGCATTTCAGTTTTTGATTATAAATTAAAACAGTAGAGAAGGTAAAGATATATGTGTTTATGCAACTGTATGTGGATGTAATCATTAGGTCTAGTTTTGCTAAGAGACTAAATACAATATCTTTTTATTCATATGCGACAGGAACTAGTTGAACTTTCATCAAAAGCTCCTGCTTACTAATTCAGATATGTCAGTTCTGTTACACTAATTCCAGCAAATTGGCATAGTATGTTACAAGGAAGCCCCAATACACTGCTTGATTTTCTTTAATTCCCCCTAGGAATAATAATACATATTTCAATTGCCCACCGAAAAGTTTTTACTTGAAGAGAATTTTCTAGGTTCATTTAAAAAGTCACGTGATGCTGTGCTAGAAAGAAAAACCGCTTTATTCCTGGGTTGGCTGTCAATAGATGACATAGCTTTCTTCTTTCTTCTTGTCTCTTCCCTATCCTTATCACTCCTGCCTTTTTTGATGTCCCACAAAAGCATTGCTCAACTGCATCTTCTCTTACAGTGAAGGTACATAAGGTCCATGCTTCTGAAATGAATGGCAGCAACCTTTGTGCTAAGCTCACTACTTCTGCCTCCATAGGACCCAGTATGGGCTCTGCTTGTTCTTCACTTTCAACTCAGCATACCATAAATGTGCTGCACATCACAATCCCCTTTAATCTTGTAACGATGCAACATATTATCTTTGTACTTTATTTAAATAGGTCCTTTATGTGTTTGCCATCTGACATTGAAAAACTACATGTTATTTTAAAGTAAACAATTGAAACTTAGCATACAATTTAAATATCATAATCTCAACTTCCAGACTTTCTTTGAGCATATACACACAACAGGTACGAGGGTAATACTGATTAATATTATTAATACTGGTTAATATTATTCTAACAATAATACAAAAAATTTATAACAAGAGTTAGAGAACATAAGTGTGCAGATTCTAAGATGAACTTATTGAAAATGGCCATATTGTTGAATCATCTGTAACCACTGTGTTAAAATCTATTTTATTTAGATAAGTTTTGAAGTGTAAATACAATATTTGGAAAAGAATATCAAGGAAATGTTCTAGGAGGATGTGGAAATGACCATGGCAAACAGTCAAGGAAATGTTTATTCTGAAGCAATTTATCCTCATGGATAAAAGAAGCTTTATCCTGGTGAGAAACAGTCTTAAGCATGGGGTATCTCATTCAGAATTACCCAAGGGAGGGAGCTGATATTATAGGGTTTTCCTCCTGTTGATGAACAGGGCTGCATCCCAGGGATGCAAATCCCCAGAAATTATAGCTACAATAGATAGCAAGAAGGGCTTCAAAAGTCTAAGTATTTCCTTCAGGAAAAGAAGACTAGGTTCTATGAGCTAGATGTGTTTTCAGCATGTAAAAAATGTGGTTTTGTGGGATGGTCAGAATAAAATAGAATGTTTTATATAAAGGTAAAATTGACAAAGAGTAAAATAGTTAAAATTTGAGATAAAAAAGGCAACAGGAAATGTCATGCATGATTACTCACAAGCCATAATTATTCTTTTCTCCTTTAGACCCCTAGATTCAATAGGGTGCTTTTCCTCTGAACTCCAATATATTTTATGTTTTCCAGTTAATTTTCATTACAACTTGTTTGTTATTGTGTTATTTTCCTTCACAGAAGTTTCTGAATCCCCGTCTTATAAAAGAATATTTCCTTAGCACAGGGACTGTATAAATTTTGTCTGATGCTATTCCAATAGTTAGTAGAAAGACTAACACAGTAGCAAATATACTGAAATGGTAGTAATAGAAATCAGTAATTTAGTAGGTAAACAGAAATACAGAGATATTGTTTTTAAATGAAATTTTACATTCAAAGGGATTATAATTAAAATGATATTTTAGCATATTTTCATCTTATAACTCAATAGAAAATATTCAATTCATTTTTTTCAATATAGTCTATCCATAATATTGGACATGATATTTAGAGCTTCCTATTTCACAGATTATTTTCAGTTTAACCACTTCACTGGTATTTTCAAGTGTTGCTTATAGTTTATCAAGATGACATTGGATTTGGTTCCTATTACGGCTTGATAACGTTTGATTTTGATCTGAAATTCATTTCAAACAGATATAAATGTGTTTGGACCTTGTAAAAGCACTAATGCTAAAGTACAAATGCTTTATCATCCTGAAATCTGTTTGTTGATAAGAGAAAAACCCTGGAGGAAAAATAAATGAAATTGACTGAAATCATAACTGATATTTAAATAGGTCCTTATAAGGAAGCCATATAATATATACTACTGGGATATTCTAAAAATATTTTAATTGGCAAAATTTCTAAATAAATTCAAGTAGAAAATAAGTAACGCCCCTTCTGAGTGATGCATGAGTAGTAGTCTTGTAAAATCTGAGAAGAGGTGCATGTGTATGTTTTAAGATTATGAGCACGATGCCAGCGTAGTTCATTAATAGAAATATTAAATACATTAAGCTGGAGCAATGACTTGGAGAGTAAGATTTCTTCATGTTAACTTATAAAAGTCTGAGATCTAATCTCAGATTACATGTGCATTTGTAACACCAGTACTTTGGTGGGAAGAGAGAAGAGAATATACAACTGTCTAGCAATTTGTCTCCAGGTTATGTGTGGAGTATGTAAGCAGAAATGGATAGACATAGCAGTCCTCTATGTCCTACCTATTTATGTGTATACATATACACACACATGCACACACACAAAACACAAAACCCATACACCCACACATAGACACACACTAAAGATAAGGTTCCTTTTTGGATAAGAGAGGGTTCCTAGAGGTTTCTTATCTAAATCTTATCATTAAATAGATAGGTTTAGAAAGCAAATATTTCAAAATGGATATTGATTTCAAATGTTTCCTTTGTCATAATTTGTACACATGCTACTTCAAGATGGGGACTGTGATTAAAAATGTATGCTAATTTTCATAAATGCAATAATTAATTTCAGGACGAGTTCAAGTTCTAATCTTTCACATTTGCCTTGTCATATGAGTGATTTTGTTTTCCATTTAGAAAGACTATATTGAAGTTTACTAAAAATCTGAATGCCTCACTCAAAAGTATAGTCAAGGCTTCAAAGATGGTTCAAAGGTCAAGACACTGTTTCACAAACGGAAGGTCCTGAATTCAGATCCCAGGTCTTATTTACAAAGGCCAGGTGGAAAAGACTGTGGCCTGAACTTCTGGCCCTGGTGGGGTAGAGTCTGGAAAATCCCACAGTGAAGCAAAAAGAAGGTAGAAAACAAACCAGAATATTGAGTTCACCCTTGATCCTCCTGAGATTACCTTTGGTCCTTCACATGGGACACACAGTGCCCTCTAACTCTCTCTCTCTCTCTCTCCTCCTCCTCTCTCTCCTCTCTCTCAATAAATAAATAAATAAATAAATAAATAAATAAAGTTTAGAAACAACTTAAAAATGTAATCCATTTAGATTCTATTTGTTGAAAACTATATTTCAACTTTAAAACCTCAACAAGTGAAAATATGCAGAGATGATCATCGTGGTATCTGCTATCAGATAGATTGTAATCTCAGATTTCATTTTCTGTTAGAAGATACCACATGTATACAGTTCCAGCAGACCTAAAATTAGGAAATGGTATAAGATCTTTCACTTTTCACTGCTGTTGAGGCTGACCAATTCTCTCCAACACCAAAGCTGTCACCTGCTTCACAACATGAATGAGAGAAATGTCTCATTAATATCAGCCTACTCATGAGATAGGGTGAGTACTGATGAATTTTCATTATCTTCCCACATCACTCAAATGTGATCAAATTATGTGTTTAAAAGTCAAGCATTGTATCTTAATATACACACATTTATAGATTAGTATACTGTAATTTAAGGTAAAATATTTACACTGATTTATAATTGAGAAACTGTGTGAATCATGAAATTTTCATACCACCTCAAATTAACCTGACCATCACACTAGGTCTTCGCCAGAAAGGCAGTGTTAGATACATAGAATGTGAATTAAACTCCCTTTACTCACACAATTCAGATTTAAACATTCACTTTGATAGCTGTCATAGATCATGGATCAAGAGCAATCAAATTCATTGTTAAAGCCAGGATATCAAAGAAATTAATCAAACTGTAAAAATCCCCAAACAGTATCAGAAGACTAATATCACTTCTTGAACTTTTGGGATAGAGGAATTAATTTTGATAGAATAAAGCTAATGAGAACAAGGAAAAGTAAAATGACACTAATTGTATGCAGGGTGGTTTTACTCAAATATAAAGAGAATAAACTGTAAGTAAAATGATGCACATTACCTTTTACAGTTCTAAGTTGGTTGACTCATGACCATTGTGACTTATCACAGATCAATTATTTCAATAGCCATTAAATAGACCGTGACAAAGCAGTAGAACAATATCTATAATCATAGGTTAGATCAGAATATTACGATCACCTAAAGAAAATTACAACTTATACCTTGCAGCTGAGAAAATAGAAAAAAACTAAATCTTTCACTTACTACCTACCACCTCTCATTTTTTGACAAAATATTAACCAAATCTGAGTAATATTAGGTCTAAGAACTAACTAAACACATGCAAATTCACATATTTTTGCATCATTCATTTAAGATCATACTTCTTATTTCAGTAATGTGTTAATATTTTGTTTTTAGCAAAACATATTATAATATAAATTTCACATTTTTCATATTAACTCAAGCTTTTAAATGAAGAGCCTGCCTGTGCACTCAACAATTGATATATTCTCTTTCGGTTTTGTTTTCTTTTTTGGGTATTACCTGCCATTGTTAACACTGATAGTATTCAAGGGGAAAAAAGAAAGGTTATTTTCCATTTATACATATGACTCTTTGTCTTTTTTCCTTGAAATTAGAATTACTATGTTAGCTTAGAGACTAACACTGTTGCATATTTCATTTCTCATTTGTAAATATTTTCTGAAGTTAATACAGCTTCTTTTCCTGAAAATCACTGTTAAATCTTTTATAAAACAATTAAGGTAAAGCATAATTTTTGCTGGCAAGAAACAAATTCTTATCATACTTGCATTTAATTCATGGACTGTTTTTCTTCTTTATACTTGTAAAGGAATCCTACAGGAAACAGAAAGAAATGTGCCAAATAAAATTTTTTGGTCTTTTCCTGCTTGAGGAAACATTAAAAATGCATAGGTCAATGAATGATCTATAGTCCACTTTAAGCTTATATGTGAGTCATGTTATTCTTCATGCATATAATCTTTCAATTAATAAATATTTCTCAGAGCTATAGACAGTTCTGGTATGACAAAAACCCATGTTCCTAATGTCATGGTTTAAATGTAAGTTGTCCCCCACATGATTATGTGCTTGAATCCTTAGCTGCTGCCAGTGTTTGTCATTGGAGCCTTGCTGGAGAATGACAGGTCACAGCAGGTAGGCCCTGACTTTAGTTTGCTTCACCCTGATTCTGTGAGAAGTATGTTCTTTGTTTGTGTAAAGGGAAATAAAATCAAAACCATGTAATTAAAAGTCTAATCCTTGGGAAAAACTCTGAGCATACAATAGAACCCTCTAGCTGCTTCCTCCTCACCCATAGTGTACTAAGGACAGATGTCTGAGATTTGTAGCTCCAAGATAAGAGATGGTGATGATTTAGAAATGTTGATCTGTTAGCTAAATGGCCAGGTAGCTAAACTGCCAAGTAGTCAAGAAATTCAGAGAAAGATATCCCTGCCTGTTCTGTACCTATGTGACAATGACTATTTACATAGACCCTCTGTATCATAATAAAGTAGCTAACAAGGTTTGGGAATGAGTCCCACATTAGACAGATAGCCAAATTAAACCTTTCTTTTTACCTCACACAGGAAATTTGATCTCATTTTCTCTAAAAGTGCTTGAGTGTTGTCTCACAGTAGCAGAGAGAGTAATTGCTTCAGAAATGTATAACAAATTTGAGCTGTTGCTGTGAGACTAAAAGACTCTAGAACCATAAAGTAAAGCACTGTTTTGAAACTGAGAGAACTTATTACAGAGAAAAACAAGTATGGTCATTGCAAAAACATTGTGATTAAGTGCCTTTGGAACTTTTTTGGGGGGAGAAACATGTAGAATTTCAGGACTTTTGGCTGTGGAAGATCTGTATCTTAGAGACAGGACCTAGAGTCATTCTACTGAAAGCTTGGAAGAGGGAGAGACAGACAATGGAAGCCCAACTTGTGATTATCCAGAACAAAATAAGGATGGTATTCGGAAGTGCATGATGGGCAAATGGAGTGATACATTGACAGAAAGTATGACATGGATACTTTTTAGTGCTCTTATTCAGAGTTATGATGAAAAAAAGCAAGAAGTCAGAAAGAAGGAGATGAAAACTGTGTGAGGTTTGATGAGGAAAAATGTGAGAGCAAACTTAAAGAGAATGCAAACACCAAAATGTCAGCTACTGAGATTAGCATCATTAGCGAACCAAAACCTGCTCTTCGTTTGGATAACAAGAAAAGGCTGCATCCTAAGGACAGGATCCTCTGAGAAGGCTCTCACCGTAAGAATGCAAACTGTTTTGGAAGGGAACAGCTAAAAGCCAAAGTTTTAAAGGAATGTTCCGCTTCTGTTCCTCTAAAGCAAAGGACCAAGAGAAAGTCTTCCTGGATTCGGCACAGAGAAGTTGAAACAGCTGTGATTCAAGGCGGCCGCTCTACCCCTAGAGGCTGTAGCAGAACACGACAAAACCATCCACATGTAGAAGCATCAAAGATGCAAGAGCTGAGAGTTAAATGGATCCTTCCTCCAAGGTTTCAATTGAACCAAGGCAGTGAGTGGTAAGATTGTAAACCAGCCAAGAATTCGGGGTGGGCATTATTTTTTACTAAGGAAATAAAGTCTGGATTTCCCATTGAGATGTGAAGAACTTGGAGATACCAGAATCAATGTGGGATATCTACCAAGGACAGCTGTATTCAATGGGAGGAGACAGAACAAGAGAGTGTTGTGCACTGTGGGCAGCTGCACTGGAAAGGTAGAAACTAAGCATTTTGGAACTGCAATGATTTCAGAAAGAAGTTCATCTGTGGGACTTGAAGCGTCAATTAGATTTGAAGTTTGTTCTGTTGTTTTTCAGTCTTTATTATGAACTGATGTTTCCAGGATAGGCTCACAGTCTTCGCCATTATGTTGAAAGTGTGTACTTGTCATTGGATTTTACATGAAACTTTCAAGTTTGAAATTCTTTGGAACTACTGATGCAATCTCTGGACTTGCAATGAGATGCTCAGGGGTTAAAATCCTGTATAGGTAGAAGGTCCTGAGTTTGGGTCTCAAGTCCTACATAAAAGCACTAGGCAGAAAAGGCGGTACTCTGCACTTCTTCTGGTAAGAGGAGCCTGAAAAATCCATGAGTGAAGTAAAAATTAGGTACAAGCAATCCAGAATTATTCCCAAAGTCACCCTTAGTCCTCCATAGGAACACACAATGTCTTCTGATATACGCACACACAAACACACACACACACACATGCAAATTAAATAAATAAAATATATTTTTAAAAGAATATCACAAATCTTGAGATAAGAAGCTGATCCAATTCATACTTAAAGAAAATGTGGGAATACTTTGTCCTTGAATCCATTGTGATGCTATGACCATGTCCTAGTAGTTTGACATTTTTTCTTGACCTGAAAGGTGAAATCATGACTAAGATTTTCCTCTTCCCTCTAGGGTTCACATTATATTTATTATTGAAAAATAAACAAGTTATTAAAATTGTGCTATCAATACATATATAAGAAATTATTAAATTTTAACCAATTTAAAAATAAATAAAATTTTAAAGACAAAATCTTCCTTTAAATTTAAAAATAATAGCAACAATAATAACTTGAAATCAATCGATGGACCACTAAACACCATAAATTAAAGCAATTTCATTTTATAGAAATACTTTTAACTATGTAATTTTAGGAAAGTCCTTTTTTTCTTCTTCTATTTGTTTCTCTGGTAATACATCTTAAATATTACCTACAATAATGAATGAATCTGCACCCAGAAAATTATTTGTAAGTTTGTCAGTTACTAATTTTTTTTATTTTGAAATTTTTTATTATACATTTTGATTATTATTTCCACTCATACAAACTTAATAGGTACACCAGTTCCCCTCCATCTTCCCTCCTCCCCCCAAACCCCCCTGCCCCCCTTCCTCTCACCCCTCCTCCCCATGCCCCATTGCCTCCCGCCCCAATTCCCAAAGAGTCCTTAATTGTGCATGAACTGACTCTCCTCTGCGTCCTCCTCTCCGATGACGTACAAGGACCCAGTGGCATTTCCCTGAACCCTTTCCCATGTTCCCTTAAGCATAGGAACACTACTGTGGCTGTCAATCCCTTGCCTCAAGAATCTTGGTGCCTTTAGCAGGTGCTAGACTTTGTGAAGTCAATAGTGTGTTGGACATTGCGCAGGGCATGCAAAGTCCAATTATGATTGCTTCGGCCCTAACTTGTGTGGAGTATCTTGCAAATCATTGCTCCTCCCATCCATTTGCTCTTACAATCTTACGCCCCCTCTTCCAGTAAATGTCCCTGAGCTTCAGGATGGGGAGATTAGTCTGGCCCAGTTCTAGGTGGTTGATATAGAGTCTCTGAAGTTCTGGATTGTGGTTTGTTGATTTTCTTTTGCAGTTTTGCTGCTCCTGCAATGCCCTTCACTCCATCCTGCTGGGCACTGTATGTCACCCCCTGGCCAGAGACAAAAGCTGTTAAACTGGAGTCTTGTTATAAGAGCACATTCAAGGGTAGATGTAATAAAAGTAGGAAACCTCAGTAAGGGAGGGGTCAATCACCCATTTGCAAAATGGTTACTTTTTATCTGCCAGACTTTTTTCTCTTACTTTTGATCTAGAACCAGCAGTCTTATTTACATTTTGGGTCAATATCTGTAAAGATATCCTGACTAATATGTCTATGTAGTTACTCTTAGAGTAGGGTTAATACTGTACAATAATATTCCATTTCTCCAGAAGGGCTTGCACAGATATTTAGAGAGTAAATTTAGCTTGATCTCACGCTGAAATATCAACCAGTGTGGATAAAATTGAACATTATAAGGAAATTGAGTTTGAATTGCTGGTCAAAAAATGAAACTATTGTTGACCATACACTTATCACATTTACAATTATTTTTTTAATCAAGCAAGCCCCATAATCTTCTCTCTGCCCTCCTTCCTGAACCAAACCCTAGTCAGCTCTGAGAATATGGCTATTTCTTATGTACTTCACACATTTTTACAATAATATCTGAAAATAAAGAGGAGACTCCCTTTCTTACTTGATCCACCATATAAAAAATCACCATTCTTCAGAAATTGAACATATAGTTGATGGAATCACTTTGAGAGTTATTCAGTTAATCCCATTGTAAACTCAAAGCAGTCCCAGAGTGTAACTCTAATGTCATTTGTGCTTTATAATTATTGAAATGTCAACAAATAGCATGGCTAGTCACAACTGTTCTCAAACTATGTATCTATGCATCAGAATTATAATTAGTGGTTCTAGTAAATGAACTATAAAATGCTGACTCATTGCAAGTAGGAATTAGTGAATTAAAATATCATTAATTAATCATATTTATGTATGTAGCACAAAAATGGTTAATCTTACAGAAACAGATCACAATAAAGTTTAAAGTGGCAAAAATGCTGACTTCTAAGCTGGTCTCTGACTTGCTTCCCAATTTTCTATAAAGCGGCAAGAATTAAAAATTAAAATTTTCAATAAATCTCCTTATATTGATGTCTTGAAATTTAATAAAACACATTAATTTTAAAAATGTTTTAACATGAATATTCTGGAAATGTAAAATTGGGCATTCCTAACCATTTTAATAAACAAAATAATACCATTCAAATCAGATAATACAAATTTAGATGATTTGCTCTTAAGTTATTTGATCCATGTATTTTAATATTAATCAATTTGTGCAAATATACAAAATGATACTCAATGGGGGGCTTATACTTTTTAAAATTAGTGCCCTAACTAATCATGGATTGCAAGCTATACAATAAATATTATTCCTTCATAAAACTTAAAATCTTTGTAAAAATATTTAATTCTAGAAATTAAATAATTAATGAAAATTAGTTTTAGAAACTTAAAACTGATTCTAGTTACAGGGATGAATGCTTTGCAAATTTTTTAATTTTCTGAAGACCCTTCCTTCCTTCCTTCCTTCCTTCCTTCCTTCCTTCCTTCCTTCCTTCCTTCCTTCCTTTCTTTCTTTCTTTCTTTCATAGGATTTCAAATTGCCCAAGGTGGTTGTATATTTGATATTTAGATGAAGCTGGATTTTACCATCTGATCCTACTACCTCTCCCCTAGAATGCCAGGTTAGAGGTATTCTCTACCAGATCCTAGAATAAATTTTTGAGTACTTTACTGATATTTCATGTTAGAAAATAATTCTATCATTAAGCACAACTATTGAAAAGGGTAAAGCTAAAACAAACAAATATATATATATATGTATATTATGTATAGCACTCAGCATAGGCTATGAAATTATAATTTGTTCTATTCACTATATTTTATTATTTTCTTTACTCATGTAAATCCTTCCACTTATATGATCTCAAATGACAGTGATTTTTCTTTCAAAACTTATGTTCCAAAGAGCTACTTTAAAACAGGCTTTCATTAAGATTTTTGAACATTCAATGCACATACACTGTGATCCAGTAATTTACCATTCTGCAGCTATTTCAATGGACAGGACAAACAGTATGAGATCTGTTCTGGTGTCAATGTTGCTTTCACACACTCATAAAAAGGGAATTCAGATAAAAATTTGTTAGTAACTATAAGAGAAGCAAGAGCTTAAGGGATGGGAAAAAAAGACCTTTGGCAATTTACAGTAACTAATTCAAGTCATAGAATTAATTTGAAACCTTTAAATTTTTCATAATGTGTGAGTTTGTGAATTAATATTATCCAGTCCTGGAAAGTGAAATAATGACATTAAAAGTGACACAATGTTAGCAAAGTCAAAGGAAGCAATTGTAGGCAATTCAATTCTTACAGAACAGAAAACCTATTCATTCCTGAAATAATCTACCTTTTGGATTTAAAACCTCTTTCTATACATGAGCCATTCCTCATAGACTTAAAGCATTATATTTCTTATCCTCCACTGAGTACTCATGACAAACTTCAGAAGCTCCAGGGAAATTATCCCAGGTGATAGCTCTAGGAAGGAAAATGAACATTTGCTTCTAAATGGTTGATTGATTCTGATCACATGTCTTGTCTTATATGATCCCACATCTTAGCAGGATTTTCAAAAGAGATTATAGACTTTCTGCCCTGATATCTCAGACCAACAACCTGTAACTCACATAACAGAGATAAGAAGAAGTTTATTTGTTTGTTTGGATGCACAGAAAAAGAATTCAAATTCTTTTGAAGATTGACACTCTGATGATTGATTCTTGAAGACCAAATAGTGAGACCTTAAGACTCTTTAGTTGGATAAAAATTATCCTTTACAACCTAACCAAGGAAGTAAAAGATCTTTACAATGAAAACTTTAAAACCCTCAAGAAGAATTGCAAGAAGACACCAGAAGTGGAAAGTCCTCCCGTGTTCCTGGATTGGCAGAAACAACATCGAAAAAATGACCATCCTACCAAAGGCATATACAAATTCAATGCTATACCAATTAAAATCCCAAAGCAATTCTTCAAAGAAGTTTGACCAAACAATCTCAAAGTTCATGTGGAGGCACAAAAGGCCCGGGATTAGCAAAGACAATCCTGAGTAACAAAAACACTGCTGGAGGTATTACCATACCAAACCTTAGTCTATACTACAATTCATAGTTATAAACACAGCCTGGTACTGGCTCCAAAATAGACACACAGATCAATAGATAAGGATTGAAGACCCAGATATAAGCCCACAAAATTACAGCCAATTTGATCTTTGACAAAGGGGCCCAAAGAATCCAATGGAAAAAGAACAGCATCTTCAACAAATGGTGTTGGCAGAACTGGATCTTCCACATGCAGAAGATTAAAGCTGGACCCGTACTTGTCACCATGTACAAGACTTAATTCCAAATGGATCAAGGACCCTTGATATCAGGCCAGAGACTATAAAAACCATAGTTGAAAGGATAGGAAGTCCCTCGAGCTGATTGGGCTAGGCCAACATTTCCTAACAGGACATACAATGCACAGTCACTGCTACCAACTCTCAAGAGTTGGGATCTTGTGAAATTAAAGAGCTTCTGTTCAGATAAAGAGATTGCACACGAGCTCAAAGGCAACCCACAGAATGGGAGAAAATCTTCACTAACCACATAATCTGATAGAGGCTCTACTGTCCAGAGTGCACAAAGAACTTAGAAAACTAAAACACCGAGGAAACAATGGCCCAATTAAAAAATGGGCCCTGGAACTTAAAAGAAATTTTACCAGGGATGAAATTAAAATGTCCAACAAATATCTTAAAAAATGCTCCACCTCTTTAGCCATCAGGGAAATGCAAATCAAAACTTCCCTGAGATATCATCGCAACCAGGTCAGGATGTCAAAATCCACAATACAAACAACAACAAATGCTGGAGAGGATGTGGAGAGAGGGGAACTCTCCTACATTGTTGGTGGGAATGCAGGCTCATACAGCCACTCTGGCGAGCCGTCTGGAGATTTTTAAAGAAAGTAAAGATTGAAATGCCATATGACCCTGCGATTCCACTTTTGGGAATAACCCCCCCATGCAGCTGAGGTTCACCTCGATAGCACAAGCATGACCATGTTCATAGCAGCACTGTTTACAATAGCAAAGTCATGGAATCAACTCAAATGTCCAAAAGTTGATGACTGGATAAGGAAAAAGCGGTACATCTGTACAATGGAGTACTACTCAGCCATCAAAAATGGTGAATTACTGGAATTTGCCGGGAATTGGATGCCATTAGAAACAATTATATTAAGTGAAGTATCCCAAACCCAGAAAATTAAGTGTGTATGTATTTCCTATGGTGGCTCCTAGTACCAAAGCCACCCAGCTCACCTTGAGACACTCAACGGTAAATCTATGTAATACCTACAATAATTACAAGGATTATGAACAGGAGGGATGGGGTTGGAGGGCCACACCAGAAACAAGGAGAGAAGGGACCATGTTACAACAGAGGAAATAGGCCTCCATCAAGGACTGCAAGTAATGTGACACCTGGTTAAGTTCACAGACGTTTGTTTCTGATCATTTACAACTGAGGGGGTATGAGCTCACCAGAAGGGGAGGGCTATAGTCTGACAGATAAAAAGTAACCATTTTGCAAATGGGTGATTGACCCCTCCATCACTGAGGTTTCCTACTTTTATTACATCTACCCTTGAATGTGCTCTTACAATATGACTCCAGTTTAACAGCTTTTTGTCTCTGGCCAGGGGGTGACATACAGTGCCCAGCAGGATGGAGTGAAGGGCATTGCAGGAGCAGCAAAACTGCAAAAGAAAATCAACAAACCACAATCCAGAACTTCAGAGACTTTATATCAACCACATAGAACTAGGCCAGACTAATCTCTCCCCATCCTGAAGCTTAGGGACATTTGTGGAAGAGGGGTCAGTAAGATTGTAAGAGCAAAAGGATGGGAGGAGCAATGATTTGCAAGATACTCCACACAAGTTAGGGCGAAGCAATCATAATTGGACTTTCATGCCCCGCGCAATGTCCAACACACTATTGACCTCACAAAGTCTAGCACCTGCTAAAGGCACCAAGATCCTTGGAGGCAAGGAATAGACAGCCACAGTAGTGTTCCTATGCTTAAGGGGAACACGGGAAAGGGTTCAGGGAAATGCCACTGGGTTCTTGTAAGTCATCGGAGAGGAGGGCCAGAGGAGAGTCAGGCATGCACAATAAAGGACTCTCTGGGAATGGGGACGGGGGCAGGCACTGTGGATGGGGAGGTAGGGATGAAGAGAGGGGGAGGAGGGGTTTTCGGGGGGAGGAGAGGAGGGAGGGAACTGGTTTACCTATTGAGTTTGCATGAGCAAATAATAATAAAAATGTATAAAAAAAGAAAAAAATTATCCTTTGCTACAAAAAAAAATTTAGCATGTTAATGCTTGTGAAGTTCATGCCAACTTTAAGAGGTGGAGTCTTGCTGTAATAAGGCTTGTGACGGGGCAGATCTTGAGGGTTTGGGAGCCCAGTGCTATTTGACTTTTTTTTCTCTTTGACTTCATGATGACTGTTATGCCCTAAACCAGCCTCTAGCTTCTGCCTTTAAGCCATAACTTCTGGTATGAAACTCTCATATCTTTGGACATTATCTCTCCTCTACAACCATAAGTCAAATAAATCTTTTCTCCCCTTAAAAAAATCAGCAAAAAAACAACAAAACTAACTAACTAACTAACACTTACCTCAAAAGTTAAACCTGGATTTGCTTTTATTAATGTGATTTTGTTCAATGCAACCTAGCAAAATTCTTAAGGGAAGGAAAATTTGTTATGGATATCAGAAACATTTTGGTAGGATTTTCATGAAATCTAAAACACACCATTAAAATTTATGTTTATTGGCATCAATTTTCCATGTTAATTTCTGAGGTGATATTTTGACAACAATAATGAAATAGAGACAAGCACACATGGGATTCTGTCACAAGGTAACTTGAGAGTCTACTACATAATACTCCATTGTATGTCATAGGTAAATCCAATTTCAATTACAAACAGAACTCATCTGTTTTATGACTTCCTGTCATTTTCCCTCTGCTGACATGTCCCCATATCCTTTCATTTTCTCTGTATAACTTTACTTTATAGCTTGCACTAATATTAATTCTAAATACCAATAAATATTAGCCAAAGTCCCATGCCACAAAATTAGAAGAGGTTTAATATGAATGCAAAGAAATATCACTGAATATCCTTTTGTCTTTTTCATATTTGGAAAAGGAAACAAAAATCAGTTTGTTTTTATTTAGTGTGTGGGGTGCATGTGTATTAAAGGGCATTGTGTGTCCCTGTGGAGAATTATAGGTGACTTTGGGAATCATCCTGAATTGCTTCTACCCCCATGTTTGCTTCTGGGAGGTTTCCCAGTCTCTGCTCACAGCTGTTGCTGTTTTTGCTTGGTGATTTACGTGGGATCTGGGATCCTAAATGACAGCCTTCTGTTTGTGAGGTAGAGACTTAACCCCTGAACCATCTCTCTAGCCAGAAATTTTAAGAATGGAGTATGTATGTTGGCTGCAGGAACCAGGAGTGTTGTGTCCCTATCCTTTCCCCAAGTTTTGTTTCTAATATTTGAATTCCATGGGACAATCTGTTTTCCTAACTCCTCTTTTTCGTCCTTCATACATCAGGAAAAATGCTACAATATTTAGAAAAAAAGTAATGAATTAAGCAAATTGCTTGTTTTGTATAATTAATAGTTATAGAAAAACTTTTTCTGTAGGTGTACAAATTTGTTGGTATTACTAGAATCACAGATGGGAGAAAAGGAAAAGATAAAACAAGGCTTAAAATAGCCAGTACTATGCCCTGCCACAACCTCATCATCTTATTTGATTTCCCATGGCACAGACTAGTCTGCAAGCTTGAGGTAATTAGGAATTTCAGAAAAGAAAAAGATTTTCTGAATTTTTTCATTTAAATGTCATCAATGATTCATTTCAATAATATTTATTGATTTGAGCAATACATTAAAGAGCATTTTGTCCAGTAACTTAGCTTCAGTGATTAAAAAAAAATTAAAGATCACTGGATGAAAACTGTCGCAGGAAATAGAGTCAAGTGGCTTAAGGGAATAAGGGATTTTTCCTTACAACAGTCTAATTATAGTTCTCAGTCCAGCTTGATGGGATAGTATGCACCAACACTAGGTGGAGGGAACTGGCTACACCATCTCTACATAATGGCTGAGAGAGGGATGATCCTTCCTTGCCAGACCAGCATGTCTGGCCAAGTGTACAAAAGGATGCCAACTTCCTCAACCGGCTCTCAGTATTTTATTCATCTGTTCAGGGTCTAGTCCCACCCACCATAGGCTGGGCCTTACTTCGTCGGCTAGAAAATCTCTTGCAGGTTTGCTCTGGGCCTAACTCAACTACTAATTCTTTACAAATGTGCCCAGAGCTCAAAGCCTCAACTGTCAATTGACACCTGTGCCTAACTGTGATAACTACCTTTTGTCTCTAAACTTGTCTTTTGACAAAACCCATCATTTTTGATAAATAAATAAATAAAATAAATAATAAATAAATATGGTATATAGATGCATATATCCATATGTGTATAATATGAATATATTGTGCAGTCATATGTGTACAATATTCATATTATATAGTATTATGCCAAACTACATTGATTTTACTGAAGAAATATTTTGACACTCATATTCTCTGGCTTTAGAACATTTCCAGATCCATTAGACAAATATAAAAGATTATTATAACTAAAACTCCATTTGCCCTGTCTAATATTTCCATTGTTGAGCTTAGCATATGCATGCTTCATTCCCATGTTCCTTTTGCTTCATTTTGAAATCACCTTTCTTAAAGATTTTTATTCTCATAGTGATTTCATATATGCCAGTTGCAATCTGCTTCCAAATGTCAACTTGCATAAGAACTGTTTAATAAATTTTCTATTTTCTCTTCTTTAATCTTCCTTCATCACTTAACAGTTTCAGTGAAGTTACAGATCAAATCATGCATGCATAAGACTATTTGCTCCACTAGCTAAGTGTTTTCACTTCACTTATGCATGAGGAAATCTACACCAGAGAAAGTGAGGTAGCACAGTGTGAAGTGTTAGAATAAAATAATAAAATCAACAACTATCTCAGTCTGCTTATCATTTTATGAATATAATGAATCATATTGTTTTTAAAATACCTTTGACTTTATTTGATTGACTGTGTAGGAGATATTGCACAATATGCTGACTCAGTGTGTTGGTGCAATAATTAAACTATAATTTTATAGTCTTTTATTTTTCTTCATCTTTCTTTTCCTCTTCTCCCTCTCCTCCT
>JALPQD010000056.1:0-23430 GCA_023101885.1 Typhlomys cinereus | reverse complement strand
CTCTCTCTCTCTCTCTCTCTCTCTCTCTCTCGTCTCCTACTCTCTCCTCTCTCTCTCTCTCTCTCTCTCTGTGTTTCGATCCTACGAGACTAATCTGGTATAGAATTCCTGATTGTATTGATTCAGTGTCCGCAGTGATGAGCTTACAGACTGTCTCCCCCATGTCTGTGTCCCAGCTTCCTTCCTTCCTTCTTCCCTTCCTCCCTCCCTACCTGCCTCACTCCCTCCCTCCCTAACTCTTTCTCCCTCCCTTCCTTCCTCCTTTCCTCCTCCTTTCTCTTTCTCTTTCTCTTTTCTTTCTTCTTTTTCTCACCTTCCTCTTTCCTCCTTCCTTCTCTTCTTCCCCTCCCCCCTACTTTTTCAAATATATTGCTGCCATCAATGACAGGAGTTGTTTTCTATGACATCAAGGGACCAGGAACCAATCCTCCTCAAAGCACAGTTCCTTAATCTGGTCAGCAAGCTCCGTAATCCACAGTCCTGCTTGTGAACATACACTTAGTTTGATGTGAGTTAGAAACACAAAGTCAGCAAATCTTTTTTGAGACCGGATTCAAGAAAATCTAAAAAAGAGCAGTCTGAACTATCACACAATGCACAGAGTTTTCTGTGAAGACTTTTCAGTTTCTACATCTTCTTGTGTCTGATACTCTTCTGTCAGGAATAAAGGGGGGAGCAAACTTTTCTGCTGCCTACATGTTGTTTTAGGAGTACAGCTACTGAACATACTACTACTGCTCATACTTAGTAACAGTGCAAAAATCAGCAAGAATAAAGGAGTGTGTAGATCCTGTTCCTCCCCTTACCCATGCCCAGGGCAGTGATGGCCCCATCAGCTGCATGGTCCAGGTCAACTGCTTGACACTTCATTCTCTAAAGACCCATATTACACCACCTTGCAAACCTTATGAATCCAGATGTGAGGATGTAGCTCAGAAGATGCTACCAGCCACACAATCTTTTGTAAATTCTTTAAAACTAGTTAAATGAGGTACCAGGATTATGTAAATGGGATTCTTTTTGGGCATAGACATGGATGATATAAAATGATTAACAGGGAGATCACAATTCTCACACTTTTTCCAGAGGAATAGTAGAAAATATCCCATTCATTTAGCAACTACACACACACACACACACACACACACACACACACACACACATTCATACAACCCTAAGACCAAGGAGGAAAACGAGGAAGAGTTTGGGGATCAGATGTGCTCTTGCTTCTTCACTATTTTCTCACTGGATGACTCAAAAATTGGAACTATTTGTCATGACCTGAATTTTATGTCCATACATTAGGTCACTTTGTGATAAACACATTTTTATGTCAGAAGCTGAGCAGCAGATCTCAAGCTGGAGAGGACAAAAAGCAGCCGCAGTGGTCAAACAGACCCTGCTCCTCCCATCCCCACAGCCAGAGCAGTGATGCTGCCCACACTTCCTACTCCTGGAGTGCTCTGTTCTGGAAGCTGTCCCTCCCTCCATCTTCCTTAGTCATTGGCATCAAATCGACTGTGGTTCTCTGTGTCCCCCTCAAGTCATGGTGTGTTTGTGTCCTTTGTTTGTGGCTGCGCATGGTTTAAGTGATCTGTTTCCTCTGCTGTGAAGGGTGGCTGTCCCACCTGGGGCTGAGGGCTCCACAGTCATCTATTCTCTGCCAACCACAATGCTTGCTAAGGGAAGCTTCTAGGCTGGAGGCTGCAGGCTGCACAGATCTGTAGGTTGAATGCTAGTATCTGAAAAGGAGAATATGTGATACCTGCTTTTTAAAAATTGTCTTCATGATTCACCTCAAACATTACCTGTAAGTGCTGAGGAAATGAAAGTGTGAAAGTTCAGTGACCTTGGGGAGGGAGAGAACATCAACCCAACTCCCAAGATGCAGAGTCCCAGCCCACTTTTCCCTGCTCTGTCCCAACCTCTGACACAGTGAACCCTGAGAGAAAGGAGGAGCTCCCCCCTAGCTCTATCTTGCAGGAGACAACTCCAAAACCCTCCTGTCAGGGAGCCTGGTCTCCCAACTTTCCCGAGGAGACAAGGTGCCTCTCTCACCCGCAGTTGGTTCCAGAGTTTCTCATTGCCAAGAAAAGCTGTGCCACCTCTCATTGGAGAATCCCAGAGATACTCACAGAAAACGTTCTGCTTCGCAATGTAAGCTTTACTTCCTTCCTCAGACTCGTGTAACTCACCCTCCTTATCCCCTGCTGATCTCCTTTTACCGGATCCCAAACCACTGCATTGGCACTAGAAATTTAGTGGCTGAGGATCCAGCTTCTATAGGGCCCAATCTGGGTGTGTGGGTCCTTGATCTCCCGTCCAACTGCTAATCACTCATCCCTTTCCTGATCATAATCATTTCACTGCTGGGGTGAATATTGGCTGCAGCACCTTTTGTTGACATTGACATGTTTGGCCCTAGTCCCACAGGGTCCACCTGGGTCTTTGCTGGTACATGGGTTGGTCCTGTCACACATGAAGGTAATTATATATTAACTATTACATGTTACATTTAATTATAGTAACTATTACACAAAGTAGTAATACTTAAACATACAGGGGTCAACTTCACAATTGCAAGCTGAGCTTTGGGCACATCTTTGAAGAATTGATAGTTAAGACAAACCTGCAAGAGATTGTATAATGGAGAAGACCCTGCCTGTGGTGGGTAGGAACATTGCCTGGGCAGGTGGGTAAGATGGGGGAAACCTAGTAAAACCCATGAATTCCAAGAATTGAGCTTTCTGCTTTACTTCTTTAGCTGGTTCATCAAGTCAGCCATTTTTCTGCATACTTAAGAAAGACTTGCAGTGTAGCAAGTGAGGTTTGCACCTTTCTCAGCAGTGAATGTGGTATGACCAGTTCCCTTGGCTTCTCTGTTGATGGGAACTGTCCTGCCAAGCTGTACTAAAAATAGAACAGGACAATAGTAAGCCCTGGCTCCCTTAATCACTTTCATCCTGAACTAACCTGCAGCACGCAGGCAGAGACACCAAGCCAAGAATTTACCAGGGGTCTCCTGCATAGAGCAGACTTTTCCTTGAGTGGGAAGGTGTCACTTTCTCTCTCCACGCCCACCCCAGCCGCCGCTATCCTGAAGCTGCAGGGTCCTTCCTTTAGCCACTGGTCCCCAGTGCACCACAGACTTTCACCTCCCCATATCGTGGCCCTTTCCTGGGCAACCAGTGTGTCCCCAGGGTGGCAAACGGGGGCTTGCGACCTGCACTGAGTCTTGCGGTCCTGGGTAGCCCTGGGGGCCATTTCCTCGCTCCCTAGTCCCTCCAGGTCCCACACAGTGATGGGCTCGCCTGCGGCAAGGGTGACCATTGCCCACTCGTGACTGTTGTGGGCAGCGGACAGGGCACCGGGCGGTGGTTGCCCCGCTGGGCAGATTCGAGGGTCCTTGCTGGGTCAGAGCGCTGCCTGCGCTGTGCCCAGGTTCTTCCACCACAAGAAAAGAATCTCATTCCTGGTGGCGATCCACGGGGCAGGGCTGGAGTCGCTTCAACCGATTGGCCAGTATTTCCAGCACCCTGCTCTTGGCCAGCACACCAGCTTGGTCGAGGTCTTAGCATAAAGCCCCAGAACCCAGGGTGCAGACCGCAGTTCTGTGTGGCCTGCAACCTCTAAGCAGGAGTCGTCCTCACTGCCCAGTCAGGGGTCAATCACAAGAGGGTGTGTGGTGTTGAGTCTGGAATAGCGATTTCCTGTCCTGACATTGACATTTGCAAACCCAGTCTTTGGGGTCCAGTGCAGCCTGCGAGTTCTCAGTGGCAGCCAAGTGCCAGAGTCTATTTCAAATCTGTGCGTGATTTGTTTCCTAAGGATCTAAAGAGCAGCTGATGCAAATTTCGTTTCTAATTTTTTGGCGTGTTGGAGTGAGTGGATATTTTCCTTTACTTTTATTGAAC
The DNA here is from genome assembly GCA_023101885.1 of Typhlomys cinereus. NCBI lineage: Eukaryota > Metazoa > Chordata > Mammalia > Rodentia > Platacanthomyidae > Typhlomys > Typhlomys cinereus. The sequence goes on along the minus strand of JALPQD010000056.1, from coordinate 19,516 downwards.
TGACAAGACAGTTTAACAAACTTGCTCTACAAGTGAGTTATAACTTTGTATATATTAATGGGCATTCGACTAAAGCACAAATGCATTATTGGAATTGCATTGAGCAAAATATGAGTCATCGTTGTCTTACAGCTAGACATTGAGAAAATATGCATTTGCAAATGTTTTGGTGTACTTCATTTTTATTCTTTTATGCTTTGACACTTTCATACATAAACACAAGGAATCTATGTGTTTTCATCCTTTACTCCCCATTCCCATCTTCCACCCACTACATCCCATCTCCCTCCTGGTTTCATCTGGGGTGTCTGCTGTGGTGCTTACCTGAGCACCTGCTGGGTTTGGGGTGACCCATCAATGGGGTAAATCCGTGAATGGGGTAAATCCGTGAATAAAGAAACTCCCCTTCTCCTGTGTGGCATGAATTTTGAATAATCTCAGGGTGGTGTAGTATTTCCTGAGTTCTTCTTGGGGAAGGGCTGATAGACCAGCTTTGTGCAGGGTTAGTAGAGACATCATGGCAGTGAGTGTGGCAGCCCAGTCATGACCAGACAATACCTGTGGCAGTACCACTCCCCACCACTGGCTCTTACATTCTTACCTTTCTTTTCCTTTTTGCACTTCTGGTTTTCTGTGGAACAGGCTCTCCCTGCCTTAGACAGGGCATTAAGGGCCTCCTGGTCAAAGGCGGTCTGGATGGAAGTCCTGCCTCTACCCATTCAATGTAGGGTTTGCAGGCCAACACACTGCTGTCCAGCAGCTGTTTCAATTTATTTTGTTTTCGATTGATCACAACACCTTCCCCTTTTTGCAGTAAGAATTTCTTATTTCTCACAAATTTGTGTGGGTTTTTTTTGTGTGTGTGGTTTTGGTTTCTTTTTCTTCAGGATATTTTTTTCCTGCCCTATATCTGATTTTGGTTTAATGTAAGCTAGAGCTTGTGATGTTCTTTTCCTTTTTCCTTCAGATTTTGTGGAGTCTGCAGACACTAGGCCTTCAATCCCCTGGCTTGCTTCCTACATTGGAAGACTGTAAATACTCAGCCTGGGGCAAGGACAGAAGGCTCTGCGTCAGCCATCCAGCCACAAGCTGCTCTCCAGTATAGGTGGGGTCTGGGAAGAACCAAGTTTCTATTCTATGGGAAGTAGGCCTTGGGGTCACAGGGGACACTAAGGTTCTAACCTCCCCCTTCCTAAGCTGAGAACACCTCCTTTTGACTTCGCTCTGGGATTTCTCAGGGTCCACCCACCAAAGATCACTCAGGACCTTCTGCCTATGAGGAAGAGTCTTAATCCCTGAGCCATCTCACAGGCCCACATCTACTTTATATACCAGTCTCCCCCAGGCCTTCAAAAATCCCTCTAGAAACTAGGAAAGGGGCTTCTTACCCCTGAGGAAGACTTTCTTTAACTGTCATTCAAGCTTTTTACAAAGAGGAAGAATCAAAAAGGGGGAGGGAGTGGGAACAGTAAAAAGACTGAGGAAAGGGATAAGAAGGAGAAATGCCCACTTCAGTTTTTAGCCCCTGCCCTCCAGGGTCCACCATCATCCTCTCCAGTCAGTACACAGATGTGGGTTCAAGTCCCTGAACAAGTTTCCAATGCAACAAAATGGACACTAGGCGAGGGAGTGCCCCAGTCCCAGGTCTCCCACAATGGCTTGTGGGGGTCACTGGAAGATGGTCAGCATGATGGGATGCGCCCCCTCAACAGCCTCTCTCCCCTGCTCCTCTTCCCTCAATCCTTACTCCAATTCCAAGGCCTGAGTTCATTGTCTTTGACTGGCAACCAAGCCAGTTCCTCTCACCTCTGGGTAGAAGTGATGATAGCAGGGAGATATTTTTAACTTTTGTCCTGGACATGGGGTTCAGTTTATTTTTATTGACTGAATGGCATAGGCCCTCGCCTCCCTCTCCCTTTTCCCTCACTAGGGTATCAGGATGCCCTTTCTCATCCAGATTAACAGCCCCCTCACATGCCAATTTGGAGACCTCATCTTAATTCACTCCTTCACTGTTTTGCCTGAATGCCCTACACGCCTCCTAGGGAGAGAGCTTTGAAATCGCCTCCAGGTTTCCAAATTCCTTCTATGAAGCTAATATCGTCTTAATCCCAAAACCTAATAAAGATACACTTAAAAAAGAAAACTATAGGACAATTTCTCTGATGAACACAGGCTGGAGGTTCTCTGATGTACAAAGTCTTAGCAAATCAGATTCAAAAACATATCAAAAAGATCATTAATGGGGATTGATTAGGCTTTACCCCAGGCACACAAGGTTGGTTCAATATATGCAAATCAATAAATGTAATTCACCATATAAACCAGTCCAAAGTCGAAGACCACATGATACTTTCGATAGATGCAGAAAAAGCTTTTGACAAGATCCAACAGCCCTTTATAATCAAAATCCTAGAGACAGTTGGAATGGAAGGAACCTTTATCAATATAATAAAAGCTGTGTACAACAAGCCAACAGTAAGGATTACACTCAATGGGGAAAAACTTGAAGCATTCCCACTTCTATCAGGAAATAGACAAGGCTGTCCACTCTCACCACTTCTATTCATATTGTACTTGAAGACTTAGCTGAAGCCATAAGACAAGAAAGGGACATAAAAAGGATTCAAATCGGCAAGGAAGAAGTCAAGTTATCTCTATTTGCAGATGACATGATCTTATACCTGAGTGTTCCCAAAAACTCCACCAGGAAACTACTAGAACTAATAAAGAAGTTCAGCAGGGTGGCAGGATACAAAATAATCATACAAAAATCTGTGGCCTTCGTATATGCCCAGAATGAAAGAAGTGAAAAACCCTGAGAGAAACAATCCCATTTACTCTAGCCCCTAAAAAAATGAAATACCTTGGTATAAACCTAACCAAGGAAGTAAGCAACCTTTACAATGAAAACTTTAAAACCCTAAAGAAAGAAATTGCAGAAGACACCAGAAGGTGGAAAGAGCTCCCAGGTTCTTGGACTGGCAGAATCTACACCATAAAGATGGCCATCCTACAAAGGCAATATGCAGATTCAATGACATACCAATTAAAATCTGATAAAATCTGATCTTTTCAATGTATGATGTCAATGTCCCTGGTCTCTCTCTCCCTCCTCTCCATGTTCTTGTATTACTGCAGAGCTTTTGTTTGTTTTGATTCTGGAGATGCTGTCTCCCTTTGGACCTGAGACTAGAGAGAAACTTCTGATCCTCCTGCCTCAGTTTCTCCAGCAGGAAGACTCTAGGCTTACTCTGCTAGACCTAATTCACATTCTGTGATATAGGACGCTGGAGGTTGTGGAGCTGTACTCTGATGGGATGGGTAAACGCAGGTGTTATCATACCACATTCCAATATGCGCTTGAAATTAGATGGTGCTCTGGGGAGTTGCACACAAGCAAAAGACTTCATTTTCCATCCCCCCCAAAAAAGTATATGCTATTCTTGTCTACTACCAGAGAGAGAGAAAGAGAGAGAGAGAGAGAGAGAGAGAGAGAGAGAGAGGTGTTGAATATATAGCACAATGGTGGAACTATTGTGTATCATGCACAGGGACTTAATTCACATTGGGTTGTTTTGGGGAGTATCTCTGAGTTACTCAAAATCCTTCTCGGGACAGCAGTTCCAGCCAGGTCCACCATCCATATTCCTGTGCCTTGGGCCTGGTTTTGAGTGTTTTCCCCTGTAGTACCAGTGTAATGGGAACCATTCCTCCTGTTCAGACGTGACAAGACCAGACCCCATCCTCTTTCCCACCCCTCACAATCCCCTAAGACCAGGTAGGACAATTTCAAAACCTGATCAAGCTCCTCACCCATCAGATTATACCCCCATTAGGGCTTGGATGGTTTCATCCCAAAATATAGCCAGCCTGACAGTGGTATTAGCAGACAGGGTGGATGTGGCTTCTGATGGAATGAGCTTCTAGGTTTCCGATCGCCACCTGATTGGCCCTGGACTTAGGCCCGCCTACTCAGAAGGAGTATAAAGGCAGCAGCTCTGGGACCTGTGCAGCCATCCAGCTGTGGCTGTGTGCAGTGAGAAGGAAGCTAGGATGGAGCAAACCTTCCAGCTGTGTATGTGGCAGGCCTAGGCTTCCACATTCCAGGCCCTGGAGCCGAGAGAGCTCAGGAACATTTGCGTAGGGGGTTTCTGGAGACCTTCCACTCCCTCTGTATCCCAGGCTTGGCCATGCCTATGGAGACACCTGGAACTTCCCCCAAGAATTGCTCACTGCTTGGCTGGAGAGGTGGCTCAGGAGTTGAGCCTCTGCCTTGCAGGCGGAAGGTTCTGATTTCGGATTCTAGACACCACGTTTAGACGCAGGGAGGAAGCGGGGGCGGCCTGAGTTTCTCGTCCTGGTAGGGCAGAGCCTGCGAATTCTGGGGCAGAGTAAACAAGGAGGACCTGAGGCGGCCATGGTGGTCCCTGAATTCGCCTGTGGTTCTACACGCACACGCACGCACACGCACGCACACACACGCACACAAGCACAATTGAATAAATAATAACAAAAAAAGTTTAAAAATCCATAAAAAAAAGATTCGCTCACTGTGGTGCTCTTAGTTGGGCCTCTCCTAGACACAATCCCAGAGGACAGAGCACCTCCACGCCTGCCCACTAGCAGCCTGGCTGGGTCCCCACATCTTCATCCCAGAAAGATCCCCTGAGGTCTCCTGTAGCACAGAGTGGCTCATGGTCAGCTGTCCTTCCTGCAGCTTTGCTGTCCCACATCTCCCTTCTCCAGTGTGACCACAGCAACCTCACAGGCTGATGTTGGAGCTCCAGAGTGTTGTCTTCCTGGGTCAAGACATACCACGCCTAGTGTCCGGAGTCCTGTCGCAGGCGGCCCTCCTTCTAGTGCTCCTGGATCCTTCAGCGTCCTTCACTGTTTGCTTTGGGACACGAAGAGCCTAGAGAGTTCTTCAGCCTAGAGCCTCCTTGGATGACGGTTGCACACAGATATTCTTATGTAAGCACTTTGCCAGACAGCTGCCAGTACTCAGATTGTACCTTAGATGCTTTATAACTAGTTTAACTTTCTCAATAACATATTGGTACAATAAAATACTGAAGCCAAAAATTCTATTTCTTTTTGGTTTTGATGAAAGGTTTTACTGACAGGGGCCAAAGTCGTTGTTGATTTTTTCTTCAGTCCTGAGAACTTGGCTCTTTTTCTTTCTTTCTTTTTTTTCTTTCTTTTTTTTTTTTTTGATATGTCCAAAATTTATCCGTAGCCATGTGCTTAATGGTGAGTAACACTTGGAATAATTGTTTCCTCTTGTCTATCACATCCTAAATAACATCCTGTGTGGTATTTTGATTTCAGCTTCCTGACTCATAGTAACAGTTGATAATTGAGCAAGTAAACATTAGCATTTATGGAGTGCTCATATTTTCAAATGCAGACACCGGAAAAAGTGCAGTCAAACCACACACATGGAGGAGTCTATACTCTCTTTCTCATTCGTTGGCTTTTGGCGTGTAATTCAGTTCATCAGCCTTATAGGCAACCACCTCTACCTGTGTAGTTATTTTGCCAATCTTACTTTATTTGTTCCTTCACTTCTGAGAAAGACAAGGGGAGAGAGTGGGTGGTGGCATGTCATAGGGTGTTAATGCAGCTGAGAAAAAATTCAGAAGTTGGTTCTTTGCTTTCACCATGTGAGTTGTGCGGAGCTGAAATTAGATCACAAGGGTTCGCATACAGCCCTCTTGAACCACTGTGCCAGCCTTCTTCACTTCCTGATGAAAAGACACTCCCTGTTTGCCAGTGAAATAAAGCCTAGAGTGGGAGAGATCTAGGGGAAAGTTGAGGAGTTTCAGTCATACAGAAGTCAGAATACATTGCTAACAGGGGTATGGTAAAGTTTAACAAAAATGCTTGACCCTGTATCACTCAGCTGCAGGTTTCTAGATATCACCAAATATGTTTCGTGAACTTTCTCCATCTGTATCATCTTGGCTTCTCAAGACCTTCACTGTCTCTGTGGGCAGCGCCAGTTGTAATCAAACCCAAAGCCACATTTCTTGGGAAGCAATACCACTGTTTGCCAGTCGTCAGCGCTCACAGCATTCCATAGTCCTGGGTACCATTTTATTAAAAAAAAAAAAGGTTAAAAACACGGTATGGATAGGGAGAGGGAAGAAGTATATTTAGCAGGATCCCAAAAAATGTGTTGGAACGTTGCTTGCAGGTTGGCGATGAGGTAAGGAGGAGGAATGGAGAGAGAGACCTGGGCAAAATGCAGGCCTCCCACACATAAGTTCAAAGTGACTTATATTAGCAGGTTTTTTTGGGGGGGGCAGGGAAAATATTTTGAGGAGAGCTAGTGGGAGGAGTTTAACCCAATCACCTGAGTTCTAGCAAGAGCTTAATAAGATGTTCTTTGAGAGTATGGTTAGATCTTTCAACTTTTCCTGCAGATTGGGGGTGGTAAAGGATATGGAACCTCCAGGGAATCTGTAAGGCTGATGATAAGGTTTGAGTAATCATGGAGTGAATTCAGGACCATTATCAGATTAAAGAGAAGAGGGGACTCCAGATGCAGTTAGGAGTTTGTTGGAAACAGTAGAAGTCTGTTTGCTAGGTATGGGAAAGGCTTCTCTCCATCCTGAGAAGGTGTCCATGAAGACAAGGAGATATTTGAATTTGTGGACAGGGAGCATATGGGTGAATCAATTTTCCAGTCGGAGGCAGGAAAAAGACCTCTCATTTGGTGGGGAGGAAGAAGAAGTGTGTTGGATCTAAGGTTTGATTGTGAGTCAGTGGACACACAGCACAGCCTTGTGAGAGGTTTTAAAAGAACGTTTTGTCTTCAGGTTGAAGGGAGAAGTGACTTTGAAGAAACCTTAATAAGGCAGAGGAGTTGAGTGAAAAAGGAGTGGAAGTGAGAAAGAAGTACTTTACAGGGAAAAGGGGTTAATTAGAAGGGCATAAGGTCCTGAAAGAGGGGAGGGTAGAGTGAGTGAGAGAAGGATAAGTAAGAGAGCTCTGACAGGCCAGATTTTCAGTGTGGTTACTGGACATGAAGAGATAAGTTTTCTCTATCTGGTATCCTTTACAGTGGAGTATGGTCACCTCTGTGTGGAGGAGGACTGATTCTAGAAGCAATTGGATGTATATGTGATTGAGAATGGGGGGATCACTTTTGGGTGAGAAGCCCTCTCTGTCTCCAAAAGAGGATATTGAGTAGACAATATCATGCATATTTCAAATCAATACACATACACATATATACACATAAACACACACACACACACACACACACACACACACACACACACACACACACATATACATTTAGGGTTAGCGCTCCAGTAAGAACAACTAGTTCAACTAGTTGGGAAATCGTGTGAGGGGGTAAGGATTCTGCCTCAGTGAGGAAGGAGAAGTGGGATGTTCTTGAATGATGGTATTACTTTCAGGAAAGGGGTGATTTTGGGGAGCTGTTATTCATAAACTAGTCAGTTATCTGGATAGGGGAGCATCATGAATGTATTGGAATAGGTTAGAAAAGTTGGTCAGGACCTTACAGAAGGAGTATGAGGAGATATAGTTGGAGGATGGGGAGGTTGCAGCGAGAAAAGTGATGGGGTTTGAAGGGGGAGAGGGTTCAAAGATGGGAGTGGGATCTAAGACATATGTGTGGAGGATTTGGAGGCTGAACTGTGGGAGGCACAGGAATCCCTTATTGCTACTTAGTAGTACTTGAGGGAGTGGGTGGTCAGGATGTGGTGTGGTCTTTGGTGGGAAGTTTGCTTGTCTTAGGGACAATAATTGTTGCTGCTGAAAGGGTCTGGAGGCTGGGAGGCCATCCTCTGGAGACTGCATTGAGTTTCTTAGAGATATAAATGTGTCCTTATGTAGCATGGAGAAACACACACAGGTTGGTAAAGGGTAAAAGCTTGTGAGAGAAGGGTTATAAATTTATTAATCTTATATTAATAAGTGTTGGGAGAAAGGCAAGATTGAGAATAGGTTCATCTAAGGAGTACTTAAATGTCTGGTACAGGGGGTGAATTATTATTGAGAAATTAGGAATGGAAGAATTTGAAGAGTATATTAGTGCCACAAGGTTCCTTTTGGAGTATGAAAATGGGGTGGGAAAGGACTTCCTGAACCCTTGATTTGGGGATAGATTTTCCCTGGGGGGAGAAGAGGAGACTGAGATAGGTTATGTTTGGAGTGTATTTTTCCTGGATACTCTATAGCTCCAGGAGGTAAGGGCACTAAGGAGTTGCATGGTATGTGGGATACAGGAAGTTTAGGACATGGTAGAGAGGAAAATGTCATCAACATATAGGAGGTGGCTGGGGGAAAGATTGAGGGACAGGAGTTCTGTTCGTCGGGCCTGTCCAAAGAAATAGGGCCTATCTCTAAAGCCTTGGGAAGGACTGTCCATGTGAGTTGGCAGGCAGTGATGGTGTTGTGGTCTTCCCAGATGAAATCAAGTAAGGGCTGAGAGGAGGGATGAAGGTAGATGGTAAAGAAGGGATCATTGAAATTTAAGACTGAAAAGTGGGTATTTAGGGATGGAATAGAGGATAGGAGGGTGTAAGGGTTAGGAACAATGACGGTGGTGGTAATGAAAGCCTTATTAATTTTACAAAGAACTTGAGTAAACAGAAGATGGTATTAGGTTTTTTGATTCCCAGGATGGGGGAAGTGTTATAAAGGATATGGGTAGATATTAATAGGTGGGCTCATGGAAGTAAATAAGTGGATAGTTGGTTGGAACCCTCTCCTGGTACAAGGAGGTAAACAGTATTGGGCTTGGGACATGGTAACAGAAGAATCTTTTACCTGTATTAGAACGGGTGAGTGGTGTTTAGCTACAGAATGGTGGGAGGTGTCTCAGAGGGAAGGTTACCTTGAGACCATGGAGCGGGTAGGGAAGGAAGTGGAGGAAGAGATGGCATGACAGGGTCTTTTCGTTGGAATAAAAAGACAGGAGGTAGACCTTAGAGGGGGAATGTGAATAGAAACCTGTAGGCATTTTCAAAGTTCTCTCTCTAGGAGGCGCATAGGGAATTCAGGCATAACAGTGAAGGAGTGAATTAAGATGAGGTCGCCAAAATGGCATGTGAGGGGGCTGTTAGTCTGGACTGGAAAGGGCATCCTGATACCCCAGTGAGGGAAAAGGGAGAGCAAGGTGTGGGTCTATGACTTTCAGTCAATAAAAGTAAACTGAACTGCATGTCCAGGACCAAAGATACTTGTCTCCCTGCTATCATCACTCCTACCCAGAGTTTAGAGAAACTGGCTTAGTTGCCAGTGAAAGACAATGAACTCAGGCCTTCTCATTGGAGAAAGGATTGAGGGAAGGAGAGAAGGGGAGAGGCTGTTGAGTGGGAGAACTGGGGCTGGGGCACTCCCTCGCCTAGTGCCCATTTTGTTGCATTGGAAACAGGTTCAGGGACCTGAACCCACATCTGTGTACTGACTGAAAAGGATGATGGAGAACCCTGGAGGGCAGAGGCTAAAAACTGAAAGTGGGCGTGGCTCTTTCTGAAAGTGGGCGTGGTGCTTCTTCTGAACTGTCATTCAAAGTTCTTACCAAGAGGAAGAATCAAAAAGGGAGAGAGAGTGGGAATAAAACACCCTTTTCTAGTTTCTGGAGGTTTTTTTTTGGATGTCTGGAGGTGACTGGTTTATAAAGTAGATGTGGGGCTGCGGAGATGGCTCAGGAATTAAGACTCTGCCTCACAAGAAGAAGATCCTGAGTGGTCCTTGGAGAAATCCAAGAGCGAAGCGAAAATGAGGTAGAAACAATCTAAGATGATTCCTCAAGTCACTCTTTGAAGTCCAGAAGGACACATAGTGCCCTCTGATACACACACAAACACACACAAATAAATAAATAAATAAGTAAATAAATAAATAAATAAATAAATAAATAAATAAATTTTTAAAAATTAAGTAGATGTGTAGAAGGAGGAAAAAACACATGATTACAGTAAATTCATGATAGCTTCATACCTTAATCCCCTGTTCTCTCTTTCCTCTCGTTCTGGCTAAAACCCTACTTTCCAATCTTACTCCTTTTTTCTCATGAGTGGCCACCTGGGTTTCATTTGCATTGCCTTCGATGGAGTGTAGGTGAGCACTTGCTGGAGGATGAATCATGTATTAGTGGGTATATCCTTGAAGAAAGAATTTTCCCTCCCCCATACAGAATTTCTTCAGCTTTCCAGGGAGTTGTGGGGCCTTTTGAGTTCTGTGCCCTTTCCTGGTGATATGTTAATTGGGCAAATTAGACCATGTAAGTCTTAAAGAAATACATTTAGCCAGATGTTCTTCTGTAGCAAGGTCCATTTCCTGAGACCATGGTTTCTTGGTCACCTGTCCTGTCCAGGAATGCCCTCTTACTTCCGAATTAACTATATATATTGGCATTTTTTTAATTTTTTTAAATTTTTATCCCTGTTTTCCTGCTGTCATTTAGGTTTGTTCTGTTTGGGTTTCATAGATCTTCACAACTTTGGTCATATTCCATTACTTTACCAACTTTGTTGAGCTTGTGACCATCTCATTTCATAGTCATTAGCCTGTCTCTGCACACATGTTGGAAGACTATAGATAATCTTTGTGGGGAGCTAGCAGAAGGCTCTCTGCCTCATCCATCCATGCACATTCATATGGGACCTGATGTGAGTGGAGTTTAGAGCCAGCACGTAGCATTCTCCAAGGCTTTCCAGGGGGACGTGGTATTCCTCTGGGTGGGGCCATAATCAGTCTTCTCTGGTCCTGAGCTCTGGAGATACTGAGCTGTGGCCTGTCTCTGGCTTCCCTCCCATAGGAACGCTTTCATGTAACAGCAACAGTTTCCATAGGCACTGCTTCTCAGTCATGCAAATGCCTTGTTATGTCTCCCTGGCAAAAAGACTTTTCCAGAATCCAAAGCATTGAAGGTAACTGTTGCAGTCCACCTGCATGGTTGCTGATAAAAGCCACCACACAGCTTAAGGGAATAAGGAGTTTATTTTTTTAAGACAGTTCAGTTACAGCATTGGAGAGAGGGGAAAAACAACTACGTGCAGCAAAAATCACATTGGAGACTCTATCCTGATTCAGGATTTTTGCAAACTGCAGGCAAGTATAACCTGGACATTCTATATTTACTTGAGCAGGGAGGAAGAAGAAATCACGGGTACAGTCAAACTAAGTCATGCTGATGGGAGTTGTGTTAGTAATACTATTCTGGCCATTGCATTTCAAAGAAGATGTGCATGGTAGGATTGTGGCCATGCAAATATGTAAAAAAAAAATCCTCTAAGGACTGACAATCTGTGCAGAAAGGTAAGGCTTTCATGGTGTTGCCAAGAGCAACAGTAAACCAGGTACAACTCTGATTGCACATAGATTCCTGAGTGTAAAGTATGAAGAAATGTATTACATGAAGTGGCATCCCATGAATTGCAGTGGATTATGAATGTGTTTCATTTCTGGGTTTAGGGCAGCATAGCCATACCCACAACTTCTTAATCCTAACAAATGTCTGTTTCCACTACCAGGGCCTCTGTCTCTTTCATTCGGGACCTGGGGTGGTCCAGGAGGAGTCCAGCCTGAGTTGCTCTGGGCACTGGAAGAGCTGGAAAAGAAGGAAGCCTCCAGCAGCTCCCCATTGACATTGCAGTTGCCAAGCTAGAATTTGAGAACCTGACAGTAAGAGAAAAGTAAGAGCTCTGGTCTTCTCAGCTTAGGAATGGGGAGGCTAGAGCCCCAGTGCCCTCTGTGTCCCCCAGGCCTGCTTCCCACAGTCTAGAAACTCTTTCATTACCCAGAGCCCCGCCTACCCTGGAGAGCAGCTTGTGCGTGGTTGGCTGACACAGAGCCTTCTATCCTTGCCCCAGAACTTGGAATGGACAGAGCCAGGACTTCCAGCCAGATGCCTTTCACCAGGAGGCCCTTAATGACCTGTCTAAGGCAGGGAGAGCCTGCTCCACAGAAAACCAAAAGTGAACAAAGAAAAGTAAAGTAAGAATGTAAGAGCCAGTGGTGGGGAGTGGTACTGCCACAGGTATTGTCTGGTCACGACTGGGCTGCCACACTCAGTGCTATGATGTTAACCCTGCACAAAGCTGGTCTATCAGCACTTCCCCACGATGAAAGAACTCAGGAAATACTACAACACCCTGAGATTATTCAAAATTCCTGCCACACAGAAGGGGAGATTCTTCATTCAAGGATGTACCCCATTGATGGGTCACCCCAACCCCAGCAAGTGCTCAGGTGAGCACCACAGCAGACACCCCAGATGCAACCAGGAAGGAGGTGGAACGTAGAGGGTGGAAGATGGGAATGGGGAGTAAACGATGAAAACACATAGATTCCTTGAGGGACAAACCACCTACAGATTTGAAATAGATTTTGGCAATTGGCTGCAACTGAGAACTAGCAGGCAGCACTGAACTGGAACGACCTGGTTTGCAAATATCAACACCAGGACAGGAAATCGCTATTCAGGGGTCGCACACCACACAGGGTCTTGTGATTGACCCCTGACTAGGTGGTGGGGCCAACTCCTGCTTAGAGGTTGCAGTCCCCGCAGTCCCACGGTCTGCACCCAGGGTTCTCGGCTTTAAGGGGGGACCTCGACCAAGGCGGTGCTCCGGAAGCGAGGCAGGGGTTGACAGGTGGGAAAGAGGCGCCAAGCGGATGCAGCAACATGGTCCCTGCCCCACTGATCGGCACTGGGAATGAGATTCTCTTCTGGTGGAGGAGGAACCAGGGCGCAGCGCTGGCGGCTCTCTGACCCCTGAAGGATCTGGAACTCTGCCAGACTGCGCGTCCCCCACGGAGGTTGAGGGGCGCAGCACCTTGTCCGCTGCCCGCCACAGCCACGAGGGGCGATGGGCATCTGTGAGGTCGGCGAGCCCTGCGCCCACGGAGCCAGTCGCTGTGTGGGACCCGAGGGACTCCGCGGCGTGGAAACGGCCCCCAGGGCTTCCGAGGACAGCTACACGAGGTGCAGACCGCTGGGGACACACTCGTCGCCCAGGAAGGGGGCTGCGGTGGGGAGCTGGAAGCCAGCGGCGCGCTGACAGCCAGTGGCTAAAGGAAGGACTTCAGGATGTCAGTGCTGGTGGGTGGGGGGACAGAAAGTGACGCCTGCAGACTCACGGAAAAGTCTGGTCTATGCAAGTCGCCAGAGTGTCCTGGTTCCCCTACCCGCGGGGCAGAAGAACTATGTCAAAATTAGTGACTCGGTTTCTCCGTTTGCCTGCATGCTGCAGATTAGCTCAGGATCAAAGGACTTACGGAGCCAGGGCTTACTATTGTCCTCTTCTGTTCCTTAGTACAGCTTGGCAGCACAGTTCCCATCAACAGAGAAGCCGAGGGAACTGGTCGCACCTCATCCACTGCTTAGAAAGGGGCAAACCTCGCTTGCCACACTGCAAGTCTGTCTTAAGTATGCTGAAAAAATGCTGACCTGATGAACCAGTTATGGAGGAAAGGCAGAGAGCTCAATTCTTGGAATTCACGGGTCTTACTACATTCCCCCATCTTATCCACCTGCCCGGCAATGGTCCCACACCCATGGGCAGGGTTTTCTCCATTATACAATCTCTTGTAGGTTTGCCTTAACTATCAATTCTTCAGAGACACGCCCAAATCTCAGCTTGTAACTGTCAAGTTGACACCTGCATTTTTAAATATTACTAACTCACGTGTATAGTTACTATGTAATTACATGTATTATTTAATGGTTAATATATAATTATCTCATTTGTGATAGGACTCATGTATCAGCAAACACAGGTGGACTCTGTGCTACTAGGGCCAAGCATGTCAATGTCAGCAAAAGGTGCAGCAGCCATTATTCACCCCAAAAGTGAAATGAGTAAGACCAGGTCAGGGATGAGTGATTATCAGTTGGAAAGGAAATCAAGGACCCACACACCCAGAATTGGACACTATGAAGTCGGATCCTCAGACACTGAACTTCTAGTACCAATACAGTGGTTTGGGATATGGTAAGAGGAGATCAGGAGGGGATAAGGAGGATGAGTTACACGGGTCAGGGCAAGGAAGGAAAGGTTACCTTGCAAAACAGAATGCTTTCTGTAAGGATCTCTGGGATTCTCCAATAACAGCAGGCACAACTTCTCTTAATTCATCATTTTTGATGGCGGAGTAGTATCCCATTTTATAAATGTACCACATTTTCCTTATCCACTTATCACTGTTGGCCATTTGGGTTGATTCTATGACTTTGTTATTGTAAACTGTGCTGCTATGAACATGGTCGTGCTTGTGCCATCGAGGTGAATTTTTGTTCTATGGGGGGGGGGTTATTCCCAAAAGTGGAATAGCTGGGTCATATAGCATTTCCATCTTTAACATCTTTAAGAATCGCCAGATGGCTCGCCAGAATGGTTGTATGAGCCTGCATTCCCACCAGCAATGTAGAAGAGTTCCCCTCTCTCCACATCCTCTCCAGCATTTGCTGTGAGATGATATCTAGGGAGGTTGCCTGTGTGCTCAAGTTACAATCCCTTTATCTGAACAGAAGCTCTTCAGTTTCATAAGATCCCATCTGTTGAGTGTTGGTTGTAGTGACTGTGCTACTGGATGTCCCTTTAGGAATTGTTGGCCTAGCCCAGTCAGCTCGAGGGAGTTTCCTATCCTTTCAACTATGGTTTTTATAGTCTCTGTCCTTATATTGAGGTCTTTGATCCATTTGGAAGTAAGTCTTGTACATGGCGGCAAGTACCCGTCCAGTTTTAATCTTCTGCATGTGGAGATCCAGTTTTACTAGCACCATTTGTTGAAGATGCTTTTTTTTTTCCTTTGAATTTTTTGGGCCCCTTTGTCAAAGATCAAATGGGTTTAATTGTGTGGGCTTATGGCTGGGTGCACAGCCCTTATCCACTTATCTGTATGTCTATTTTGGAGCCAATACCAGGCTATTTTTACAACTATGGGTTGGTAGTATAGACTAAGGTTTACAGCATTTTTTTTATTACTCAGGATTGTTTTTGCTATCCTGGGTCTTTTGTGACTCCATATGAATTTTGACATTGTTTGGTCAACTTCTCTAAAGAATTGCTTTGGGATTTTAATTGGTATAGCATTGAATCTGTGTATTGCCTTTGGTAGGATGGTCATTTTTATGATGTTGATTCTGCCAATCCAGGAACATGGGATGTCGTTCCACCTCTGGTGTCTTTTGCAATTTCTTTCTTTAGGGTTTTGAAGTTTTCTTTCTTTTTTTTTAATACATTTTTATTATTATTTCAGCTCATACAAACTTAATAGGTACACCAATTCCCTCCCTCCCTTCTCCTCCCCCTGAACCCTCTGCTCCCTCTCCCCTCACCCCTCCCTCCCCATCCCCCCGTGCCTCCAGCCCCAAATCCCAGAGTCCTTTCTTGTGCATGCCTGTCTCTCCTCTGGGCCCTCCTCTCCGATGACGTACAAGGACCCAGTGGCATTTCCCTGAACCCTTTCCTGTGTTCCCCTTAAGCATAGGAACACTACTGTGGCTGTCAATCTCTTGACTCCAAGAATCTTGGTGCCTTTAGCAGATGCTAGACTTTGTGAGGTCAATAGTGTGTTGGACATTGCACCGGGCATGCAATGTCCAATTATGATTGCTTCGGCCCTAACTTGTGTGGAGTATCTTACATATCATTGCTCATCCCATCCTTTTGCTCTTACACTCTTACCGCCCCCTCTTCCGCAAATGTCCCTGAGTTTCAGGATGGGGAGAGATTAGTCTGGCTAGCTCTAGGTGGTTGAGATAGAGTCTCTGAAGTTCTGGATAGTGGTTTCATTGATTTTCTTTTGCAGTTTTGTTGCTCCTGTAATGCCCTTCACTCCATCGTGATGGGCACTGTATGTCACCCCCTGGCCAGAGACAGAAAGCTGTTAAACCGGAGTCTTATTATAAAAGCACATTCAAGGGTAGATGTAATACTTATACCCAAAAGTGGAATCACAGGGTCATATGGCATTTGGCAATGGGAGGGGTCAATCACCCATTTGCAAAATGGTTACTTTTTAATCTGCCGGACTATATGCCCTCCCCTTCTGGTGAGTTCATACCCCCTTAATTGTAAATGATCAGGAACGAATGTCTGTGAACTTAACTAGGTGTCACATTACTTTCTTGCAGTCCTTGATGTTGGCCTATTTTCTCTACTGTAACATGGTCACTTCTCTCCTTGTTTCTGGTGTAGCCCTCCAACCCCATCCCTCCTGTTCATAATCCTTGCAATTACTGTAGGTAATACATAGATTTATCTATGAGTGTCTCAAGATGGGCTGGGTGAGTTTGGTACTAGAAGCCACCTATTAGGGAGTACGTACGGCGCTAAATTTTCTGGGTCTTGGATACTTCACTTAATATAATTGTTTCTAATGACATCCATTTCCGGCAAATTCCAGTAATTCATCATTTTTGGCTGAGTAGTACTCCATTGTATAGATGTACCACAGTTTCCTTATCCACTCATCAACTCTTGGGCATTTGGGTTGATTCCATGACTTTGCTATTGTAAACAGTGCTGCTATGAACATGGTTGTGCTTGTGCTATCAAGGTGAACCTCTGTTGTATGGGGGATTATACCCAAAAGTGGAATCGCAGGGTCATATGGCATTTCAATCTTTAATTTCTTTAAGAATCTCCAGACTGCTCGCCAGAGTGGCTGTATGAGCCTGCATTCCCACCAGCAATGTAGGAGATTTCCCCTCTCTCCACATCCTCTCCAGCTTTTGTTGTTGTTTGTATTGTGGATTTTTGCCATCCTGACGGGGTGAGATGATATCTCAGGGAGTTTGATTTGCATTTCCTGATGGCTAAAGAAGTGGAGCATTTTTTAAGATATTTGTTAGACATTTTAATTTCATCCCTGGTAAAAATTTCTTTTAAGTTCCAGGGCCCTTTTTAATTGGGCCATGGTTTCCTTGGTGTTTAGTTTTCTAAGTTCTTTGTGCACTCTGGACAGTAGAGCTCTATCAGATATGTGGTTAGTGAAGATTTTCTCCCATTCTGTGGGTTGCCTTTGAGCTCGTGTTATAATCTCTTTATCTGAGCGGGTGCGGCCGTGGGGCGGCGGCGCCCTGAGCGCGGAGGTGACGCCCCTGAGCCTGGGGCTGCGGGGGAGCGCGGGGCTGCAGCTTCGCAGGAGTCGGCGGGCTGGGGGTTCCCGGTAGGGCGGGGCGCTGGGGGAGCAGCCTGGGGGCGTCGGGGCGGGGCTGTGGCTCTGCCTGGTTTAGGGGCGCCCAGCTGGTGCGTGCAGTTCTCAAGCCTGAGCACCGCAGGCCTCTGGATGGTGGGGTGTCGGGGCTCCTTCTGCAGGACATGACCCACACTTCCAGGAATGTTTGTCTGAACAGTGTAAGAGACACGTTTTCCCTTTATAGCCCTAGACCGGGAACTCGGCCCCGACCATCCAACCTCCAGGGCAGATCCAGCCGCTCTGTTCATTGTCTCTTTTTCCTCTTCCGTGTCTGCGGCTCCCGAAATCCTGAAACTGGTTGTGAAAGTTCCTAACGTGGTAATTTTCTTCGGCTGACTGATCCTTCCCACAGATGGGTGATTTACCTGTCAGTGTTTCGGAGCAACCACATGCAGGGGTCTGTTTTTTGTGAGTGTGTTTGCGTTTGTCTATTTATATATCCTTTGCTTTGTGTTACTAAAATGCAACAGGGAATAGGTTTTAAACCTGAGTTCAAATATCCAATCCAAGTCAGGCAGGCTAGTGTATTGTGGTGAAACCAAAAATTTCAGGAGACTGAGGCAGGGAGGAAGCATAGCAAGGCATCGGCATGTGTCCTAGGCCAACTTGGGAACTTACTAAAGTAGTCTGAGAAAATTCCTCCCAACAATATAGAGAAGCAGATTTTTTTTTTTAAATTAATTCTTGTGAGAGACAGACAGAATCAGCAGTTTTGCTCATGTGTAACATGGCATGTCTAGAGAAGTCACAAGACAATTTTCAGAAATCGGTTTTCTTCTACTGAATGACTTCCAGAAATCAAATGTAGATCTTCGGATGTATGAGCAATCATCTTACCTGCTCTGGTGTCTCACCAACTCCAGGCATTAATTTAATGATAGAGTGTGTACCAGGAGGTGGTAGGGCCCTGAGATTCATTCTCAGAGTTCCTTTCTCCTTGTGAAATCTGAGGAGAAGTGAGTCACAGATCTTCTAACAGTTTGATTTCTATGAGACTGGGAGAAATCTCTCCCCTGCTGGCCAGTGAAGTGTGGCCTTAATTTATTCAATTTTGCTTGTATGCATGTGTGTGTGTGCATGTTTGCATGTGTGTGTGTGGTGTGTGTGTGTGTGTGTAGAACCACAGGCGAATTCGGGAACCACCATGGACCGCCTCCACCTCCTTGTTTACTCTGCCCTGGGATTCACAGGCTCTGCCCTACCAGGACCAGAAACGCAGGCCGCCCCTGCTTCCGCCTGGCGTCTATATGTGGGGTCTAGGATCAGAACTTGGGACCTTCCGCCTGCAAGGCAGAGGCTTAACCCCTGAGCCACCTCTCCAGCCCCAAGTGTGGCCTTAAAACAAGAGTCAGGATTTGTTTTCTCAGCTGCTTTGAAGCCCACCACCTCCCTTTTGAGTCCCTGAAATCAGGGGATGGGTGGTGGTGTAAATGTTGAGCTCTGTACAAAACCAGAGGTCTAAGCCAGTGGGCAACTCACAGATTGTCCATGGACATTTTGGAAAGAGAACTTTAAGAAGAGTTGGGAAGAGGGAGGAGCCCTTCATTCACTCTGATGTCTGTTTAACGAGTCTTGTCAGCTGGGAGTTGAATGATTCCAGCACTTTGTAGTGTTTGCTGAGAAATTTCAACAAAAGGCCGAGTATAATCCTTGTAAACAGCGCCATTTGAGAAAGTAGTATGGAAACCAATTCTGACTGAAGTCATCAGTGGATATGGCCTTACCCCTTTTCCAGGTATAATCTTGAGGTTCCTTGAATTTAACTCACAAGGTGTTGTGTGAAGATCCAGGGCCAGATTCCTTCTGCTCCAGAGGCGAGAAATGGTGAGTAGCTGGCTGCATTCCTGATTCAGTCACAGAAACTCTAATCCTGTTTGTGTGCAAAGGGATAAATACTGTCTCTTCTCTTCATTGTGCCAACATGGGACTGTCACTTGGGAGTCCAGATCTTGTCACGTAAGCACCCCTGTTTATGCTGTCACTTGTCCATCTTTGCCTGCTGACTGTCAGTTGACATAATCTTTTCTGTATGATGCTTTACATTCTGTTCATGCTATTTCTAAGACTAGCTGAACACAGGATTCCCACCTTATAGTTTGGTGACTTTCATTACGCGCTTTGCCTTTCTGAGTTATTTCACTATGTGTGTGTTCTGTATGTTTCTGTGTTTTTGTGTGTTTGTGCGCTAGATGTATTTTTGGTGTGTGTGTGTGTGTGTGTGTGTGTGTGTGTGTGTGTGTGTGTATGACAATAGGAAGAAACCTCTATGTTTCCACATGCTAGGCATCTTCTCTGCCACTGATAGTTGGCTATTTTATTTGAG
>JALPQD010000055.1:8405222-8424747 GCA_023101885.1 Typhlomys cinereus | reverse complement strand
TACTTATCCTAAAGAGTGTACTTGCAACATTTAACTCAGAGTCCTCACTTGGTTCACTATTTTGTAAAATCATGGCCTGTGTGAACCTGTGATATTCAAATGTCATGAAAGAAGTATGATTTTTGCCTGAACACAAATGTTACAGCATAGGAACTCCTCTAGGATACTTCACCTAAGAAGTGAAATTCCAACATTTGACTCTGAATCCTCCGCTCTTGGTTCACTAGTTTGGAAAATCATGGCCTGAGTGAACATGTTATATGCCAATTTCGCAAAACAAGTATGATCTCTCCAAAACACAAGTGTAACACTGTAGAATCTTCTGTAGGACACGTATCCCTAAGAAGTGCACCCCGAACATTTGACTCTCAGTCCGCCTCACTGGATTCACTATTTTGTAAAATCAAGGCCTGCATGAACATTCCCTGAAAACGTCACAAAACCAGTGTGAATTTCTCCTGAACATAAATGTTACTACGTATGAACATCCACAGAATTCTTATCACTGAGAAGAGAAAGTGGAACATTTGAATTTGACGCGTCCTCTCTTGACCACTATTTTCAAGCTCATTACAAGCCTGAACACAGTTGGTAGAATCAGCACAAAACAAATGTTGTTTCTCCAGAATACAATGTTTTAGAGTCTAGAAACCTGTGTAGGATACTTTTCTCAATGAAGTGCACATGCTACACATGACTTCCCAAAGAACTGTGCATGCTACATATGACTGTGAGTCCTCTTCACTTGGTTCACTATTTTGGAAGGGAACGACATGCATGAACATGTTTCATGGAAACCTCATAAAAAAAAGTGTGATTTCCTCCTGAACACAAAGAGTTACAATATAGAAAGTTCTCTTTGATACTTATCTTAAAGAAGTGCACTTGCAACATTTAACTCAGAGTCCTCTTCACTTGGATCACTATTTTGGAAAATCAAGGCCTGCGTGAACATATTCCATGAAAACGTTACAAAACGAGTGTAAATTTCTCCTGAACATAGAAAGTTACAAAGGATGAACATCCACAGGATTCTTATCACTGAGAAGAGAAAGTGAAACATGTGAATTTGACGCGTCCTCACTTGGTAACTACTTTCAGGCTCATTAGAAGCCTGAATATCGTTGCTAGAATCAGCACAAAACAAATGTTGTTTTCTCCAGAATACAAAGTTTTAGAGTCTAGAAACCTGTGTAGGATACTTATACCAAAGAAGTGCACATGCTACACATGACTTCCCACAGAAGTGCATATGCTACATATGACTGTGAGTCCTCTTCACTTGGTTCACTATTTTGGAAGGGAACGACATGCATGAACATGTTTCATGGAAATTTCATAAAACAAGTGTGACTTCCTCCTGAACACAAAGAGTTACAATATAGAAACTTCTGTTCGATACTAATCCTAAAGAAGTGCACTTGCAACATTTAACTCAGAGTCCTCCTCACTTGGTTCACTATTTTGTAAAATCATGGCCTGTGTGAACATGTGCCATTCAAATGTCACAAAACAAGTATGATTTTCGCCTGAACACAAATGTTACAGTATAGGAACTTCTCTAGGATACTTATCCCTAAGAAGTGAAATTCCAACATTTGACTCTGAATCCACTGCACTTGGTTCACTCTTTTGGAAAATCATGGCCTGCGTGAACATGTTACATGCCAATGTCGCAAAACAAGTATGATCTTCCCCTGAACACAAAGTGTAACACTATAGAATCTTCTGTAGGATACTTATCCCTCAGAAGTGCACCACCAAACTTTGATCTCAGTCCTCCTCACTTGGTTCACTAATTTTGGAAAATCAAGACCTGCTTGAACATATTACATGAAACGTCACAAAACCAGTGTGAATTTCTCCTGATCATAACGAGTTACAAGGTCTGAATATCTACAGGATTCTTATCACTGTGAAGAAAAAGTGAAACATGTGAATTTGACGCGTCCACACTTGGTCACTGCTTTCAAGCTCATTACAAGCCTGAACATATTGGTAGAATCTACACAAAACAAATGTTGTTTTCTCCAGAATACAAAGTATTACAGTCTAGAAACCCGTGTAGAATACTTATCCAAAGAAGTGCACATGCTACACATGACTTCCCAAAGAACTGCACATGCTACATATGACTGTGAGTCCTCTTCACTTGGTTCACTATTTTGGAAGGGAACGACATGCATGAACATGTTTCATGGAAACCTCATAAAACAAGTGTGATTTCCTTCTGAACACAAAGAGTTACAATATAGAAACTTCTGTTCGATACTTCCTAAAGAAGTGTACTTGCAACATATAACTCAGAGTCCTCCTCACTTGGTTCACTATTTTGTAAAATCATGGCCGGTGTGAACCTGTGATATTCAAATGTCACAAAACAAGTATGATTTTCGCCTGAACACAAATGTTACAGAATAGGAACTACTCTAAGACACTTCTCCCTAAGAAGTGAAATTCCAACATTTGAATCTGAATCCTCCGCTCTTGGTTCACTATTTTGGAAAATCATGGCCTGCGTGAACATGTTATATGCCAATTTCGCAAAACAAGTATGATCTTCTCCTGAACACAAAGTGTATCTCTATAGAATCTTCTGTAGGATTCGTACCCCTAAGAATTGCCCCCCAATATTTGACTCTCAGTCCTCTCACTTGGTTCACTATTTTGGAAAATCAAGGCCTGCGTGAACTATTCCATGAAAACGTCACAAAACCAGTGTGAATTTCTCCTGAACATAAAAAGTTACATTGTATGAATATCCACAGGATTCTTATCACTGAGAGAGAAAGTGAAGCATGTGAGTTTGACACGACCTCACTTGGTAACTGTTTTCAAGCCCATTACAAGCCTCAAATAGTTGGTAGAATCAGCACAAAACAAATGTTGTTTTCTCCAGAATACAAAGTTTTACAGTCTAGAAATCTGTGTATAATTTATTTAAAGAAGTGCCCAGCTACACATGACTCCCAAAGGAGTACACATGCTACATATGACTGTGAGTCCTCTTCACTTGGTTCACTATTTTGGAAGGGAACGACATGCATGAATATGTTTCATGGAAATGTTGTAAAACAAGTGTGATTTCCTCCGGAAAAGAAAATTACATTGTAGAAACTTCTGTTCGATACTAATCCTAAGAAGTGCACTTGCAACATTTAACTCAAAGTCCTCCTCACTTGGATCATTATTTTGGAAAATCAAGGCCTTCGTGAACATATTCCATGAAAACGTCAAAAACCAGTGTGAATTTCTCCTGAACATACAAAGTTACAATGTATGAACATCTACAGGATTCTTATCACTGAGAAGAGAAGTGAAACATGTGAATTTGACTCATGCTCACTTGGCCACTACTTTCAAGTTCATTACAAGCCTAAACATAGTTGGTAGAATCAGCAGAAAAAAAATGTTGTTTTCTCCATAATACAAACTATTACAGTCTAGAAACCTGTGTAGGATACTTATCCAAAGAAGTGCACATGCTACACATGACTTCCAAAAGAAGTGCACATGCTACACGTGACTTCCCAAAGAAGTGCACATGCTACATATGACTGTGAGTCCTCTTCACTTGGTTCATTATTTTGGAAGGGAACGACATGCATGAACATGTTTCATGGAAATCTCATAAAACAAGTGTGATTTCCTCCTGAACACAAAGAGTTATAATATAAAAACTTCTGTTCGATACTTATCCTAAAGAAGTGCACTTGCAACATATACCTGGGAATCCTCCTCACTTGGTTCACTATTTTAGAAAATCATGGCCTGCGTGAACATGTTACATGCCAATGTCGCAAAACAAGTATGATCTCCTCCTGAACACAAAGTGTAACACTACAGAATCTTCTGAAGGGTACTTATCCCTCAGAAGTGTACCTCCAACATTGACTCTCAGTCCTGCTCACTTGGTTCACTGTTTTGGAAAATCAAGGCCTGCAGAACATATTCCACGAAAACATCACAAAACTAGTGTGAGTTTCTCCTGAACATAAAATGTTACAACGTATGAACATCCACAGGATTCTTATCACTGAGAAGAGAAAGTGACACATGTGAATTTGACGCGTCCTCCCTTGGTCACCACTTTCAAGCTCTTACAAGCCTGAACACAGTTGGTAGAATCAGCACAAAACAAATGTGTTTTCTCCAGAATACAAAGTTTTAGAGTCCAGAAACCTGTGTAGGATACTTTTCCCAAAAAAGTGCACATGCTACACATGACTTCCCTAAGAAGTGCACATGTTACATATGACTGTGAGTCCTCTTAACTTGCTTCACTATTTTGGAAGGGATCGTCATGTATGAACATGTGTAATGGAAACCTCATAAAACAAGTGTGATTTCCTCCTGAACACAAGGAGTTACAATATAGAAACTTCTGTTCGATACTTATCCTAAAGAAGTGTACTTTCAACATTTAACTCAGAGTCCTCCTCACTTGGATCACTATTTTGGAAAATTAAGGCCTGCGTGAACATTGTCCATGAAAACGTCACAAAACCAGTGTGAATTTCTCCTGAACATAAAAGTTACAAAGGATGAACATCCACAGGATTCTTATCACTGAGAAGAGAAAGTGAAACATGTAAATTTGACGCGTCCTCACTTGGTCACTAATTTCAAGCTCATTACAAGCCTGAACATAGTTGGTAGAATCAGTACAAAACAAATATTGTTTTCTCCAGAATACAAAGTATTACAGTCTAGAAACTTGTGTAGGATACTTATGCTAAGAAGTGCACATTCTACACATGACTTCCCAAAAGTGCACATGCTACACATGACTTCCCAAAGAAGTGCACATGCTACGTATGACTGTGAGTCCTCTTCACTTGGTTCACTATTTTGGAAGGGAACGACATGCATGAACATGTTTCATGGAAACCTCGTAAAACAAGTGTGATTTCCTCTTGAACACAAAGAGTTACAATATAGAAACTTCTGTTCGATACTTATCCTAAAGAGGTGTACTTGCAACATTTAACTCAGAGTCCTCACTTGGTTCACTATTTTGTAAAATCATGGCCTGTGTGAACCTGTGATATTCAAATGTCATGAAAGAAGTATGATTTTTGCCTGAACACAAATGTTACAGCATAGGAACTCCTCTAGGATACTTCACCCTAAGAAGTGAAATTCCAACATTTGACTCTGAATCCTCCGCTCTTGGTTCACTAGTTTGGAAAATCATGGCCTGAGTGAACATGTTATATGCCAATTTCGCAAAACAAGTATGATCTTCTCCAAAACACAAAGTGTAACACTGTAGAATCTTCTGTAGGACACGTATCCCTAAGAAGTGCACCCCGAACATTTGACTCTCAGTCCGCCTCACTGGATTCACTATTTTGTAAAATCAAGGCCTGCATGAACATATTCCCTGAAAACGTCACAAAACCAGTGTGAATTTCTCCTGAACATAAAATGTTACTACGTATGAACATCCACAGAATTCTTATCACTGAGAAGAGAAAGTGGAACATTTGAATTTGACGCGTCCTCTCTTGACCACTATTTTCAAGCTCATTACAAGCCTGAACACAGTTGGTAGAATCAGCACAAAACAAATGTTGTTTTCTCCAGAATACAATGTTTTAGAGTCTAGAAACCTGTGTAGGATACTTTTCTCAATGAAGTGCACATGCTACACATGACTTCCCAAAGAACTGTGCATGCTACATATGACTGTGAGTCCTCTTCACTTGGTTCACTATTTTGGAAGGGAACGACATGCATGAACATGTTTCATGGAAACCTCATAAAAAAAAGTGTGATTTCCTCCTGAACACAAAGAGTTACAATATAGAAAGTTCTCTTTGATACTTATCTTAAAGAAGTGCACTTGCAACATTTAACTCAGAGTCCTCTTCACTTGGATCACTATTTTGGAAAATCAAGGCCTGCGTGAACATATTCCATGAAAACGTTACAAAACGAGTGTAAATTTCTCCTGAACATAGAAGTTACAAAGGATGAACATCCACAGGATTCTTATCACTGAGAAGAGAAAGTGAAACATGTGAATTTGACGCGTCCTCACTTGGTAACTACTTTCAGGCTCATTAGAAGCCTGAATATCGTTGCTAGAATCAGCACAAAACAAATGTTGTTTTCTCCAGAATACAAAGTTTTAGAGTCTAGAAACCTGTGTAGGATACTTATACCAAAGAAGTGCACATGCTACACATGACTTCCCACAGAAGTGCATATGCTACATATGACTGTGAGTCCTCTTCACTTGGTTCACTATTTTGGAAGGGAACGACATGCATGAACATGTTTCATGGAAATTTCATAAAACAAGTGTGACTTCCTCCTGAACACAAAGAGTTACAATATAGAAACTTCTGTTCGATACTAATCCTAAAGAAGTGCACTTGCAACATTTAACTCAGAGTCCTCCTCACTTGGTTCACTATTTTGTAAAATCATGGCCTGTGTGAACATGTGCCATTCAAATGTCACAAAACAAGTATGATTTTCGCCTGAACACAAATGTTACAGTATAGGAACTTCTCTAGGATACTTATCCCTAAGAAGTGAAATTCCAACATTTGACTCTGAATCCACTGCACTTGGTTCACTCTTTTGGAAAATCATGGCCTGCGTGAACATGTTACATGCCAATGTCGCAAAACAAGTATGATCTTCCCCTGAACACAAAGTGTAACACTATAGAATCTTCTGTAGGATACTTATCCCTCAGAAGTGCACCACCAAACTTTGATCTCAGTCCTCCTCACTTGGTTCACTAATTTTGGAAAATCAAGACCTGCTTGAACATATTACATGAAAACGTCACAAAACCAGTGTGAATTTCTCCTGATCATAAAGAGTTACAAGGTCTGAATATCTACAGGATTCTTATCACTGTGAAGAAAAAGTGAAACATGTGAATTTGACGCGTCCACACTTGGTCACTGCTTTCAAGCTCATTACAAGCCTGAACATATTGGTAGAATCTACACAAAACAAATGTTGTTTTCTCCAGAATACAAAGTATTACAGTCTAGAAACCCGTGTAGAATACTTATCCAAAGAAGTGCACATGCTACACATGACTTCCCAAAGAACTGCACATGCTACATATGACTGTGAGTCCTCTTCACTTGGTTCACTATTTTGGAAGGAACGACATGCATGAACATGTTTCATGGAAACCTCATAAAACAAGTGTGATTTCCTTCTGAACACAAGAGTTACAATATAGAAACTTCTGTTCGATACTTATCCTAAAGAAGTGTACTTGCAACATATAACTCAGAGTCCTCCTCACTTGGTTCACTATTTTGTAAAATCATGGCCGGTGTGACCTGTGATATTCAAATGTCACAAAACAAGTATGATTTTCGCCTGAACACAAATGTTACAGAATAGGAACTACTCTAAGACACTTCTCCCTAAGAAGTGAAATTCCAACATTTGAATCTGAATCCTCCGCTCTTGGTTCACTATTTTGGAAAATCATGGCCTGCGTGAACATGTTATATGCCAATTTCGCAAAACAAGTATGATCTTCTCCTGAACACAAAGTGTATCTCTATAGAATCTTCTGTAGGATTCGTACCCCTAAGAATTGCCCCCCAATATTTGACTCTCAGTCCTCTCACTTGGTTCACTATTTTGGAAAAATCAAGGCCTGCGTGAACATATTCCATGAAAACGTCACAAAACCAGTGTGAATTTCTCCTGAACATAAAAAGTTACATTGTATGAATATCCACAGGATTCTTATCACTGAGAAGAGAAAGTGAAGCATGTGAGTTTGACACGACCTCACTTGGTAACTGTTTTCAAGCCCATTACAAGCCTCAAATAGTTGGTAGAATCAGCACAAAACAAATGTTGTTTTCTCCAGAATACAAAGTTTTACAGTCTAGAAATCTGTGTATAATATTTATTTAAAGAAGTGCCCAGCTACACATGACTCCCAAAGGAGTGCACATGCTACATATGACTGTGAGTCCTCTTCACTTGGTTCACTATTTTGGAAGGGAAAGACATGCATGAATATGTTTCATGGAAATGTTGTAAAACAAGTGTGATTTCCTCCGGAAAAGAAAATTACATTGTAGAAACTTCTGTTCGATACTAATCCTAAGAAGTGCACTTGCAACATTTAACTCAAAGTCCTCCTCACTTGGATCATTATTTTGGAAATCAAGGCCTTCGTGACATATTCCATGAAAACGTCAAAAAACCAGTGTGAATTTCTCCTGAACATACAAAGTTACAATGTATGAACATCTACAGGATTCTTATCACTGAGAAGAGAAAGTGAAACATGTGAATTTGACTCATGCTCACTTGGCCACTACTTTCAAGTTCATTACAAGCCTAAACATAGTTGGTAGAATCAGCAGAAAAAAAATGTTGTTTTCTCCATAATACAAACTATTACAGTCTAGAAACCTGTGTAGGATACTTATCCAAAGAAGTGCACATGCTACACATGACTTCCAAAAGAAGTGCACATGCTACACGTGACTTCCCAAGAAGTGCACATGCTACATATGACTGTGAGTCCTCTTCACTTGGTTCATTATTTTGGAAGGGAACGACATGCATGAACATGTTTCATGGAAATCTCATAAAACAAGTGTGATTTCCTCCTGAACACAAAGAGTTATAATATAAAAACTTCTGTTCGATACTTATCCTAAAGAAGTGCACTTGCAACATATACCTGGGAATCCTCCTCACTTGGTTCACTATTTTAGAAAATCATGGCCTGCGTGAACATGTTACATGCCAATGTCGCAAAACAAGTATGATCTCCTCCTGAACACAAAGTGTAACACTACAGAATCTTCTGAAGGGTACTTATCCCTCAGAAGTGTACCTCCAACATTTGACTCTCAGTCCTGCTCACTTGGTTCACTGTTTTGGAAAATCAAGGCCTGCAGAACATATTCCACGAAAACATCACAAAACTAGTGTGAGTTTCTCCTGAACATAAAATGTTACAACGTATGAACATCCACAGGATTCTTATCACTGAGAAGAGAAAGTGACACATGTGAATTTGACGCGTCCTCCCTTGGTCACCACTTTCAAGCTCATTACAAGCCTGAACACAGTTGGTAGAATCAGCACAAAACAAATGTTGTTTTCTCCAGAATACAAAGTTTTAGAGTCCAGAAACCTGTGTAGGATACTTTTCCCAAAAAAGTGCACATGCTACACATGACTTCCCTAAGAAGTGCACATGTTACATATGACTGTGAGTCCTCTTAACTTGCTTCACTATTTTGGAAGGGATCGTCATGTATGAACATGTGTAATGGAAACCTCATAAAACAAGTGTGATTTCCTCCTGAACACAAGGAGTTACAATATAGAAACTTCTGTTCGATACTTATCCTAAAGAAGTGTACTTTCAACATTTAACTCAGAGTCCTCCTCACTTGGATCACTATTTTGGAAAATTAAGGCCTGCGTGAACATTGTCCATGAAAACGTCACAAAACCAGTGTGAATTTCTCCTGAACATAAAAAGTTACAAAGGATGAACATCCACAGGATTCTTATCACTGAGAAGAGAAAGTGAAACATGTAAATTTGACGCGTCCTCACTTGGTCACTAATTTCAAGCTCATTACAAGCCTGAACATAGTTGGTAGAATCAGTACAAAACAAATATTGTTTTCTCCAGAATACAAAGTATTACAGTCTAGAAACTTGTGTAGGATACTTATGCTAAGAAGTGCACATTCTACACATGACTTCCCAAAAGTGCACATGCTACACATGACTTCCCAAAGAAGTGCACATGCTACGTATGACTGTGAGTCCTCTTCACTTGGTTCACTATTTTGGAAGGGAACGACATGCATGAACATGTTTCATGGAAACCTCGTAAAACAAGTGTGATTTCCTCTTGAACACAAAGAGTTACAATATAGAAACTTCTGTTCGATACTTATCCTAAAGAGGTGTACTTGCAACATTTAACTCAGAGTCCTCCTCATTTGGATCACTATTTTGGAAAATCAAGGCCTGCGTGAACATATTCCATGAGAACCTCACAAAATCAGTTTGAATTTCCCCTGAATATAAAAAGTTACAACGTATGAACATCCACAGGATTCTTATCACTGAGAGGAGAAAGTGAAACTTGTGAATTTGACGCATCCTCACTTGGCCACTACTTTCAAGCTCATTACAAGCCTGAACATAGTTGGTAGAATCAGCAGAAAACAAATGTTGTTTTCTCCAGAATACAAAGTATTACAGTCTAGAAACCTGTGTAAGATACTTATGCAAAGAAGTGCCCAGCTACACATGACATCCCAAAGAAGTGCACATGCTACACATGACTTCCGAAAGAACTGCGCATGCTACATATGACTGTGAGTCCTCTTCACTTGGTTCACTATTTTGGAAGGGAACGACATGCATAAACATGTTTCATGGAAACCTCATAAAAAAAGTGTGATTTCCGCCTGAACACAAAGAGTTACAATATAGAAAGTTCTCTTCGATACTTATCTTAAAGAAGTGCACTTGCAACATTTAACTCAGAGTCCTCCTCACTTGGTTCACTATTTTGTAAAATCATGGCCTGTGTGAACATGTGCCATTCAAATGTCACAAAACAAGTATGATTTTCGCCTGAACACAAATGTTACAGTATAGGAACTTCTCTAGGATACTTATCCCTAAGAAGTGAAATTCCAACATTTGACTCTGAATCCACTGCACTTGGTTCACTCTTTTGGAAAATCATGGCCTGCGTGAACATGTTACATGCCAATGTCGCAAAACAAGTATGATCTTCCCCTGAACACAAAGTGTAACACTATAGAATCTTCTGTAGGATACTTATCCCTCAGAAGTGCACCACCAAACTTTGATCTCAGTCCTCCTCACTTGGTTCACTAATTTTGGAAAATCAAGGCCTGCTTGAACATATTACATGAAAACGTCACAAAACCAGTGTGAATTTCTCCTGATCATAACGAGTTACAAGGTCTGAATATCTACAGGATTCTTATCACTGTGAAGAAAAAGTGAAACATGTGAATTTGACGCGTCCACACTTGGTCACTGCTTTCAAGCTCATTACAAGCCTGAACATATTGGTAGAATCTACACAAAACAAATGTTGTTTTCTCCAGAATACAAAGTATTACAGTCTAGAAACCCGTGTAGAATACTTATCCAAAGAAGTGCACATGCTACACATGACTTCCCAAAGAACTGCACATGCTACATATGACTGTGAGTCCTCTTCACTTGGTTCACTATTTTGGAAGGGAACGACATGCATGAACATGTTTCATGGAAACCTCATAAAACAAGTGTGATTTCCTTCTGAACACAAAGAGTTACAATATAGAAACTTCTGTTCGATACTTATCCTAAAGAAGTGTACTTGCAACATATAACTCAGAGTCCTCCTCACTTGGTTCACTATTTTGTAAAATCATGGCCGGTGTGAACCTGTGATATTCAAATGTCACAAAACAAGTATGATTTTCGCCTGAACACAAATGTTACAGAATAGGAACTACTCTAAGACACTTCTCCCTAAGAAGTGAAATTCCAACATTTGAATCTGAATCCTCCGCTCTTGGTTCACTATTTTGGAAAATCATGGCCTGCGTGAACATGTTATATGCCAATTTCGCAAAACAAGTATGATCTTCTCCTGAACACAAAGTGTATCTCTATAGAATCTTCTGTAGGATTCGTACCCCTAAGAATTGCCCCCCAATATTTGACTCTCAGTCCTCTCACTTGGTTCACTATTTTGGAAAATCAAGGCCTGCGTGAACATATTCCATGAAAACGTCACAAAACCAGTGTGAATTTCTCCTGAACATAAAAAGTTACATTGTATGAATATCCACAGGATTCTTATCACTGAGAAGAGAAAGTGAAGCATGTGAGTTTGACACGACCTCACTTGGTAACTGTTTTCAAGCCCATTACAAGCCTCAAATAGTTGGTAGAATCAGCACAAAACAAATGTTGTTTTCTCCAGAATACAAAGTTTTACAGTCTAGAAATCTGTGTATAATATTTATTTAAAGAAGTGCCCAGCTACACATGACTCCCAAAGGAGTGCACATGCTACATATGACTGTGAGTCCTCTTCACTTGGTTCACTATTTTGGAAGGGAACGACATGCATGAACATGTTTCATGGAAACCTCGTAAAACAAGTGTGATTTCCTCTTGAACACAAAGAGTTACAATATAGAAACTTCTGTTCGATACTTATCCTAAAGAGGTGTACTTGCAACATTTAACTCAGAGTCCTCACTTGGTTCACTATTTTGTAAAATCATGGCCTGTGTGAACCTGTGATATTCAAATGTCATGAAAGAAGTATGATTTTTGCCTGAACACAAATGTTACAGCATAGGAACTCCTCTAGGATACTTCACCCTAAGAAGTGAAATTCCAACATTTGACTCTGAATCCTCCGCTCTTGGTTCACTAGTTTGGAAAATCATGGCCTGAGTGAACATGTTATATGCCAATTTCGCAAAACAAGTATGATCTTCTCCAAAACACAAAGTGTAACACTGTAGAATCTTCTGTAGGACACGTATCCCTAAGAAGTGCACCCCGAACATTTGACTCTCAGTCCGCCTCACTGGATTCACTATTTTGTAAAATCAAGGCCTGCATGAACATATTCCCTGAAAACGTCACAAAACCAGTGTGAATTTCTCCTGAACATAAAATGTTACTACGTATGAATATCCACAGAATTCTTATCACTGAGAAGAGAAAGTGAAACATGTGAATTTGACGCGTCCTCACTTGGTCACTATTTTCAAGCTCATTACAAGCCTGAACACAGTTGGTAGAATCAGCACAAAACAAATGTTGTTTTCTCCAGAATACAATGTTTTAGAGTCTAGAAACCTGTGTAGGATACTTTTCTCAATGAAGTGCACATGCTACACATGACTTCCCAAAGAACTGTGCATGCTACATATGACTGTGAGTCCTCTTCACTTGGTTCACTATTTTGGAAGGGAACGACATGCATGAACATGTTTCATGGAAACCTCATAAAAAAAAGTGTGATTTCCTCCTGAACACAAAGAGTTACAATATAGAAAGTTCTCTTTGATACTTATCTTAAAGAAGTGCACTTGCAACATTTAACTCAGAGTCCTCTTCACTTGGATCACTATTTTGGAAAATCAAGGCCTGCGTGAACATATTCCATGAAAACGTTACAAAACGAGTGTAAATTTCTCCTGAACATAGAAAGTTACAAAGGATGAACATCCACAGGATTCTTATCACTGAGAAGAGAAAGTGAAACATGTGAATTTGACGCGTCCTCACTTGGTAACTACTTTCAGGCTCATTAGAAGCCTGAATATCGTTGCTAGAATCAGCACAAAACAAATGTTGTTTTCTCCAGAATACAAAGTTTTAGAGTCTAGAAACCTGTGTAGGATACTTATACCAAAGAAGTGCACATGCTACACATGACTTCCCACAGAAGTGCATATGCTACATATGACTGTGAGTCCTCTTCACTTGGTTCACTATTTTGGAAGGGAACGACATGCATGAACATGTTTCATGGAAATTTCATAAAACAAGTGTGACTTCCTCCTGAACACAAAGAGTTACAATATAGAAACTTCTGTTCGATACTAATCCTAAAGAAGTGCACTTGCAACATTTAACTCAGAGTCCTCCTCACTTGGTTCACTATTTTGTAAAATCATGGCCTGTGTGAACATGTGCCATTCAAATGTCACAAAACAAGTATGATTTTCGCCTGAACACAAATGTTACAGTATAGGAACTTCTCTAGGATACTTATCCCTAAGAAGTGAAATTCCAACATTGACTCTGAATCCACTGCACTTGGTTCACTCTTTTGGAAAATCATGGCCTGCGTGAACATGTTACATGCCAATGTCGCAAAACAAGTATGATCTTCCCCTGAACACAAAGTGTAACACTATAGAATCTTCTGTAGGATACTTATCCCTCAGAAGTGCACCACCAAACTTTGATCTCAGTCCTCCTCACTTGGTTCACTAATTTTGGAAAATCAAGACCTGCTTGAACATATTACATGAAAACGTCACAAAACCAGTGTGAATTTCTCCTGATCATAAAGAGTTACAAGGTCTGAATATCTACAGGATTCTTATCACTGTGAAGAAAAAGTGAAACATGTGAATTTGACGCGTCCACACTTGGTCACTGCTTTCAAGCTCATTACAAGCCTGAACATATTGGTAGAATCTACACAAAACAAATGTTGTTTTCTCCAGAATACAAAGTATTACAGTCTAGAAACCCGTGTAGAATACTTATCCAAAGAAGTGCACATGCTACACATGACTTCCCAAAGAACTGCACATGCTACATATGACTGTGAGTCCTCTTCACTTGGTTCACTATTTTGGAAGGGAACGACATGCATGAACATGTTTCATGGAAACCTCATAAAACAAGTGTGATTCCTTCTGAACACAAAGAGTTACAATATAGAAACTTCTGTTCGATACTTATCCTAAAGAAGTGTACTTGCAACATATAACTCAGAGTCCTCCTCACTTGGTTCACTATTTTGTAAAATCATGGCCGGTGTGAACCTGTGATATTCAAATGTCACAAAACAAGTATGATTTTCGCCTGAACACAAATGTTACAGAATAGGAACTACTCTAAGACACTTCTCCCTAAGAAGTGAAATTCCAACATTTGAATCTGAATCCTCCGCTCTTGGTTCACTATTTTGGAAAATCATGGCCTGCGTGAACATGTTATATGCAATTTCGCAAAACAAGTATGATCTTCTCCTGAACACAAAGTGTATCTCTATAGAATCTTCTGTAGGATTCGTACCCCTAAGAATTGCCCCCCCAATATTTGACTCTCAGTCCTCTCACTTGGTTCACTATTTTGGAAAATCAAGGCCTGCGTGAACATATTCCATGAAAACGTCACAAAACCAGTGTGAATTTCTCCTGAACATAAAAAGTTACATTGTATGAATATCCACAGGATTCTTATCACTGAGAAGAGAAAGTGAAGCATGTGAGTTTGACACGACCTCACTTGGTAACTGTTTTCAAGCCCATTACAAGCCTCAAATAGTTGGTAGAATCAGCACAAAACAAATGTTGTTTTCTCCAGAATACAAAGTTTTACAGTCTAGAAATCTGTGTATAATATTTATTTAAAGAAGTGCCCAGCTACACATGACTCCCAAAGGAGTGCACATGCTACATATGACTGTGAGTCCTCTTCACTTGGTTCACTATTTTGGAAGGGAAAGACATGCATGAATATGTTTCATGGAAATGTTGTAAAACAAGTGTGATTTCCTCCGGAAAAGAAAATTACATTGTAGAAACTTCTGTTCGATACTAATCCTAAGAAGTGCACTTGCAACATTTAACTCAAAGTCCTCCTCACTTGGATCATTATTTTGGAAAATCAAGGCCTTCGTGAACATATTCCATGAAAACGTCAAAAAACCAGTGTGAATTTCTCCTGAACATACAAAGTTACAATGTATGAACATCTACAGGATTCTTATCACTGAGAAGAGAAAGTGAAACATGTGAATTTGACTCATGCTCACTTGGCCACTACTTTCAAGTTCATTACAAGCCTAAACATAGTTGGTAGAATCAGCAGAAAAAAAATGTTGTTTTCTCCATAATACAAACTATTACAGTCTAGAAACCTGTGTAGGATACTTATCCAAAGAAGTGCACATGCTACACATGACTTCCAAAAGAAGTGCACATGCTACACGTGACTTCCCAAAGAAGTGCACATGCTACATATGACTGTGAGTCCTCTTCACTTGGTTCATTATTTTGGAAGGGAACGACATGCATGAACATGTTTCATGGAAATCTCATAAAACAAGTGTGATTTCCTCCTGAACACAAGAGTTATAATATAAAAACTTCTGTTCGATACTTATCCTAAAGAAGTGCACTTGCAACATATACCTGGGAATCCTCCTCACTTGGTTCACTATTTTAGAAAATCATGGCCTGCGTGAACATGTTACATGCCAATGTCGCAAAACAAGTATGATCTCCTCCTGAACACAAAGTGTAACACTACAGAATCTTCTGAAGGGTACTTATCCCTCAGAAGTGTACCTCCAACATTTGACTCTCAGTCCTGCTCACTTGGTTCACTGTTTTGGAAAATCAAGGGCCTGCAGAACATATTCCACGAAAACATCACAAAACTAGTGTGAGTTTCTCCTGAACATAAAATGTTACAACGTATGAACATCCACAGGATTCTTATCACTGAGAAGAGAAAGTGACACATGTGAATTGACGCGTCCTCCCCTTGGTCACCACTTTCAAGCTCATTACAAGCCTGAACACAGTTGGTAGAATCAGCACAAAACAAATGTTGTTTTCTCCAGAATACAAAGTTTTAGAGTCCAGAAACCTGTGTAGGATACTTTTCCCAAAAAAGTGCACATGCTACACATGACTTCCCTAAGAAGTGCACATGTTACATATGACTGTGAGTCCTCTTAACTTGCTTCACTATTTTGGAAGGGATCGTCATGTATGAACATGTGTAATGGAACCTCATAAAACAAGTGTGATTTCCTCCTGAACACAAGGAGTTACAATATAGAAACTTCTGTTCGATACTTATCCTAAAGAAGTGTACTTTCAACATTTAACTCAGAGTCCTCCTCACTTGGATCACTATTTTGGAAAATTAAGGCCTGCGTGAACATTGTCCATGAAAACGTCACAAAACCAGTGTGAATTTCTCCTGAACATAAAAGTTACAAAGGATGAACATCCACAGGATTCTTTATCACTGAGAAGAGAAAGTGAAACATGTAAATTTGACGCGTCTCACTTGGTCACTAATTTCAAGCTCATTACAAGCCTGAACATAGTTGGTAGAATCAGTACAAAACAAATATTGTTTCTCCAGAATACAAAGTATTACAGTCTAGAAACTTGTGTAGGATACTTATGCTAAGAAGTGCACATTCTACACATGACTTCCCAAAAGTGCACATGCTACACATGACTTCCCAAAGAAGTGCACATGCTACGTATGACTGTGAGTCCTCTTCACTTGGTTCACTATTTTGGAAGGGAACGACATGCATGAACATGTTTCATGGAAACCTCGTAAAACAAGTGTGATTTCCTCTTGAACACAAAGAGTTACAATATAGAAACTTCTGTTCGATACTTATCCTAAAGAGGTGTACTTGCAACATTTAACTCAGAGTCCTCCTCATTTGGATCACTATTTGGAAAATCAAGGCCTGCGTGAACATATTCCATGAGAACCTCACAAAATCAGTTTGAATTTCCCCTGAATATAAAAAGTTACAACGTATGAACATCCACAGGATTCTTATCACTGAGAGGAGAAAGTGAAACTTGTGAATTTGACGCATCCTCACTTGGCCACTACTTCAAGCTCATTACAAGCCTGAACATAGTTGGTAGAATCAGCAGAAAACAAATGTTGTTTCTCAGAATACAACGTATTACAGTCTAGAAACCTGTGTAAGATACTTATGCAAAGAAGTGCCCAGCTACACATGACATCCCAAAGAAGTGCACATGCTACACATGACTTCCGAAAGAACTGCGCATGCTACATATAATGTGAGTCCTCTTCACTTGGTTCACTATTTTGGAAGGAACGACATGCATAAACATGTTTCATGGAAACCTCATAAAAAAAGTGTGATTTCCGCTGAACACAAAGAGTTACAATATAGAAAGTTCTCTTCGATACTTATCTTAAAGAAGTGCACTTGCAACATTTAACTCAGAGTCCTCCTCACTTGGTTCACTATTTTGTAAAATCATGGCCTGTGAACATGTGCCATTCAAATGTCAACAAGTATGATTTTCGCCTGAACACAAATGTTACAGTATAGGAACTTCTCTAGGATACTTATCCCTAAGAAGTGAAATTCCAACATTTGACTCTGAATCCACTGCACTTGGTTCACTCTTTTGGAAAATCATGGCCTGCGTGAACATGTTACATGCCAATGTCGCAAAACAAGTATGATCTTCCCCTGAACACAAAGTGTAACACTATAGAATCTTCTGTAGGATACTTATCCCTCAGAAGTGCACCACCAAACTTTGATCTCAGTCCTCCTCACTTGGTTCACTAATTTTGGAAATCAAGGCCTGCTTGAACATATTACATGAAAACGTCACAAAACCAGTGTGAATTTCTCCTGATCATAACGAGTTACAAGGTCTGAATATCTACAGGATTCTTATCACTGTGAAGAAAAGTGAAACATGTGAATTTGACGCGTCCACACTTGGTCACTGCTTTCAAGCTCATTACAAGCCTGAACATATTGGTAGAATCTACACAAAACAAATGTTGTTTTCTCCAGAATACAAAGTATTACAGTCTAGAAACCCGTGTAGAATACTTATCCAAAGAAGTGCACATGCTACACATGACTTCCCAAGAACTGCACATGCTACATATGACTGTGAGTCCTCTTCACTTCGTTCACTATTTTGGAAGGGAACGACATGCATGAACATGTTTCATGGAAACCTCATAAAACAAGTGTGATTTCCTTCTGAACACAAAGAGTTACAATATAGAAACTTCTGTTCGATACTTATCCTAAAGAAGTGTACTTGCAACATATAACTCAGAGTCCTCCTCACTTGGTTCACTATTTTGTAAAATCATGGCCGGTGTGAACCTGTGATATTCAAATGTCACAAAACAAGTATGATTTTCGCCTGAACACAAATGTTACAGAATAGGAACTACTCTAAGACACTTCTCCCTAAGAAGTGAAATTCCAACATTTGAATCTGAATCCTCCGCTCTTGGTTCACTATTTTGGAAAATCATGGCCTGCGTGAACATGTTATATGCCAATTTCGCAAAACAAGTATGATCTTCTCCTGAACACAAAGTGTATCTCTATAGAATCTTCTGTAGGATTCGTACCCCTAAGAATTGCCCCCCAATATTTGACTCTCAGTCCTCTCACTTGGTTCACTATTTTGGAAAATCAAGGCCTGCGTGAACATATTCCATGAAAACGTCACAAAACCAGTGTGAATTTCTCCTGAACATAAAAAGTTACATTGTATGAATATCCACAGGATTCTTATCACTGAGAAGAGAAAGTGAAGCATGTGAGTTTGACACGACCTCACTTGGTAACTGTTTTCAAGCCATTACAAGCCT
The DNA here is from genome assembly GCA_023101885.1 of Typhlomys cinereus. Classification (NCBI taxonomy): domain Eukaryota; kingdom Metazoa; phylum Chordata; class Mammalia; order Rodentia; family Platacanthomyidae; genus Typhlomys; species Typhlomys cinereus. The sequence goes on along the minus strand of JALPQD010000055.1, from coordinate 8,405,541 downwards.
CAAATAGTTGGTAGAATCAGCACAAAACAAATGTTGTTTTCTCCAGAATACAAAGTTTTACAGTCTAGAAATCTGTGTATAATATTTATTTAAAGAAGTGCCCAGCTACATGACTCCCAAAGGAGTGCACATGCTACATATGACTGTGAGTCCTCTTCACTTGGTTCACTATTTTGGAAGGGAACGACATGCATGAACATGTTTCATGGAAACCTCGTAAAACAAGTGTGATTTCCTCTTGAACACAAAGAGTTACAATATAGAAACTTCTGTTCGAATACTTATCCTAAAACGAGGTGTGTACTTGCAAACTAATCGA
>JALPQD010000055.1:8337199-8404462 GCA_023101885.1 Typhlomys cinereus | reverse complement strand
ACGTGAGTCCTCTTCACTTGGTTCACTATTTTGGAAGGGAACATGGTTGGTAGAAACAGCACAAAACAAATGTTGTTTTCTCCAGAATACAAATTTTTACAGTCTAGAACCCTGTGCAGTATACTTATGCCAAATAAGTGCACATTGTACAAATATAACTGTGAGTCCTCTTCACTTGGTTCACTATTTTGGAAGGGAACGACATGCATGAACATGATTCATGGAAATGTCGTAAACCAAGTGTGATTTCCTCCTGAACACAAAGAGTTACAATATAGAAACTTCTGTACGATACTTCTCCTAAAGAAGTGCATTTGCCACATTTAACTCAGAGTCCTCCTCACTTGGTTCACTATTTTGAAAAATCATGGCCTGTGTGATCATTTGCCATTCCATTGTCACAAAACAAGAATGATTTTCGCCTGAACATAAATGTTACAGTATAGGAACTTCTCGAGGATCCTTTTCACTAAGAGGTGAAATTCCAACATTTACTCTGAATCCTCCGCAGTTGTTTAACTCTTTAAGATAATCATGGCCTGCGTGAACATGTTATATGCAAATGTCGCAAAACAAGTATGATCTTCTCCTGAAACAAAGTGTAACACTATAGAATCTTCTGTAGGATACTTATCCCTAGGAAGTGCACCTCCAACATTGACTCTCAGTCACCCCACCCCCCCCCCCCCTCACTTGGATAAACTCTTTTTGGAAAATCAAGGCCTGCGTGAACATATTCCCTGAAAACGTCACAAAACCAGTGTGAATTTCTCCTGAACAATAAAAGTTACAACGTAGGAATATCTAGCAGGATTCTTATCACTGAGAAGACAAGGTGAAACATGTGAATTGACCGTCCTCTCACGTGGTCCCATATTTTCAAGCTCATTGCAAGCCTGAATATCGTTGGTAGAATCCAGCACAGAGACAAATGTTGCCTTTCTCCAGAATACAAAGTTTTACGGTCTAGAACCCATGTGTAGGATACTTATCCTAATAAGTGCACTGGCTACATATTACAACTGTGAGTCCTCTTCACTTGGTCACTATTTTGGAAGGGACATGGTTGGTAGAATATGTAATTAGCACAAAACAAATGTTGTTTTCTCCAGAATACAAAGTTTTACAGTCTAGAACCTGTGCAGTATTCTTATGCCAAACAGTGCACATGCTACACATATAACTGTGAGTCCTCTTCACTTGGTTCCCTATTTTGGAAGGGAACGACATGCATGAACATGATTCATGGAAACGTCGTAAACAAGTGTGATTTCCTCCTGAACACAAAGAGTTACAATATAGAAACTTCTGTACGATACTTCTCCTAAAGAAGTGCATTTGCCACATTTAACTCAGAGTCCTCCTCACTTGGTTCACTATTTTGTAAAATCCATGGCCTGTGTGAACATGTGCCATTCAAATGTCACAAACAAGTATGATTTTCGCCTGAACATAAATGTTACAGTATAGGAACTTCTCTAGGATCCTTTTCACTAAGAAGTGAAATTCCGACATTTACTCTGAATCCTCCGCAGTTGTTTAACTCTTTAGGATAATCATGGCCTGCGTGAACATGTTATATGCGAATGTCGCAAAACAAGTATGATCTTCTCCTGAAACAAGTGTAACCTATAGAATCCTTCTGTAGGATACTTATCCCTAGGAATTGCACCTCCAAATTTGACTTCTCAGTCCCCCTCACTTGGATACCTTTTGGAAAATCAAGGCCCTGCGTCAACATATCCCGAAAACGTCCAAAACCAGTGTGAATTTCTCCTGAACATAATAGTTACAAACGTAGGAACATCTAAAGGATTCTTATCACTGAGAATACAAGGTGAACCTTTGAATTTTACGCGTCCTCCACTTGTTCCTATTTTTCAAGCTCATTCAAGCCTGAATATCTTTGGTAGAATCAGCAGATAACAAATTGGGCTTTCCTCCAGAATACAAGTTTTACAGTCTAGAACCCTGTGTAGGATAATTAATCCTAAATAAGTGCACAGGCTACCGGTGGCAACTGTGAGTCCTCGTTCACTTTGGTTCACACTATTTTGGAAGGGAACGACATGCATGAAACATGATTCATGGAAACGTCGTAAACCAAGTGTGAGTTCCTCCTGAACACAAAGAGTTACAATATAGAAACTTCTGTACGATACTTCTCCTAAAGAAGTGCATTTGCCACATTTAACTCAGAGTCCTCCTCACTTGGTTCACTATTTTGTAAAATCATGGCCTGTGTGAACATGTGCCATTCAAATGTCACAAAACAAGTATGATTTTCGCCTGAACATAAATGTTACAGTATAGGAACTTCTCTAGGATCCTTTTCACTAAGAAGTGAAATTCCAACATTTACTCTGAATCCTCCGCAGTTGTTTAACTCTTTAGGATAATCATGGCCTGCGTGAACATGTTATATGCGAATGTCGCAAAACAAGTATGATTTCTCCTGAAACAAAGTGTAACACTATAGAAACTTCTGTAGGATACTTATCCCTAGGAAGTGCACCTCCACATTTGACTCTCAGTCCCCCTCACTTGGATAACTCTTTTGGAAAATCAAGGCCTGCGTGAACATATTCCCTGAAAACGTCACAAAACCAGTGTGAATTTCTCCTGAACATAAAAATTACAACGTAGGAACATCTACAGGATTCTTATCACTGAGAAGACAAGGTGAAACATGTGAATTTGACGCGTCCTCACGTGGTGACTATTTTCAAGCTCATTGCAAGCCTGAATATCGTTGGTAGAATCAGCACAGAACAAATGTTGCTTTCTCCAGAATACAAAGTTTTACGGTCTAGAACCCTGTGTAGGATACTTATCCTAAATAAGTGCACATGCTACATATACAACTGTGAGTCCTCTTCACTTGGTTCACTATTTTGGAAGGGAACATGGTTGGTAGAATCAGCACAAAACAAATGTTGTTTTCTCCAGAATACAAAGTTTTACAGTCTAGAACCCTGTGCAGTATACTTATGCCAAACAAGTGCACATGCTACACATATAACTGTGAGTCCTCTTCACTTGGTTCACTATTTTGGAAGGGAACGACATGCATGAACATGATTCATGGAAACGTCGTAAACCAAGTGTGATTTCCTCCTGAACACAAAGAGTTACAATATAGAAACTTCTGTACGATACTTCTCCTAAAGAAGTGCATTTGCCACATTTAACTCAGAGTCCTCCTCACTTGGTTCACTATTTTGTAAAATCATGGCCTGTGTGAACATGTGCCATTCAAATGTCACAAAACAAGTATGATTTTCGCCTGAACATAAATGTTACAGTATAGGAACTTCTCTAGGATCCTTTTCACTAAGAAGTGAAATTCCAACATTTACTCTGAATCCTCCGCAGTTGTTTAACTCTTTAGGATAATCATGGCCTGCGTGAACATGTTATATGCGAATGTCGCAAAACAAGTATGATCTTCTCCTGAACACAAAGTGTAACACTATAGAATCTTCTGTAGGATACTTATCCCTAGGAAGTGCACCTCCAACATTTGACTCTCAGTCCCCCTCACTTGGATAACTCTTTTGGAAAATCAAGGCCTGCGTGAACATATTCCCTGAAAACGTCACAAAACCAGTGTGAATTTCTCCTGAACATAAAAAGTTACAACGTAGGAACATCTACAGGATTCTTATCACTGAGAAGACAAGGTGAAACATGTGAATTTGACGCGTCCTCACGTGGTGACTATTTTCAAGCTCATTGCAAGCCTGAATATCGTTGGTAGAATCAGCACAGAACAAATGTTGCTTTCTCCAGAATACAAAGTTTTACGATCTAGAAACCTGTGTAGGATACTTATCCTAGGAAGTGCACATGCTACATATACAACTGTGAGTCCTCTTCACTTGGTTCACTATTTTGGAAGGGAACATGGTTGGTAGAATCAGCACAAAACAAATGTTGTTTTCTCCAGAATACAAAGTTTTACAGTCTAGAACCCTGTGCAGTATACTTATGCCAAACAAGTGCACATGCTACACATATAACTGTGAGTCCTCTTCACTTGGTTCCCTATTTTGGAAGGGAACGACATGCATGAACATGATTCATGGAAACGTCGTAAACCAAGTGTGATTTCCTCCTGAACACAAAGAGTTACAATATAGAAACTTCTGTACGATACTTCTCCTAAAGAAGTGCATTTGCCACATTTAACTCAGAGTCCTCCTCACTTGGTTCACTATTTTGTAAAATCATGGCCTGTGTGAACATGTGCCATTCAAATGTCACAAAACAAGTATGATTTTCGCCTGAACATAAATGTTACAGTATAGGAACTTCTCTAGGATCCTTTTCACTAAGAAGTGAAATTCCAACATTTACTCTGAATCCTCCGCAGTTGTTTAACTCTTTAGGATAATCATGGCCTGCGTGAACATGTTATATGCGAATGTCGCAAAACAAGTATGATCTTCTCCTGAAACAAAGTGTAACACTATAGAATCTTCTGTAGGATACTTATCCCTAGGAAGTGCACCTCCAACATTTGACTCTCAGTCCCCCTCACTTGGATAACTCTTTTGGAAAATCAAGGCCTGCGTGAACATATTCCCTGAAAACGTCACAAAACCAGTGTGAATTTCTCCTGAACATAAAAACTTACAACGTAGGAACATCTACAGGATTCTTATCACTGAGAAGACAAGGTGAAACATGTGAATTTGACGCGTCCTCACGTGGTCACTATTTTCAAGCTCATTGCAAGCCTGAATATCGTTGGTAGAATCAGCACAGAACAAATGTTGCTTTCTCCAGAATACAAAGTTTTACGGTCTAGAACCCTGTGTAGGATACTTATCCTAAATAAGTGCACATGCTACATATACAACTGTGAGTCCTCTTCACTTGGTTCACTATTTTGGAAGGGAACATGGTTGGTAGAATCAGCACAAAACAAATGTTGTTTTCTCCAGAATACAAAGTTTTACAGTCTAGAACCCTGTGCAGTATACTTATGCCAAACAAGTGCACATGCTACACATATAACTGTGAGTCCTCTTCACTTGGTTCCCTATTTTGGAAGGGAACGACATGCATGAACATGATTCATGGAAACGTCGTAAACCAAGTGTGATTTCCTCCTGAACACAAAGAGTTACAATATAGAAACTTCTGTACGATACTTCTCCTAAAGAAGTGCATTTGCCACATTTAACTCAGAGTCCTCCTCACTTGGTTCACTATTTTGTAAAATCATGGCCTGTGTGAACATGTGCCATTCAAATGTCACAAAACAAGTATGATTTTCGCCTGAACATAAATGTTACAGTATAGGAACTTCTCTAGGATCCTTTTCACTAAGAAGTGAAATTCCAACATTTACTCTGAATCCTCCGCAGTTGTTTAACTCTTTAGGATAATCATGGCCTGCGTGAACATGTTATATGCGAATGTCGCAAAACAAGTATGAATTTCTCCTGAAACAAAGTGTAACACTATAGAAACTTCTGTAGGATACTTATCTTAGGAAGTGCACCTCCACCATTTGACTCTCAGTCCCCCTCACTTGGATAACTCTTTTGGAAAATCAAGGCCTGCGTGAACATATTCCCTGAAAACGTCACAAAACCAGTGTGAATTTCTCCTGAACATAAAAACTTACAACGTAGGAACATCTACAGGATTCTTATCACTGAGAAGACAAGGTGAAACATGTGAATTTGACGCGTCCTCACGTGGTCACTATTTTCAAGCTCATTGCAAGCCTGAATATCGTTGGTAGAATCAGCACAGAACAAATGTTGCTTTCTCCAGAATACAAAGTTTTACGGTCTAGAACCCTGTGTAGGATACTTATCCTAAATAAGTGCACATGCTACATATACAACTGTGAGTCCTCTTCACTTGGTTCACTATTTTGGAAGGGAACATGGTTGGTAGATTCGTGCTGATTCAGCACAAAACAAATGTTGTTTTCTCCAGAATACAAAGTTTTACAGTCTAGAACCCTGTGCAGTATACTTATGCCAAACAAGTGCACATGCTACACATATAACTGTGAGTCCTCTTCACTTGGTTCACTATTTTGGAAGGGAACGACATGCATGAACATGATTCATGGAAACGTCGTAAACCAAGTGTGATTTCCTCCTGAACACAAAGAGTTACAATATAGAAACTTCTGTACGATACTTCTCCTAAAGAAGTGCATTTGCCACATTTAACTCAGAGTCCTCCTCACTTGGTTCACTATTTTGTAAAATCATGGCCTGTGTGAACATGTGCCATTCAAATGTCACAAAACAAGTATGATTTTCGCCTGAACATAAATGTTACAGTATAGGAACTTCTCTAGGATCCTTTTCACTAAGAAGTGAAATTCCAACATTTACTCTGAATCCTCCGCAGTTGTTTAACTCTTTAGGATAATCATGGCCTGCGTGAACATGTTATATGCGAATGTCGCAAAACAAGTATGATCTTCTCCTGAACACAAAGTGTAACACTATAGAATCTTCTGTAGGATACTTATCCCTAGGAAGTGCACCTCCAACATTTGACTCTCAGTCCCCCTCACTTGGATAACTCTTTTGGAAAATCAAGGCCTGCGTGAACATATTCCCTGAAAACGTCACAAAACCAGTGTGAATTTCTCCTGAACATAAAAATTTACAACGTAGGAACATCTACAGGATTCTTATCACTGAGAAGACAAGGTGAAACATGTGAATTTGACGCGTCCTCACGTGGTCACTATTTTCAAGCTCATTGCAAGCCTGAATATCGTTGGTAGAATCAGCACAGAACAAATGTTGCTTTCTCCAGAATACAAAGTTTTACGGTCTAGAACCCTGTGTAGGATACTTATCCTAAATAAGTGCACATGCTACATATACAACTGTGAGTCCTCTTCACTTGGTTCACTATTTTGGAAGGGAACATGGTTGGTAGAATCAGCACAAAACAAATGTTGTTTTCTCCAGAATACAAAGTTTTACAGTCTAGAACCCTGTGCAGTATACTTATGCCAAACAAGTGCACATGCTACACATATAACTGTGAGTCCTCTTCACTTGGTTCACTATTTTGGAAGGGAACGACATGCATGAACATGATTCATGGAAACGTCGTAAACCAAGTGTGATTTCCTCCTGAACACAAAGAGTTACAATATAGAAACTTCTGTACGATACTTCTCCTAAAGAAGTGCATTTGCCACATTTAACTCAGAGTCCTCCTCACTTGGTTCACTATTTTGTAAAATCATGGCCTGTGTGAACATGTGCCATTCAAATGTCACAAAACAAGTATGATTTTCGCCTGAACATAAATGTTACAGTATAGGAACTTCTCTAGGATCCTTTTCACTAAGAAGTGAAATTCCAACATTTACTCTGAATCCTCCGCAGTTGTTTAACTCTTTAGGATAATCATGGCCTGCGTGAACATGTTATATGCGAATGTCGCAAAGCAAGTATGATCTTCTCCTGAACACAAAGTGTAACACTATAGAATCTTCTGTAGGATACTTATCCCTAGGAAGTGCACCTCCAACATTAGACTCTCAGTCCCCCTCACTTGGATAACTCTTGGAAAATCAAGGCCTGCGTGAACATATTCCCTGAAAACGTCACAAAACCAGTGTGAATTTCTCCTGAACATAAAAAGTTACAACGTAGGAACATCTACAGGATTCTTATCACTGAGAACACAAGGTGAAACATGTGAATTTGACGCGTCCTCACGTGGTCACTATTTTCAAGCTCATTGCAAGCCTGAATATCGTTGGTAGAATCAGCACAGAACAAATGTTGCTTTCTCCAGAATACAAAGTTTTACGGTCTAGAACCCTGTGTAGGATACTTATCCTAAATAAGTGCACATGCTACATATACAACTGTGAGTCCTCTTCACTTGGTTCACTATTTTGGAAGGGAACATGGTTGGTAGAATCGTGCTGATTTAGCACAAAGGTTGTTTTCTCCAGAATACAAAGTTTTACAGTCTAGAACCCTGTGCAGTATACTTATGCCAAACAAGTGCACATGCTACACATATAACTGTGAGTCCTCTTCACTTGGTTCACTATTTTGGAAGGGAACGACATGCATGAACATGATTCATGGAAACGTCGTAAACCAAGTGTGATTTCCTCCTGAACACAAAGAGTTACAATATAGAAACTTCTGTACGATACTTCTCCTAAAGAAGTGCATTTGCCACATTTAACTCAGAGTCCTCCTCACTTGGTTCACTATTTTGTAAAATCATGGCCTGTGTGAACATGTGCCATTCAAATGTCACAAAACAAGTATGATTTTCGCCTGAACATAAATGTTACAGTATAGGAACTTCTCTAGGATCCTTTTCACTAAGAAGTGAAATTCCAACATTTACTCTGAATCCTCCGCAGTTGTTTAACTCTTTAGGATAATCATGGCCTGCGTGAACATGTTATATGCGAATGTCGCAAAACAAGTATGATCTTCTCCTGAAACAAAGTGTAACACTATAGAATCTTCTGTAGGATACTTATCCCTAGGAAGTGCACCTCCAACATTTGACTCTCAGTCCCCCTCACTTGGATAACTCTTTTGGAAAATCAAGGCCTGCGTGAACATATTCCCTGAAAACGTCACAAAACCAGTGTGAATTTCTCCTGAACATAAAAAGTTACAACGTAGGAACATCTACAGGATTCTTATCACTGAGAAGACAAGGTGAAACATGTGAATTTGACGCGTCCTCACGTGGTCACTATTTTCAAGCTCATTGCAAGCCTGAATATCGTTGGTAGAATCAGCAGAGAACAAATGTTGCTTTCTCCAGAATACAAAGTTTTACGGTCTAGAACCCTGTGTAGGATACTTATCCTAAATAAGTGCACATGCTACATATACAACTGTGAGTCCTCTTCACTTGGTTCACTATTTTGGAAGGGAACATGGTTGGTAGAATCAGCACAAAACAAATGTTGTTTTCTCCAGAATACAAAGTTTTACAGTCTAGAACCCTGTGCAGTATACTTATGCCAAACAAGTGCACATGCTACACATATAACTGTGAGTCCTCTTCACTTGGTTCCCTATTTTGGAAGGGAACGACATGCATGAACATGATTCATGGAAACGTCGTAAACCAAGTGTGATTTCCTCCTGAACACAAAGAGTTACAATATAGAAACTTCTGTACGATACTTCTCCTAAAGAAGTGCATTTGCCACATTTAACTCAGAGTCCTCCTCACTTGGTTCACTATTTTGTAAAATCATGGCCTGTGTGAACATGTGCCATTCAAATGTCACAAAACAAGTATGATTTTCGCCTGAACATAAATGTTACAGTATAGGAACTTCTCTAGGATCCTTTTCACTAAGAAGTGAAATTCCAACATTTACTCTGAATCCTCCGCAGTTGTTTAACTCTTTAGGATAATCATGGCCTGCGTGAACATGTTATATGCGAATGTCGCAAAACAAGTATGATCTTCTCCTGAACACAAAGTGTAACACTATAGAATCTTCTGTAGGATACTTATCCCTAGGAAGTGCACCTCCAACATTTGACTCTCAGTCCCCCTCACTTGGATAACTCTTTTGGAAAATCAAGGCCTGCGTGAACATATTCCCTGAAAACGTCACAAAACCAGTGTGAATTTCTCCTGAACATAAAAAGTTACAACGTAGGAACATCTACAGGATTCTTATCACTGAGAAGACAAGGTGAAACATGTGAATTTGACGCGTCCTCACGTGGTCACTATTTTCAAGCTCATTGCAAGCCTGAATATCGTTGGTAGAATCAGCAGAGAACAAATGTTGCTTTCTCCAGAATACAAAGTTTTACGGTCTAGAACCCTGTGTAGGATACTTATCCTAAATAAGTGCACATGCTACATATACAACTGTGAGTCCTCTTCACTTGGTTCACTATTTTGGAAGGGAACATGGTTGGTAGAATCAGCACAAAACAAATGTTGTTTTCTCCAGAATACAAAGTTTTACAGTCTAGAACCCTGTGCAGTATACTTATGCCAAACAAGTGCACATGCTACACATATAACTGTGAGTCCTCTTCACTTGGTTCCCTATTTTGGAAGGGAACGACATGCATGAACATGATTCATGGAAACGTCGTAAACCAAGTGTGATTTCCTCCTGAACACAAAGAGTTACAATATAGAAACTTCTGTACGATACTTCTCCTAAAGAAGTGCATTTGCCACATTTAACTCAGAGTCCTCCTCACTTGGTTCACTATTTTGTAAAATCATGGCCTGTGTGAACATGTGCCATTCAAATGTCACAAAACAAGTATGATTTTCGCCTGAACATAAATGTTACAGTATAGGAACTTCTCTAGGATCCTTTTCACTAAGAAGTGAAATTCCAACATTTACTCTGAATCCTCCGCAGTTGTTTAACTCTTTAGGATAATCATGGCCTGCGTGAACATGTTATATGCGAATGTCGCAAAACAAGTATGATCTTCTCCTGAACACAAAGTGTAACACTATAGAATCTTCTGTAGGATACTTATCCCTAGGAAGTGCACCTCCAACATTTGACTCTCAGTCCCCCTCACTTGGATAACTCTTTTGGAAAATCAAGGCCTGCGTGAACATATTCCCTGAAAACGTCACAAAACCAGTGTGAATTTCTCCTGAACATAAAAAGTTACAACGTAGGAACATCTACAGGATTCTTATCACTGAGAAGACAAGGTGAAACATGTGAATTTGACGCGTCCTCACGTGGTCACTATTTTCAAGCTCATTGCAAGCCTGAATATCGTTGGTAGAATCAGCACAGAACAAATGTTGCTTTCTCCAGAATACAAAGTTTTACGGTCTAGAACCCTGTGTAGGATACTTATCCTAAATAAGTGCACATGCTACATATACAACTGTGAGTCCTCTTCACTTGGTTCACTATTTTGGAAGGGAACATGGTTGGTAGAATCAGCACAAAACAAATGTTGTTTTCTCCAGAATACAAAGTTTTACAGTCTAGAACCCTGTGCAGTATACTTATGCCAAACAAGTGCACATGCTACACATATAACTGTGAGTCCTCTTCACTTGGTTCCCTATTTTGGAAGGGAACGACATGCATGAACATGATTCATGGAAACGTCGTAAACCAAGTGTGATTTCCTCCTGAACACAAAGAGTTACAATATAGAAACTTCTGTACGATACTTCTCCTAAAGAAGTGCATTTGCCACATTTAACTCAGAGTCCTCCTCACTTGGTTCACTATTTTGTAAAATCATGGCCTGTGTGAACATGTGCCATTCAAATGTCACAAAACAAGTATGATTTTCGCCTGAACATAAATGTTACAGTATAGGAACTTCTCTAGGATCCTTTTCACTAAGAAGTGAAATTCCAACATTTACTCTGAATCCTCCGCAGTTGTTTAACTCTTTAGGATAATCATGGCCTGCGTGAACATGTTATATGCGAATGTCGCAAAACAAGTATGATCTTCTCCTGAACACAAAGTGTAACACTATAGAATCTTCTGTAGGATACTTATCCCTAGGAAGTGCACCTCCAACATTTGACTCTCAGTCCCCCTCACTTGGATAACTCTTTTGGAAAATCAAGGCCTGCGTGAACATATTCCCTGAAAACGTCACAAAACCAGTGTGAATTTCTCCTGACCATAAAAAGTTACAACGTAGGAACATCTACAGGATTCTTATCACTGAGAAGACAAGGTGAAACATGTGAATTTGACGCGTCCTCACGTGGTCACTATTTTCAAGCTCATTGCAAGCCTGAATATCGTTGGTAGAATCAGCACAGAACAAATGTTGCTTTCTCCAGAATACAAAGTTTTACGGTCTAGAACCCTGTGTAGGATACTTATCCTAAATAAGTGCACATGCTACATATACAACTGTGAGTCCTCTTCACTTGGTTCACTATTTTGGAAGGGAACATGGTTGGTAGAATCAGCACAAAACAAATGTTGTTTTCTCCAGAATACAAAGTTTTACAGTCTAGAACCCTGTGCAGTATACTTATGCCAAACAAGTGCACATGCTACACATATAACTGTGAGTCCTCTTCACTTGGTTCACTATTTTGGAAGGGAACGACATGCATGAACATGATTCATGGAAACGTCGTAAACCAAGTGTGATTTCCTCCTGAACACAAAGAGTTACAATATAGAAACTTCTGTACGATACTTCTCCTAAAGAAGTGCATTTGCCACATTTAACTCAGAGTCCTCCTCACTTGGTTCACTATTTTGTAAAATCATGGCCTGTGTGAACATGTGCCATTCAAATGTCACAAAACAAGTATGATTTTCGCCTGAACATAAATGTTACAGTATAGGAACTTCTCTAGGATCCTTTTCACTAAGAAGTGAAATTCCAACATTTACTCTGAATCCTCCGCAGTTGTTTAACTCTTTAGGATAATCATGGCCTGCGTGAACATGTTATATGCGAATGTCGCAAAACAAGTATGATCTTCTCCTGAACACAAAGTGTAACACTATAGAATCTTCTGTAGGATACTTATCCCTAGGAAGTGCACCTCCAACATTTGACTCTCAGTCCCCCTCACTTGGATAACTCTTTTGGAAAATCAAGGCCTGCGTGAACATATTCCCTGAAAACGTCACAAAACCAGTGTGAATTTCTCCTGAACATAAAAAGTTACAACGTAGGAACATCTACAGGATTCTTATCACTGAGAAGACAAGGTGAAACATGTGAATTTGACGCGTCCTCACGTGGTCACTATTTTCAAGCTCATTGCAAGCCTGAATATCGTTGGTAGAATCAGCACAGAACAAATGTTGCTTTCTCCAGAATACAAAGTTTTACGGTCTAGAACCCTGTGTAGGATACTTATCCTAAATAAGTGCACATGCTACATATACAACTGTGAGTCCTCTTCACTTGGTTCACTATTTTGGAAGGGAACATGGTTGGTAGAATCAGCACAAAACAAATGTTGTTTTCTCCAGAATACAAAGTTTTACAGTCTAGAACCCTGTGCAGTATACTTATGCCAAACAAGTGCACATGCTACACATATAACTGTGAGTCCTCTTCACTTGGTTCACTATTTTGGAAGGGAACGACATGCATGAACATGATTCATGGAAACGTCGTAAACCAAGTGTGATTTCCTCCTGAACACAAAGAGTTACAATATAGAAACTTCTGTACGATACTTCTCCTAAAGAAGTGCATTTGCCACATTTAACTCAGAGTCCTCCTCACTTGGTTCACTATTTTGTAAAATCATGGCCTGTGTGAACATGTGCCATTCAAATGTCACAAAACAAGTATGATTTTCGCCTGAACATAAATGTTACAGTATAGGAACTTCTCTAGGATCCTTTTCACTAAGAAGTGAAATTCCAACATTTACTCTGAATCCTCCGCAGTTGTTTAACTCTTTAGGATAATCATGGCCTGCGTGAACATGTTATATGCGAATGTCGCAAAACAAGTATGATCTTCTCCTGAACACAAAGTGTAACACTATAGAATCTTCTGTAGGATACTTATCCCTAGGAAGTGCACCTCCAACATTTGACTCTCAGTCCCCCTCACTTGGATAACTCTTTTGGAAAATCAAGGCCTGCGTGAACATATTCCCTGAAAACGTCACAAAACCAGTGTGAATTTCTCCTGAACATAAAAAGTTACAACGTAGGAACATCTACAGGATTCTTATCACTGAGAAGACAAGGTGAAACATGTGAATTTGACGCGTCCTCACGTGGTCACTATTTTCAAGCTCATTGCAAGCCTGAATATCGTTGGTAGAATCAGCACAGAACAAATGTTGCTTTCTCCAGAATACAAAGTTTTACGGTCTAGAACCCTGTGTAGGATACTTATCCTAAATAAGTGCACATGCTACATATACAACTGTGAGTCCTCTTCACTTGGTTCACTATTTTGGAAGGGAACATGGTTGGTAGAATCAGCACAAAACAAATGTTGTTTTCTCCAGAATACAAAGTTTTACAGTCTAGAACCCTGTGCAGTATACTTATGCCAAACAAGTGCACATGCTACACATATAACTGTGAGTCCTCTTCACTTGGTTCCCTATTTTGGAAGGGAACGACATGCATGAACATGATTCATGGAAACGTCGTAAACCAAGTGTGATTTCCTCCTGAACACAAAGAGTTACAATATAGAAACTTCTGTACGATACTTCTCCTAAAGAAGTGCATTTGCCACATTTAACTCAGAGTCCTCCTCACTTGGTTCACTATTTTGTAAAATCATGGCCTGTGTGAACATGTGCCATTCAAATGTCACAAAACAAGTATGATTTTCGCCTGAACATAAATGTTACAGTATAGGAACTTCTCTAGGATCCTTTTCACTAAGAAGTGAAATTCCAACATTTACTCTGAATCCTCCGCAGTTGTTTAACTCTTTAGGATAATCATGGCCTGCGTGAACATGTTATATGCGAATGTCGCAAAACAAGTATGATCTTCTCCTGAACACAAAGTGTAACACTATAGAATCTTCTGTAGGATACTTATCCCTAGGAAGTGCACCTCCAACATTTGACTCTCAGTCCCCCTCACTTGGATAACTCTTTTGGAAAATCAAGGCCTGCGTGAACATATTCCCTGAAAACGTCACAAAACCAGTGTGAATTTCTCCTGAACATAAAAAGTTACAACGTAGGAACATCTACAGGATTCTTATCACTGAGAAGACAAGGTGAAACATGTGAATTTGACGCGTCCTCACGTGGTCACTATTTTCAAGCTCATTGCAAGCCTGAATATCGTTGGTAGAATCAGCAGAGAACAAATGTTGCTTTCTCCAGAATACAAAGTTTTACGGTCTAGAACCCTGTGTAGGATACTTATCCTAAATAAGTGCACATGCTACATATACAACTGTGAGTCCTCTTCACTTGGTTCACTATTTTGGAAGGGAACATGGTTGGTAGAATCAGCACAAAACAAATGTTGTTTTCTCCAGAATACAAAGTTTTACAGTCTAGAACCCTGTGCAGTATACTTATGCCAAACAAGTGCACATGCTACACATATAACTGTGAGTCCTCTTCACTTGGTTCACTATTTTGGAAGGGAACGACATGCATGAACATGATTCATGGAAACGTCGTAAACCAAGTGTGATTTCCTCCTGAACACAAAGAGTTACAATATAGAAACTTCTGTACGATACTTCTCCTAAAGAAGTGCATTTGCCACATTTAACTCAGAGTCCTCCTCACTTGGTTCACTATTTTGTAAAATCATGGCCTGTGTGAACATGTGCCATTCAAATGTCACAAAACAAGTATGATTTTCGCCTGAACATAAATGTTACAGTATAGGAACTTCTCTAGGATCCTTTTCACTAAGAAGTGAAATTCCAACATTTACTCTGAATCCTCCGCAGTTGTTTAACTCTTTAGGATAATCATGGCCTGCGTGAACATGTTATATGCGAATGTCGCAAAACAAGTATGATCTTCTCCTGAACACAAAGTGTAACACTATAGAATCTTCTGTAGGATACTTATCCCTAGGAAGTGCACCTCCAACATTTGACTCTCAGTCCCCCTCACTTGGATAACTCTTTTGGAAAATCAAGGCCTGCGTGAACATATTCCCTGAAAACGTCACAAAACCAGTGTGAATTTCTCCTGAACATAAAAAGTTACAACGTAGGAACATCTACAGGATTCTTATCACTGAGAAGACAAGGTGAAACATGTGAATTTGACGCGTCCTCACGTGGTCACTATTTTCAAGCTCATTGCAAGCCTGAATATCGTTGGTAGAATCAGCAGAGAACAAATGTTGCTTTCTCCAGAATACAAAGTTTTACGGTCTAGAACCCTGTGTAGGATACTTATCCTAAATAAGTGCACATGCTACATATACAACTGTGAGTCCTCTTCACTTGGTTCACTATTTTGGAAGGGAACATGGTTGGTAGAATCAGCACAAAACAAATGTTGTTTTCTCCAGAATACAAAGTTTTACAGTCTAGAACCCTGTGCAGTATACTTATGCCAAACAAGTGCACATGCTACACATATAACTGTGAGTCCTCTTCACTTGGTTCACTATTTTGGAAGGGAACGACATGCATGAACATGATTCATGGAAACGTCGTAAACCAAGTGTGATTTCCTCCTGAACACAAAGAGTTACAATATAGAAACTTCTGTACGATACTTCTCCTAAAGAAGTGCATTTGCCACATTTAACTCAGAGTCCTCCTCACTTGGTTCACTATTTTGTAAAATCATGGCCTGTGTGAACATGTGCCATTCAAATGTCACAAAACAAGTATGATTTTCGCCTGAACATAAATGTTACAGTATAGGAACTTCTCTAGGATCCTTTTCACTAAGAAGTGAAATTCCAACATTTACTCTGAATCCTCCGCAGTCGTTTAACTCTTTAGGATAATCATGGCCTGCGTGAACATGTTATATGCGAATGTCGCAAAACAAGTATGATCTTCTCCTGAACACAAAGTGTAACACTATAGAATCTTCTGTAGGATACTTATCCCTAGGAAGTGCACCTCCAACATTTGACTCTCAGTCCCCCTCACTTGGATAACTCTTTTGGAAAATCAAGGCCTGCGTGAACATATTCCCTGAAAACGTCACAAAACCAGTGTGAATTTCTCCTGAACATAAAAAGTTACAACGTAGGAACATCTACAGGATTCTTATCACTGAGAAGACAAGGTGAAACATGTGAATTTGACGCGTCCTCACGTGGTCACTATTTTCAAGCTCATTGCAAGCCTGAATATCGTTGGTAGAATCAGCACAGAACAAATGTTGCTTTCTCCAGAATACAAAGTTTTACGGTCTAGAACCCTGTGTAGGATACTTATCCTAAATAAGTGCACATGCTACATATACAACTGTGAGTCCTCTTCACTTGGTTCACTATTTTGGAAGGGAACATGGTTGGTAGAATCAGCACAAAACAAATGTTGTTTTCTCCAGAATACAAAGTTTTACAGTCTAGAACCCTGTGCAGTATACTTATGCCAAACAAGTGCACATGCTACACATATAACTGTGAGTCCTCTTCACTTGGTTCCCTATTTTGGAAGGGAACGACATGCATGAACATGATTCATGGAAACGTCGTAAACCAAGTGTGATTTCCTCCTGAACACAAAGAGTTACAATATAGAAACTTCTGTACGATACTTCTCCTAAAGAAGTGCATTTGCCACATTTAACTCAGAGTCCTCCTCACTTGGTTCACTATTTTGTAAAATCATGGCCTGTGTGAACATGTGCCATTCAAATGTCACAAAACAAGTATGATTTTCGCCTGAACATAAATGTTACAGTATAGGAACTTCTCTAGGATCCTTTTCACTAAGAAGTGAAATTCCAACATTTACTCTGAATCCTCCGCAGTTGTTTAACTCTTTAGGATAATCATGGCCTGCGTGAACATGTTATATGCGAATGTCGCAAAACAAGTATGATCTTCTCCTGAACACAAAGTGTAACACTATAGAATCTTCTGTAGGATACTTATCCCTAGGAAGTGCACCTCCAACATTTGACTCTCAGTCCCCCTCACTTGGATAACTCTTTTGGAAAATCAAGGCCTGCGTGAACATATTCCCTGAAAACGTCACAAAACCAGTGTGAATTTCTCCTGAACATAAAAAGTTACAACGTAGGAACATCTACAGGATTCTTATCACTGAGAAGACAAGGTGAAACATGTGAATTTGACGCGTCCTCACGTGGTCACTATTTTCAAGCTCATTGCAAGCCTGAATATCGTTGGTAGAATCAGCAGAGAACAAATGTTGCTTTCTCCAGAATACAAAGTTTTACGGTCTAGAACCCTGTGTAGGATACTTATCCTAAATAAGTGCACATGCTACATATACAACTGTGAGTCCTCTTCACTTGGTTCACTATTTTGGAAGGGAACATGGTTGGTAGAATCAGCACAAAACAAATGTTGTTTTCTCCAGAATACAAAGTTTTACAGTCTAGAACCCTGTGCAGTATACTTATGCCAAACAAGTGCACATGCTACACATATAACTGTGAGTCCTCTTCACTTGGTTCACTATTTTGGAAGGGAACGACATGCATGAACATGATTCATGGAAACGTCGTAAACCAAGTGTGATTTCCTCCTGAACACAAAGAGTTACAATATAGAAACTTCTGTACGATACTTCTCCTAAAGAAGTGCATTTGCCACATTTAACTCAGAGTCCTCCTCACTTGGTTCACTATTTTGTAAAATCATGGCCTGTGTGAACATGTGCCATTCAAATGTCACAAAACAAGTATGATTTTCGCCTGAACATAAATGTTACAGTATAGGAACTTCTCTAGGATCCTTTTCACTAAGAAGTGAAATTCCAACATTTACTCTGAATCCTCCGCAGTTGTTTAACTCTTTAGGATAATCATGGCCTGCGTGAACATGTTATATGCGAATGTCGCAAAACAAGTATGATCTTCTCCTGAAACAAAGTGTAACACTATAGAATCTTCTGTAGGATACTTATCCCTAGGAAGTGCACCTCCAACATTTGACTCTCAGTCCCCCTCACTTGGATAACTCTTTTGGAAAATCAAGGCCTGCGTGAACATATTCCCTGAAAACGTCACAAAACCAGTGTGAATTTCTCCTGAACATAAAAAGTTACAACGTAGGAACATCTACAGGATTCTTATCACTGAGAAGACAAGGTGAAACATGTGAATTTGACGCGTCCTCACGTGGTCACTATTTTCAAGCTCATTGCAAGCCTGAATATCGTTGGTAGAATCAGCAGAGAACAAATGTTGCTTTCTCCAGAATACAAAGTTTTACGGTCTAGAACCCTGTGTAGGATACTTATCCTAAATAAGTGCACATGCTACATATACAACTGTGAGTCCTCTTCACTTGGTTCACTATTTTGGAAGGGAACATGGTTGGTAGAATCAGCACAAAACAAATGTTGTTTTCTCCAGAATACAAAGTTTTACAGTCTAGAACCCTGTGCAGTATACTTATGCCAAACAAGTGCACATGCTACACATATAACTGTGAGTCCTCTTCACTTGGTTCACTATTTTGGAAGGGAACGACATGCATGAACATGATTCATGGAAACGTCGTAAACCAAGTGTGATTTCCTCCTGAACACAAAGAGTTACAATATAGAAACTTCTGTACGATACTTCTCCTAAAGAAGTGCATTTGCCACATTTAACTCAGAGTCCTCCTCACTTGGTTCACTATTTTGTAAAATCATGGCCTGTGTGAACATGTGCCATTCAAATGTCACAAAACAAGTATGATTTTCGCCTGAACATAAATGTTACAGTATAGGAACTTCTCTAGGATCCTTTTCACTAAGAAGTGAAATTCCAACATTTACTCTGAATCCTCCGCAGTCGTTTAACTCTTTAGGATAATCATGGCCTGCGTGAACATGTTATATGCGAATGTCGCAAAACAAGTATGATCTTCTCCTGAACACAAAGTGTAACACTATAGAATCTTCTGTAGGATACTTATCCCTAGGAAGTGCACCTCCAACATTTGACTCTCAGTCCCCCTCACTTGGATAACTCTTTTGGAAAATCAAGGCCTGCGTGAACATATTCCCTGAAAACGTCACAAAACCAGTGTGAATTTCTCCTGAACATAAAAAGTTACAACGTAGGAACATCTACAGGATTCTTATCACTGAGAAGACAAGGTGAAACATGTGAATTTGACGCGTCCTCACGTGGTCACTATTTTCAAGCTCATTGCAAGCCTGAATATCGTTGGTAGAATCAGCAGAGAACAAATGTTGCTTTCTCCAGAATACAAAGTTTTACGGTCTAGAACCCTGTGTAGGATACTTATCCTAAATAAGTGCACATGCTACATATACAACTGTGAGTCCTCTTCACTTGGTTCACTATTTTGGAAGGGAACATGGTTGGTAGAATCAGCACAAAACAAATGTTGTTTTCTCCAGAATACAAAGTTTTACAGTCTAGAACCCTGTGCAGTATACTTATGCCAAACAAGTGCACATGCTACACATATAACTGTGAGTCCTCTTCACTTGGTTCCCTATTTTGGAAGGGAACGACATGCATGAACATGATTCATGGAAACGTCGTAAACCAAGTGTGATTTCCTCCTGAACACAAAGAGTTACAATATAGAAACTTCTGTACGATACTTCTCCTAAAGAAGTGCATTTGCCACATTTAACTCAGAGTCCTCCTCACTTGGTTCACTATTTTGTAAAATCATGGCCTGTGTGAACATGTGCCATTCAAATGTCACAAAACAAGTATGATTTTCGCCTGAACATAAATGTTACAGTATAGGAACTTCTCTAGGATCCTTTTCACTAAGAAGTGAAATTCCAACATTTACTCTGAATCCTCCGCAGTTGTTTAACTCTTTAGGATAATCATGGCCTGCGTGAACATGTTATATGCGAATGTCGCAAAACAAGTATGATCTTCTCCTGAACACAAAGTGTAACACTATAGAATCTTCTGTAGGATACTTATCCCTAGGAAGTGCACCTCCAACATTTGACTCTCAGTCCCCCTCACTTGGATAACTCTTTTGGAAAATCAAGGCCTGCGTGAACATATTCCCTGAAAACGTCACAAAACCAGTGTGAATTTCTCCTGAACATAAAAAGTTACAACGTAGGAACATCTACAGGATTCTTATCACTGAGAAGACAAGGTGAAACATGTGAATTTGACGCGTCCTCACGTGGTCACTATTTTCAAGCTCATTGCAAGCCTGAATATCGTTGGTAGAATCAGCAGAGAACAAATGTTGCTTTCTCCAGAATACAAAGTTTTACGGTCTAGAACCCTGTGTAGGATACTTATCCTAAATAAGTGCACATGCTACATATACAACTGTGAGTCCTCTTCACTTGGTTCACTATTTTGGAAGGGAACATGGTTGGTAGAATCAGCACAAAACAAATGTTGTTTTCTCCAGAATACAAAGTTTTACAGTCTAGAACCCTGTGCAGTATACTTATGCCAAACAAGTGCACATGCTACACATATAACTGTGAGTCCTCTTCACTTGGTTCACTATTTTGGAAGGGAACGACATGCATGAACATGATTCATGGAAACGTCGTAAACCAAGTGTGATTTCCTCCTGAACACAAAGAGTTACAATATAGAAACTTCTGTACGATACTTCTCCTAAAGAAGTGCATTTGCCACATTTAACTCAGAGTCCTCCTCACTTGGTTCACTATTTTGTAAAATCATGGCCTGTGTGAACATGTGCCATTCAAATGTCACAAAACAAGTATGATTTTCGCCTGAACATAAATGTTACAGTATAGGAACTTCTCTAGGATCCTTTTCACTAAGAAGTGAAATTCCAACATTTACTCTGAATCCTCCGCAGTTGTTTAACTCTTTAGGATAATCATGGCCTGCGTGAACATGTTATATGCGAATGTCGCAAAACAAGTATGATCTTCTCCTGAACACAAAGTGTAACACTATAGAATCTTCTGTAGGATACTTATCCCTAGGAAGTGCACCTCCAACATTTGACTCTCAGTCCCCCTCACTTGGATAACTCTTTTGGAAAATCAAGGCCTGCGTGAACATATTCCCTGAAAACGTCACAAAACCAGTGTGAATTTCTCCTGAACATAAAAAGTTACAACGTAGGAACATCTACAGGATTCTTATCACTGAGAAGACAAGGTGAAACATGTGAATTTGACGCGTCCTCACGTGGTCACTATTTTCAAGCTCATTGCAAGCCTGAATATCGTTGGTAGAATCAGCACAGAACAAATGTTGCTTTCTCCAGAATACAAAGTTTTACGGTCTAGAACCCTGTGTAGGATACTTATCCTAAATAAGTGCACATGCTACATATACAACTGTGAGTCCTCTTCACTTGGTTCACTATTTTGGAAGGGAACATGGTTGGTAGAATCAGCACAAAACAAATGTTGTTTTCTCCAGAATACAAAGTTTTACAGTCTAGAACCCTGTGCAGTATACTTATGCCAAACAAGTGCACATGCTACACATATAACTGTGAGTCCTCTTCACTTGGTTCCCTATTTTGGAAGGGAACGACATGCATGAACATGATTCATGGAAACGTCGTAAACCAAGTGTGATTTCCTCCTGAACACAAAGAGTTACAATATAGAAACTTCTGTACGATACTTCTCCTAAAGAAGTGCATTTGCCACATTTAACTCAGAGTCCTCCTCACTTGGTTCACTATTTTGTAAAATCATGGCCTGTGTGAACATGTGCCATTCAAATGTCACAAAACAAGTATGATTTTCGCCTGAACATAAATGTTACAGTATAGGAACTTCTCTAGGATCCTTTTCACTAAGAAGTGAAATTCCAACATTTACTCTGAATCCTCCGCAGTTGTTTAACTCTTTAGGATAATCATGGCCTGCGTGAACATGTTATATGCGAATGTCGCAAAACAAGTATGATCTTCTCCTGAACACAAAGTGTAACACTATAGAATCTTCTGTAGGATACTTATCCCTAGGAAGTGCACCTCCAACATTTGACTCTCAGTCCCCCTCACTTGGATAACTCTTTTGGAAAATCAAGGCCTGCGTGAACATATTCCCTGAAAACGTCACAAAACCAGTGTGAATTTCTCCTGAACATAAAAAGTTACAACGTAGGAACATCTACAGGATTCTTATCACTGAGAAGACAAGGTGAAACATGTGAATTTGACGCGTCCTCACGTGGTCACTATTTTCAAGCTCATTGCAAGCCTGAATATCGTTGGTAGAATCAGCAGAGAACAAATGTTGCTTTCTCCAGAATACAAAGTTTTACGGTCTAGAACCCTGTGTAGGATACTTATCCTAAATAAGTGCACATGCTACATATACAACTGTGAGTCCTCTTCACTTGGTTCACTATTTTGGAAGGGAACATGGTTGGTAGAATCAGCACAAAACAAATGTTGTTTTCTCCAGAATACAAAGTTTTACAGTCTAGAACCCTGTGCAGTATACTTATGCCAAACAAGTGCACATGCTACACATATAACTGTGAGTCCTCTTCACTTGGTTCACTATTTTGGAAGGGAACGACATGCATGAACATGATTCATGGAAACGTCGTAAACCAAGTGTGATTTCCTCCTGAACACAAAGAGTTACAATATAGAAACTTCTGTACGATACTTCTCCTAAAGAAGTGCATTTGCCACATTTAACTCAGAGTCCTCCTCACTTGGTTCACTATTTTGTAAAATCATGGCCTGTGTGAACATGTGCCATTCAAATGTCACAAAACAAGTATGATTTTCGCCTGAACATAAATGTTACAGTATAGGAACTTCTCTAGGATCCTTTTCACTAAGAAGTGAAATTCCAACATTTACTCTGAATCCTCCGCAGTTGTTTAACTCTTTAGGATAATCATGGCCTGCGTGAACATGTTATATGCGAATGTCGCAAAACAAGTATGATCTTCTCCTGAACACAAAGTGTAACACTATAGAATCTTCTGTAGGATACTTATCCCTAGGAAGTGCACCTCCAACATTTGACTCTCAGTCCCCCTCACTTGGATAACTCTTTTGGAAAATCAAGGCCTGCGTGAACATATTCCCTGAAAACGTCACAAAACCAGTGTGAATTTCTCCTGAACATAAAAAGTTACAACGTAGGAACATCTACAGGATTCTTATCACTGAGAAGACAAGGTGAAACATGTGAATTTGACGCGTCCTCACGTGGTCACTATTTTCAAGCTCATTGCAAGCCTGAATATCGTTGGTAGAATCAGCACAGAACAAATGTTGCTTTCTCCAGAATACAAAGTTTTACGGTCTAGAACCCTGTGTAGGATACTTATCCTAAATAAGTGCACATGCTACATATACAACTGTGAGTCCTCTTCACTTGGTTCACTATTTTGGAAGGGAACATGGTTGGTAGAATCAGCACAAAACAAATGTTGTTTTCTCCAGAATACAAAGTTTTACAGTCTAGAACCCTGTGCAGTATACTTATGCCAAACAAGTGCACATGCTACACATATAACTGTGAGTCCTCTTCACTTGGTTCCCTATTTTGGAAGGGAACGACATGCATGAACATGATTCATGGAAACGTCGTAAACCAAGTGTGATTTCCTCCTGAACACAAAGAGTTACAATATAGAAACTTCTGTACGATACTTCTCCTAAAGAAGTGCATTTGCCACATTTAACTCAGAGTCCTCCTCACTTGGTTCACTATTTTGTAAAATCATGGCCTGTGTGAACATGTGCCATTCAAATGTCACAAAACAAGTATGATTTTCGCCTGAACATAAATGTTACAGTATAGGAACTTCTCTAGGATCCTTTTCACTAAGAAGTGAAATTCCAACATTTACTCTGAATCCTCCGCAGTTGTTTAACTCTTTAGGATAATCATGGCCTGCGTGAACATGTTATATGCGAATGTCGCAAAACAAGTATGATCTTCTCCTGAAACAAAGTGTAACACTATAGAATCTTCTGTAGGATACTTATCCCTAGGAAGTGCACCTCCAACATTTGACTCTCAGTCCCCCTCACTTGGATAACTCTTTTGGAAAATCAAGGCCTGCGTGAACATATTCCCTGAAAACGTCACAAAACCAGTGTGAATTTCTCCTGAACATAAAAAGTTACAACGTAGGAACATCTACAGGATTCTTATCACTGAGAAGACAAGGTGAAACATGTGAATTTGACGCGTCCTCACGTGGTCACTATTTTCAAGCTCATTGCAAGCCTGAATATCGTTGGTAGAATCAGCAGAGAACAAATGTTGCTTTCTCCAGAATACAAAGTTTTACGGTCTAGAACCCTGTGTAGGATACTTATCCTAAATAAGTGCACATGCTACATATACAACTGTGAGTCCTCTTCACTTGGTTCACTATTTTGGAAGGGAACATGGTTGGTAGAATCAGCACAAAACAAATGTTGTTTTCTCCAGAATACAAAGTTTTACAGTCTAGAACCCTGTGCAGTATACTTATGCCAAACAAGTGCACATGCTACACATATAACTGTGAGTCCTCTTCACTTGGTTCACTATTTTGGAAGGGAACGACATGCATGAACATGATTCATGGAAACGTCGTAAACCAAGTGTGATTTCCTCCTGAACACAAAGAGTTACAATATAGAAACTTCTGTACGATACTTCTCCTAAAGAAGTGCATTTGCCACATTTAACTCAGAGTCCTCCTCACTTGGTTCACTATTTTGTAAAATCATGGCCTGTGTGAACATGTGCCATTCAAATGTCACAAAACAAGTATGATTTTCGCCTGAACATAAATGTTACAGTATAGGAACTTCTCTAGGATCCTTTTCACTAAGAAGTGAAATTCCAACATTTACTCTGAATCCTCCGCAGTTGTTTAACTCTTTAGGATAATCATGGCCTGCGTGAACATGTTATATGCGAATGTCGCAAAACAAGTATGATCTTCTCCTGAACACAAAGTGTAACACTATAGAATCTTCTGTAGGATACTTATCCCTAGGAAGTGCACCTCCAACATTTGACTCTCAGTCCCCCTCACTTGGATAACTCTTTTGGAAAATCAAGGCCTGCGTGAACATATTCCCTGAAAACGTCACAAAACCAGTGTGAATTTCTCCTGAACATAAAAAGTTACAACGTAGGAACATCTACAGGATTCTTATCACTGAGAAGACAAGGTGAAACATGTGAATTTGACGCGTCCTCACGTGGTCACTATTTTCAAGCTCATTGCAAGCCTGAATATCGTTGGTAGAATCAGCACAGAACAAATGTTGCTTTCTCCAGAATACAAAGTTTTACGGTCTAGAACCCTGTGTAGGATACTTATCCTAAATAAGTGCACATGCTACATATACAACTGTGAGTCCTCTTCACTTGGTTCACTATTTTGGAAGGGAACATGGTTGGTAGAATCAGCACAAAACAAATGTTGTTTTCTCCAGAATACAAAGTTTTACAGTCTAGAACCCTGTGCAGTATACTTATGCCAAACAAGTGCACATGCTACACATATAACTGTGAGTCCTCTTCACTTGGTTCCCTAT
Organism: Typhlomys cinereus; assembly: GCA_023101885.1. Taxonomy (NCBI): domain Eukaryota; kingdom Metazoa; phylum Chordata; class Mammalia; order Rodentia; family Platacanthomyidae; genus Typhlomys; species Typhlomys cinereus. The sequence goes on along the minus strand of JALPQD010000055.1, from coordinate 8,378,382 downwards.
TTTGGAAGGGAACGACATGCATGAACATGATTCATGGAAACGTCGTAAACCAAGTGTGATTTCCTCCTGAACACAAAGAGTTACAATATAGAAACTTCTGTACGATACTTCTCCTAAAGAAGTGCATTTGCCACATTTAACTCAGAGTCCTCCTCACTTGGTTCACTATTTTGTAAAATCATGGCCTGTGTGAACATGTGCCATTCAAATGTCACAAAACAAGTATGATTTTCGCCTGAACATAAATGTTACAGTATAGGAACTTCTCTAGGATCCTTTTCACTAAGAAGTGAAATTCCAACATTTACTCTGAATCCTCCGCAGTTGTTTAACTCTTTAGGATAATCATGGCCTGCGTGAACATGTTATATGCGAATGTCGCAAAACAAGTATGATCTTCTCCTGAAACAAAGTGTAACACTATAGAATCTTCTGTAGGATACTTATCCCTAGGAAGTGCACCTCCAACATTTGACTCTCAGTCCCCCTCACTTGGATAACTCTTTTGGAAAATCAAGGCCTGCGTGAACATATTCCCTGAAAACGTCACAAAACCAGTGTGAATTTCTCCTGAACATAAAAAGTTACAACGTAGGAACATCTACAGGATTCTTATCACTGAGAAGACAAGGTGAAACATGTGAATTTGACGCGTCCTCACGTGGTCACTATTTTCAAGCTCATTGCAAGCCTGAATATCGTTGGTAGAATCAGCAGAGAACAAATGTTGCTTTCTCCAGAATACAAAGTTTTACGGTCTAGAACCCTGTGTAGGATACTTATCCTAAATAAGTGCACATGCTACATATACAACTGTGAGTCCTCTTCACTTGGTTCACTATTTTGGAAGGGAACATGGTTGGTAGAATCAGCACAAAACAAATGTTGTTTTCTCCAGAATACAAAGTTTTACAGTCTAGAACCCTGTGCAGTATACTTATGCCAAACAAGTGCACATGCTACACATATAACTGTGAGTCCTCTTCACTTGGTTCACTATTTTGGAAGGGAACGACATGCATGAACATGATTCATGGAAACGTCGTAAACCAAGTGTGATTTCCTCCTGAACACAAAGAGTTACAATATAGAAACTTCTGTACGATACTTCTCCTAAAGAAGTGCATTTGCCACATTTAACTCAGAGTCCTCCTCACTTGGTTCACTATTTTGTAAAATCATGGCCTGTGTGAACATGTGCCATTCAAATGTCACAAAACAAGTATGATTTTCGCCTGAACATAAATGTTACAGTATAGGAACTTCTCTAGGATCCTTTTCACTAAGAAGTGAAATTCCAACATTTACTCTGAATCCTCCGCAGTTGTTTAACTCTTTAGGATAATCATGGCCTGCGTGAACATGTTATATGCGAATGTCGCAAAACAAGTATGATCTTCTCCTGAACACAAAGTGTAACACTATAGAATCTTCTGTAGGATACTTATCCCTAGGAAGTGCACCTCCAACATTTGACTCTCAGTCCCCCTCACTTGGATAACTCTTTTGGAAAATCAAGGCCTGCGTGAACATATTCCCTGAAAACGTCACAAAACCAGTGTGAATTTCTCCTGAACATAAAAAGTTACAACGTAGGAACATCTACAGGATTCTTATCACTGAGAAGACAAGGTGAAACATGTGAATTTGACGCGTCCTCACGTGGTCACTATTTTCAAGCTCATTGCAAGCCTGAATATCGTTGGTAGAATCAGCAGAGAACAAATGTTGCTTTCTCCAGAATACAAAGTTTTACGGTCTAGAACCCTGTGTAGGATACTTATCCTAAATAAGTGCACATGCTACATATACAACTGTGAGTCCTCTTCACTTGGTTCACTATTTTGGAAGGGAACATGGTTGGTAGAATCAGCACAAAACAAATGTTGTTTTCTCCAGAATACAAAGTTTTACAGTCTAGAACCCTGTGTAGTATACTTATGCCAAACAAGTGCACATGCTACACATATAACTGTGAGTCCTCTTCACTTATGTTTCTCAGAATACAAAGTTTACAGTCTAGAACCCTGTGCAGTATACTTATGCCAAACAAGTGCACATGCTACACATATAACTGTGAGTCCTCTTCACTTGGTTCCCTATTTTGGAAGGGAACGACATGCATGAACATGATTCATGGAAACGTCGTAAACCAAGTGTGATTTCCTCCTGAACACAAAGAGTTACAATATAGAAAACTTCTGTACGATACTTCTCCTAAAGAAGTGCATTTGCCACATTTAACTCAGAGTCCTCCTCACTTGGTTCACTATTTTGTAAAATCATGGCCTGTGTGAACATGTGCCATTCAAATGTCACAAAACAAGTATGATTTTCGCCTGAACATAAATGTTACAGTATAGGAACTTCTCTAGGATCCTTTTCACTAAGAAGTGAAATTCCAACATTTACTCTGAATCCTCCGCAGTTGTTTAACTCTTTAGGATAATCATGGCCTGCGTGAACATGTTATATGCGAATGTCGCAAAACAAGTATGATCTTCTCCTGAAACAAAGTGTAACACTATAGAATCTTCTGTAGGATACTTATCCCTAGGAAGTGCACCTCCAACATTTGACTCTCAGTCCCCCTCACTTGGATAACTCTTTTGGAAAATCAAGGCCTGCGTGAACATATTCCCTGAAAACGTCACAAAACCAGTGTGAATTTCTCCTGACCATAAAAAGTTACAACGTAGGAACATCTACAGGATTCTTATCACTGAGAAGACAAGGTGAAACATGTGAATTTGACGCGTCCTCACGTGGTCACTATTTTCAAGCTCATTGCAAGCCTGAATATCGTTGGTAGAATCAGCACAGAACAAATGTTGCTTTCTCCAGAATACAAAGTTTTACGGTCTAGAACCCTGTGTAGGATACTTATCCTAAATAAGTGCACATGCTACATATACAACTGTGAGTCCTCTTCACTTGGTTCACTATTTTGGAAGGGAACATGGTTGGTAGAATCAGCACAAAACAAATGTTGTTTTCTCCAGAATACAAAGTTTTACAGTCTAGAACCCTGTGCAGTATACTTATGCCAAACAAGTGCACATGCTACACATATAACTGTGAGTCCTCTTCACTTGGTTCACTATTTTGGAAGGGAACGACATGCATGAACATGATTCATGGAAACGTCGTAAACCAAGTGTGATTTCCTCCTGAACACAAAGAGTTACAATATAGAAACTTCTGTACGATACTTCTCCTAAAGAAGTGCATTTGCCACATTTAACTCAGAGTCCTCCTCACTTGGTTCACTATTTTGTAAAATCATGGCCTGTGTGAACATGTGCCATTCAAATGTCACAAAACAAGTATGATTTTCGCCTGAACATAAATGTTACAGTATAGGAACTTCTCTAGGATCCTTTTCACTAAGAAGTGAAATTCCAACATTTACTCTGAATCCTCCGCAGTTGTTTAACTCTTTAGGATAATCATGGCCTGCGTGAACATGTTATATGCGAATGTCGCAAAACAAGTATGATCTTCTCCTGAACACAAAGTGTAACACTATAGAATCTTCTGTAGGATACTTATCCCTAGGAAGTGCACCTCCAACATTTGACTCTCAGTCCCCCTCACTTGGATAACTCTTTTGGAAAATCAAGGCCTGCGTGAACATATTCCCTGAAAACGTCACAAAACCAGTGTGAATTTCTCCTGAACATAAAAAGTTACAACGTAGGAACATCTACAGGATTCTTATCACTGAGAAGACAAGGTGAAACATGTGAATTTGACGCGTCCTCACGTGGTCACTATTTTCAAGCTCATTGCAAGCCTGAATATCGTTGGTAGAATCAGCAGAGAACAAATGTTGCTTTCTCCAGAATACAAAGTTTTACGGTCTAGAACCCTGTGTAGGATACTTATCCTAAAGTAGTGCACATGGTACATATACAACTGTGAGTCCTCTTCACTTGGTTCACTATTTTGGAAGGGAACATGGTTGGTAGAATCAGCACAAAACAAATGTTGTTTTCTCCAGAATACAAAGTTTTACAGTCTAGAACCCTGTGCAGTATACTTATGCCAAACAAGTGCACATGCTACACATATAACTGTGAGTCCTCTTCACTTGGTTCACTATTTTGGAAGGGAACGACATGCATGAACATGATTCATGGAAACGTCGTAAACCAAGTGTGATTTCCTCCTGAACACAAAGAGTTACAATATAGAAACTTCTGTACGATACTTCTCCTAAAGAAGTGCATTTGCCACATTTAACTCAGAGTCCTCCTCACTTGGTTCACTATTTTTAAAATCATGGCCTGTGTGAACATGTGCCATTCAAATGTCACAAAACAAGTATGATTTTCGCCTGAACATAAATGTTACAGTATAGGAACTTCTCTAGGATCCTTTTCACTAAGAAGTGAAATTCCAACATTTACTCTGAATCCTCCGCAGTTGTTTAACTCTTTAGGATAATCATGGCCTGCGTGAACATGTTATATGCGAATGTCGCAAAACAAGTATGATCTTCTCCTGAAACAAAGTGTAACACTATAGAATCTTCTGTAGGATACTTATCCCTAGGAAGTGCACCTCCAACATTTGACTCTCAGTCCCCCTCACTTGGATAACTCTTTTGGAAAATCAAGGCCTGCGTGAACATATTCCCTGAAAACGTCACAAAACCAGTGTGAATTTCTCCTGACCATAAAAAGTTACAACGTAGGAACATCTACAGGATTCTTATCACTGAGAAGACAAGGTGAAACATGTGAATTTGACGCGTCCTCACGTGGTCACTATTTTCAAGCTCATTGCAAGCCTGAATATCGTTGGTAGAATCAGCACAGAACAAATGTTGCTTTCTCCAGAATACAAAGTTTTACGGTCTAGAACCCTGTGTAGGATACTTATCCTAAATAAGTGCACATGCTACATATACAACTGTGAGTCCTCTTCACTTGGTTCACTATTTTGGAAGGGAACATGGTTGGTAGAATCAGCACAAAACAAATGTTGTTTTCTCCAGAATACAAAGTTTTACAGTCTAGAACCCTGTGCAGTATACTTATGCCAAACAAGTGCACATGCTACACATATAACTGTGAGTCCTCTTCACTTGGTTCACTATTTTGGAAGGGAACGACATGCATGAACATGATTCATGGAAACGTCGTAAACCAAGTGTGATTTCCTCCTGAACACAAAGAGTTACAATATAGAAACTTCTGTACGATACTTCTCCTAAAGAAGTGCATTTGCCACATTTAACTCAGAGTCCTCCTCACTTGGTTCACTATTTTGTAAAATCATGGCCTGTGTGAACATGTGCCATTCAAATGTCACAAAACAAGTATGATTTTCGCCTGAACATAAATGTTACAGTATAGGAACTTCTCTAGGATCCTTTTCACTAAGAAGTGAAATTCCAACATTTACTCTGAATCCTCCGCAGTTGTTTAACTCTTTAGGATAATCATGGCCTGCGTGAACATGTTATATGCGAATGTCGCAAAACAAGTATGATCTTCTCCTGAACACAAAGTGTAACACTATAGAATCTTCTGTAGGATACTTATCCCTAGGAAGTGCACCTCCAACATTTGACTCTCAGTCCCCCTCACTTGGATAACTCTTTTGGAAAATCAAGGCCTGCGTGAACATATTCCCTGAAAACGTCACAAAACCAGTGTGAATTTCTCCTGAACATAAAAAGTTACAACGTAGGAACATCTACAGGATTCTTATCACTGAGAAGACAAGGTGAAACATGTGAATTTGACGCGTCCTCACGTGGTCACTATTTTCAAGCTCATTGCAAGCCTGAATATCGTTGGTAGAATCAGCAGAGAACAAATGTTGCTTTCTCCAGAATACAAAGTTTTACGGTCTAGAACCCTGTGTAGGATACTTATCCTAAATTAGTGCACATGGTACATATACAACTGTGAGTCCTCTTCACTTGGTTCACTATTTTGGAAGGGAACATGGTTGGTAGAATCGTGCTGATTTAGCACAAAACAAATGTTGTTTTCTCCAGAATACAAAGTTTTATAGTCTAGAACCTTGTGTAGGATACTTATCCTAAATAAGTGCACATGCTACATATACAACTGTGAGTCCTCTTCACTTGGTTCACTATTTTGGAAGGGAACATGGTTGGTAGAATCGTGCTGATTTAGCACAAAACAAATGTTGTTTTCTCCAGAATACAAAGTTTTATAGTCTAGAACCCTGTGTAGGATACTTATCCTAAATAAGTGCACATGCTACATATACAACTGTGAGTCCTCGTCACTTGGTTCACTATTTTGGAAGGGAACATGGTTGGTAGAATCAGCACAAAACAAATGTTGTTTTCTCCAGAATACAAAGTTTTACAGTCTAGAACCCTGTGCAGTATACTTATGCCAAACAAGTGCACATGCTACACATATAACTGTGAGTCCTCTTCACTGGTTCCCTATTTTGGAAGGGAACGACATGCATGAACATGATTCATGGAAACGTCGTAAACCAAGTGTGATTTCCTCCTGAACACAAAGAGTTACAATATAGAAACTTCTGTACGATACTTCTCCTAAAGAAGTGCATTTGCCACATTTAACTCAGAGTCCTCCTCACTTGGTTCACTATTTTGTAAAATCATGGCCTGTGTGAACATGTGCCATTCAAATGTCACAAAACAAGTATGATTTTCGCCTGAACATAAATGTTACAGTATAGGAACTTCTCTAGGATCCTTTTCACTAAGAAGTGAAATTCCAACATTTACTCTGAATCCTCCGCAGTTGTTTAACTCTTTAGGATAATCATGGCCTGCGTGAACATGTTATATGCGAATGTCGCAAAACAAGTATGATCTTCTCCTGAAACAAAGTGTAACACTATAGAATCTTCTGTAGGATACTTATCCCTAGGAAGTGCACCTCCAACATTTGACTCTCAGTCCCCCTCACTTGGATAACTCTTTTGGAAAATCAAGGCCTGCGTGAACATATTCCCTGAAAACGTCACAAAACCAGTGTGAATTTCTCCTGAACATAAAAAGTTACAACGTAGGAACATCTACAGGATTCTTATCACTGAGAAGACAAGGTGAAACATGTGAATTTGACGCGTCCTCACGTGGTCACTATTTTCAAGCTCATTGCAAGCCTGAATATCGTTGGTAGAATCAGCACAGAACAAATGTTGCTTTCTCCAGAATACAAAGTTTTACGGTCTAGAACCCTGTGTAGGATACTTATCCTAAATAAGTGCACATGCTACATATACAACTGTGAGTCCTCTTCACTTGGTTCACTATTTTGGAAGGGAACATGGTTGGTAGAATCAGCACAAAACAAATGTTGTTTTCTCCAGAATACAAAGTTTTACAGTCTAGAACCCTGTGCAGTATACTTATGCCAAACAAGTGCACATGCTACACATATAACTGTGAGTCCTCTTCACTTGGTTCCCTATTTTGGAAGGGAACGACATGCATGAACATGATTCATGGAAACGTCGTAAACCAAGTGTGATTTCCTCCTGAACACAAAGAGTTACAATATAGAAACTTCTGTACGATACTTCTCCTAAAGAAGTGCATTTGCCACATTTAACTCAGAGTCCTCCTCACTTGGTTCACTATTTTGTAAAATCATGGCCTGTGTGAACATGTGCCATTCAAATGTCACAAAACAAGTATGATTTTCGCCTGAACATAAATGTTACAGTATAGGAACTTCTCTAGGATCCTTTTCACTAAGAAGTGAAATTCCAACATTTACTCTGAATCCTCCGCAGTTGTTTAACTCTTTAGGATAATCATGGCCTGCGTGAACATGTTATATGCGAATGTCGCAAAACAAGTATGATCTTCTCCTGAAACAAAGTGTAACACTATAGAATCTTCTGTAGGATACTTATCCCTAGGAAGTGCACCTCCAACATTTGACTCTCAGTCCCCCTCACTTGGATAACTCTTTTGGAAAATCAAGGCCTGCGTGAACATATTCCCTGAAAACGTCACAAAACCAGTGTGAATTTCTCCTGACCATAAAAAGTTACAACGTAGGAACATCTACAGGATTCTTATCACTGAGAAGACAAGGTGAAACATGTGAATTTGACGCGTCCTCACGTGGTCACTATTTTCAAGCTCATTGCAAGCCTGAATATCGTTGGTAGAATCAGCACAGAACAAATGTTGCTTTCTCCAGAATACAAAGTTTTACGGTCTAGAACCCTGTGTAGGATACTTATCCTAAATAAGTGCACATGCTACATATACAACTGTGAGTCCTCTTCACTTGGTTCACTATTTTGGAAGGGAACATGGTTGGTAGAATCAGCACAAAACAAATGTTGTTTTCTCCAGAATACAAAGTTTTACAGTCTAGAACCCTGTGCAGTATACTTATGCCAAACAAGTGCACATGCTACACATATAACTGTGAGTCCTCTTCACTTGGTTCACTATTTTGGAAGGGAACGACATGCATGAACATGATTCATGGAAACGTCGTAAACCAAGTGTGATTTCCTCCTGAACACAAAGAGTTACAATATAGAAACTTCTGTACGATACTTCTCCTAAAGAAGTGCATTTGCCACATTTAACTCAGAGTCCTCCTCACTTGGTTCACTATTTTGTAAAATCATGGCCTGTGTGAACATGTGCCATTCAAATGTCACAAAACAAGTATGATTTTCGCCTGAACATAAATGTTACAGTATAGGAACTTCTCTAGGATCCTTTTCACTAAGAAGTGAAATTCCAACATTTACTCTGAATCCTCCGCAGTTGTTTAACTCTTTAGGATAATCATGGCCTGCGTGAACATGTTATATGCGAATGTCGCAAAACAAGTATGATCTTCTCCTGAACACAAAGTGTAACACTATAGAATCTTCTGTAGGATACTTATCCCTAGGAAGTGCACCTCCAACATTTGACTCTCAGTCCCCCTCACTTGGATAACTCTTTTGGAAAATCAAGGCCTGCGTGAACATATTCCCTGAAAACGTCACAAAACCAGTGTGAATTTCTCCTGAACATAAAAAGTTACAACGTAGGAACATCTACAGGATTCTTATCACTGAGAAGACAAGGTGAAACATGTGAATTTGACGCGTCCTCACGTGGTCACTATTTTCAAGCTCATTGCAAGCCTGAATATCGTTGGTAGAATCAGCAGAGAACAAATGTTGCTTTCTCCAGAATACAAAGTTTTACGGTCTAGAACCCTGTGTAGGATACTTATCCTAAATAAGTGCACATGCTACATATACAACTGTGAGTCCTCTTCACTTGGTTCACTATTTTGGAAGGGAACATGGTTGGTAGAATCGGCGCAAAACAAATGTTGTTTTCTCCAGAATACAAAGTTTTATAGTCTAGAACCCTGTGTAGGATACTTATCCTAAATAAGTGCACATGCTACATATACAACTGTGAGTCCTCTTCACTTGGTTCACTATTTTGGAAGGGAACATGGTTAGTAGAATCAGCACAAAACAAATGTTGTTTTCTCCAGAATACAAAGTTTTACAGTCTAGAACCCTGTGCAGTATACTTATGCCAAACAAGTGCACATGCTACACATATAACTGTGAGTCCTCTTCACTTGGTTCCCTATTTTGGAAGGGAACGACATGCATGAACATGATTCATTGAAACGTCGTAAACCAAGTGTGATTTCCTCCTGAACACAAAGAGTTACAATATAGAAACTTCTGTACGATACTTCTCCTAAAGAAGTGCATTTGCCACATTTAACTCAGAGTCCTCCTCACTTGGTTCACTATTTGTAAAATCATGGCCTGTGTGAACATGTGCCATTCAAATGTCACAAAACAAGTATGATTTTCGCCTGAACATAAATGTTACAGTATAGGAACTTCTCTAGGATCCTTTTCACTAAGAAGTGAAATTCCAACATTTACTCTGAATCCTCCGCAGTTGTTTACTCTTTAGGATAATCATGGCCTGCGTGAACATGTTATATGCGAATGTCGCAAAACAAGTATGATCTTCTCCTGAAGCAAAGTATAACACTATAGAATCTTCTGTAGGATACTTATCCCAAGGAAGTGCACCTCCAACATTTGACTCTCAGTCCTCCTAACTTGGATAACTCTTTTGGAAAATCAAGGCCTGCGTGAACATATTCCCTGAAAACGTCACAAAACCAGTGTGAATTTCTCCTGACCATAAAAACTTACAACGTAGGAACATCTACAGGATTCTTATCACTGAGAAGACAAGGTGAAACATGTGAATTTGACGCGTCCTCACGTGGTCACTATTTTCAAGCTCATTGCAAGCCTGAATATCGTTGGTAGAATCAGCACAGAACAAATGTTGCTTTCTCCAGAATACAAAGTTTTACGGTCTAGAACCCTGTGTAGGATACTTATCCTAAATAAGTGCACATGCTACATATACAACTGTGAGTCCTCTTCACTTGGTTCACTATTTTGGAAGGGAACATGGTTGGTAGAATCAGCACAAAACAAATGTTGTTTTCTCCAGAATACAAAGTTTTACAGTCTAGAACCCTGTGCAGTATACTTATGCCAAACAAGTGCACATGCTACACATATAACTGTGAGTCCTCTTCACTTGGTTCACTATTTTGGAAGGGAACGACATGCATGAACATGATTCATGGAAACGTCGTAAACCAAGTGTGATTTCCTCCTGAACACAAAGAGTTACAATATAGAAACTTCTGTACGATACTTCTCCTAAAGAAGTGCATTTGCCACATTTAACTCAGAGTCCTCCTCACTTGGTTCACTATTTTGTAAAATCATGGCCTGTGTGAACATGTGCCATTCAAATGTCACAAAACAAGTATGATTTTCGCCTGAACATAAATGTTACAGTATAGGAACTTCTCTAGGATCCTTTTCACTAAGAAGTGAAATTCCAACATTTACTCTGAATCCTCCGCAGTTGTTTAACTCTTTAGGATAATCATGGCCTGCGTGAACATGTTATATGCGAATGTCGCAAAACAAGTATGATCTTCTCCTGAACACAAAGTGTAACACTATAGAATCTTCTGTAGGATACTTATCCCTAGGAAGTGCACCTCCAACATTTGACTCTCAGTCCCCCTCACTTGGATAACTCTTTTGGAAAATCAAGGCCTGCGTGAACATATTCCCTGAAAACGTCACAAAACCAGTGTGAATTTCTCCTGAACATAAAAAGTTACAACGTAGGAACATCTACAGGATTCTTATCACTGAGAAGACAAGGTGAAACATGTGAATTTGACGCGTCCTCACGTGGTCACTATTTTCAAGCTCATTGCAAGCCTGAATATCGTTGGTAGAATCGCAGAGAACAAATGTTGCTTTCTCCAGAATACAAAGTTTTACGGTCTAGAACCCTGTGTAGGATACTTATCCTAAATAAGTGCACATGCTACATATACAACTGTGAGTCCTCTTCACTTGGTTCACTATTTTGGAAGGGAACATGGTTGGTAGAATCGTGCTGATTTAGCACAAAACAAATGTTGTTTTCTCCAGAATACAAAGTTTTATAGTCTAGAACCCTGTGTAGGATACTTATCCTAAATAAGTGCACATGCTACATATACAACTGTGAGTCCTCTTCACTTGGTTCACTATTTTGGAAGGGAACATGGTTGGTAGAATCAGCACAAAACAAATGTTGTTTTCTCCAGAATACAAATTTTACAGTCTAGAACCCTGTGCAGTATACTTATGCCAAACAAGTGCACATGCTACACATATAACTGTGAGTCCTCTTCACTTGGTTCCCTATTTTGGAAGGGAACGACATGCATGAACATGATTCATGGAAACGTCGTAAACCAAGTGTGATTTCCTCCTGAACACAAAGAGTTACAATATAGAAACTTCTGTACGATACTTCTCCTAAAGAAGTGCATTTGCCACATTTAACTCAGAGTCCTCCTCACTTGGTTCACTATTTTGTAAAATCATGGCCTGTGTGAACATGTGCCATTCAAATGTCACAAAACAAGTATGATTTTCGCCTGAACATAAATGTTACAGTATAGGAACTTCTCTAGGATCCTTTTCACTAAGAAGTGAAATTCCGACATTTACTCTGAATCCTCCGCAGTTGTTTACTCTTTAGGATAATCATGGCCTGCGTGAACATGTTATATGCGAATGTCGCAAAACAAGTATGATCTTCTCCTGAAACAAAGTGTAACACTATAGAATCTTCTGTAGGATACTTATCCCTAGGAAGTGCACCTCCAACATTTGACTCTCAGTCCCCCTCACTTGGATAACTCTTTTGGAAAATCAAGGCCTGCGTGAACATATTCCCTGAAAACGTCACAAAACCAGTGTGAATTTCTCCTGAACATAAAAAGTTACAACGTAGGAACATCTACAGGATTCTTATCACTGAGAAGACAAGGTGAAACATGTGAATTTGACGCGTCCTCACGTGGTCACTATTTTCAAGCTCATTGCAAGCCTGAATATCGTTGGTAGAATCAGCACAGAACAAATGTTGCTTTCTCCAGAATACAAAGTTTTACGGTCTAGAACCCTGTGTAGGATACTTATCCTAAATAAGTGCACATGCTACATATATAACTGTGAGTCCTCTTCACTTGGTTCACTATTTTGGAAGGGAACATGGTTTTGTAGAATCAGCACAAAACAAATGTTGTTTTCTCCAGAATACAAAGTTTTACAGTCTAGACCCCTCTGCAGTATACTTATGCCAAACAAGTGCACATGCTACACATATAACTGTGAGTCCTCTTCACTTGATTCCCTATTTTGGAAGGGAACGACATGCATGAACATGATTCATGGAAACGTCGTAAACCAAGTGTGATTTCCTCCTGAACACAAAGAGTTACAATATAGAAACTTCTGTACGATACTTCTCCTAAAGAAGTGCATTTGCCACATTTAACTCAGAGTCCTCCTCACTTGGTTCACTATTTTGTAAAATCATGGCCTGTGTGAACATGTGCCATTCAAATGTCACAAAACAAGTATGATTTTCGCCTGAACATAAATGTTACAGTATAGGAACTTCTCTAGGATCCTTTTCACTAAGAAGTGAAATTCCGACATTTACTCTGAATCCTCCGCAGTTGTTTAACTCTTTAGGATAATCATGGCCTGCGTGAACATGTTATATGCGAATGTCGCAAAACAAGTATGATCTTCTCCTGAAACAAAGTGTAACACTATAGAATCTTCTGTAGGATACTTATCCCTAGGAAGTGCACCTCCAACATTTGACTCTCAGTCCCCCTCACTTGGATAACTCTTTTGGAAAATCAAGGCCTGCGTGAACATATTCCCTGAAAACGTCACAAAACCAGTGTGAATTTCTCCTGAACATAAAAAGTTACAACGTAGGAACATCTACAGGATTCTTATCACTGAGAAGACAAGGTGAAACATGTGAATTTGACGCGTCCTCACGTGGTCACTATTTTCAAGCTCATTGCAAGCCTGAATATCGTTGGTAGAATCAGCACAGAACAAATGTTGCTTTCTCCAGAATACAAAGTTTTACGGTCTAGAACCCTGTGTAGGATACTTATCCTAAATAAGTGCACATGCTACATATACAACTGTGAGTCCTCTTCACTTGGTTCACTATTTTGGAAGGGAACATGGTTGGTAGAAACAGCACAAAACAAATGTTGTTTTCTCCAGAATACAAAGTTTTACAGTCTAGAACCCTGTGCAGTATACTTATGCCAAACAAGTGCACATGCTACACATATAACTGTGAGTCCTCTTCACTTGGTTCCCTATTTTGGAAGGGAACGACATGCATGAACATGATTCATGGAAACGTCGTAAACCAAGTGTGATTTCCTCCTGAACACAAAGAGTTACAATATAGAAACTTCTGTACGATACTTCTCCTAAAGAAGTGCATTTGCCACATTTAACTCAGAGTCCTCCTCACTTGGTTCACTATTTTGTAAAATCATGGCCTGTGTGAACATGTGCCATTCAAATGTCACAAAACAAGTATGATTTTCGCCTGAACATAAATGTTACAGTATAGGAACTTCTCTAGGATCCTTTTCACTAAGAAGTGAAATTCCAACATTTACTCTGAATCCTCCGCAGTTGTTTAACTCTTTAGGATAATCATGGCCTGCGTGAACATGTTATATGCGAATGTCGCAAAACAAGTATGAATTTCTCCTGAAACAAAGTGTAACACTATAGAAACTTCTGTAGGATACTTATCCCTAGGAAGTGCACCTCCACCATTTGACTCTCAGTCCCCCTCACTTGGATAACTCTTTTGGAAAATCAAGGCCTGCGTGAACATATTCCCTGAAAACGTCACAAAACCAGTGTGAATTTCTCCTGAACATAAAAACTTACAACGTAGGAACATCTACAGGATTCTTATCACTGAGAAGACAAGGTGAAACATGTGAATTTGACGCGTCCTCACGTGGTCACTATTTTCAAGCTCATTGCAAGCCTGAATATCGTTGGTAGAATCAGCACAGAACAAATGTTGCTTTCTCCAGAATACAAAGTTTTACCGTCTAGAACCCTGTGTAGGATACTTATCCTAAATAGGTGCACATGCTACATATACAACTGTGAGTCCTCTTCACTTGGTTCACTATTTTGGAAGGGAACATTGTTGGTAGAATCGTGCTGATTTAGCACAAAACAAATGTTGTTTTCTCCAGAATACAAAGTTTTATAGTCTAGAACCCTGTGTAGGATACTTATCCTAAATAAGTGCACATGCTACATATACAACTCTGAGTCCTCGTCACTTGGTTCACTATTTTGGAAGGGAACATGGTTGGTAGAATCAGCACAAAACAAATGTTGTTTTCTCCAGAATACAAATTTTACAGTCTAGAACCCTGTGCAGTATACTTATGCCAAACAAGTGCACATGCTACACATATAACTGTGAGTCCTCTTCACTTGGTTCCCTATTTTGGAAGGGAACGACATGCATGAACATGATTCATGGAAACGTCGTAAACCAAGTGTGATTTCCTCCTGAACACAAAGAGTTACAATATAGAAACTTCTGTACGATACTTCTCCTAAAGAAGTGCATTTGCCACATTTAACTCAGAGTCCTCCTCACTTGGTTCACTATTTTGTAAAATCATGGCCTGTGTGAACATGTGCCATTCAAATGTCACAAAACAAGTATGATTTTCGCCTGAACATAAATGTTACAGTATAGGAACTTCTCTAGGATCCTTTTCACTAAGAAGTGAAATTCCGACATTTACTCTGAATCCTCCGCAGTTGTTTAACTCTTTAGGATAATCATGGCCTGCGTGAACATGTTATATGCGAATGTCGCAAAACAAGTATGATCTTCTCCTGAAACAA
Organism: Typhlomys cinereus; assembly: GCA_023101885.1. NCBI lineage: Eukaryota > Metazoa > Chordata > Mammalia > Rodentia > Platacanthomyidae > Typhlomys > Typhlomys cinereus. The sequence continues at coordinate 8,363,040 of JALPQD010000055.1, read as the reverse complement.
AGTGTAACACTATAGAATCTTCTGTAGGATACTTATCCCAAGGAAGTGCACCTCCAACATTTGACTCTCAGTCCTCCTCACTTGGATAACTCTTTTGGAAAATCAAGGCCTGCGTGAACATATTCCCTGAAAACGTCACAAAACCAGTGTGAATTTCTCCTGACCATAAAAACTTACAACGTAGGAACATCTACAGGATTCTTATCACTGAGAAGACAAGGTGAAACATGTGAATTTGACGCGTCCTCACGTGGTCACTATTTTCAAGCTCATTGCAAGCCTGAATATCGTTGGTAGAATCAGCACAGAACAAATGTTGCTTTCTCCAGAATACAAAGTTTTACGGTCTAGAACCCTGTGTAGGATACTTATCCTAAATAAGTGCACATGCTACATATACAACTGTGAGTCCTCTTCACTTGGTTCACTATTTTGGAAGGGAACATGGTTGGTAGAATCAGCACAAAACAAATGTTGTTTTCTCCAGAATACAAAGTTTTACAGTCTAGAACCCTGTGCAGTATACTTATGCCAAACAAGTGCACATGCTACACATATAACTGTGAGTCCTCTTCACTTGGTTCCCTATTTTGGAAGGGAACGACATGCATGAACATGATTCATGGAAACGTCGTAAACCAAGTGTGATTTCCTCCTGAACACAAAGAGTTACAATATAGAAACTTCTGTACGATACTTCTTCTAAAGAAGTGCATTTGCCACATTTAACTCAGAGTCCTCCTCAGTTGGTTCACTATTTTGTAAAATCATGGCCTGTGTGAACATGTGCCATTCAAATGTCACAAAACAAGTATGATTTTCGCCTGAACATAAATGTTACAGTATAGGAACTTCTCTAGGATCCTTTTCACTAAGAAGTGAAATTCCAACATTTACTCTGAATCCTCCGCAGTTGTTTAACTCTTTAGGATAATCATGGCCTGCGTGAACATGTTATATGCGAATGTCGCAAAACAAGTATGAATTTCTCCTGAAACAAAGTGTAACACTATAGAAACTTCTGTAGGATACTTATCCCTAGGAAGTGCACCTCCACCATTTGACTCTCAGTCCCCCTCACTTGGATAACTCTTTTGGAAAATCAAGGCCTGCGTGAACATATTCCCTGAAAACGTCACAAAACCAGTGTGAGTTTCTCCTGAACATAAAAACTTACAACGTAGGAACATCTACAGGATTCTTATCACTGAGAAGACAAGGTGAAACATGTGAATTTGACGCGTCCTCACGTGGTCACTATTTTCAAGCTCATTGCAAGCCTGAATATCGTTGGTAGAATCAGCACAGAACAAATGTTGCTTTCTCCAGAATACAAAGTTTTACCGTCTAGAACCCTGTGTAGGATACTTATCCTAAATAAGTGCACATGCTACATATACAACTCTGAGTCCTCGTCACTTGGTTCACTATTTTGGAAGGGAACATGGTTGGTAGAATCAGCACAAAACAAATGTTGTTTTCTCCAGAATACAAAGTTTTACAGTCTAGAACCCTGTGCAGTATACTTATGCCAAACAAGTGCACATGCTACACATATAACTGTGAGTCCTCTTCACTTGGTTCACTATTTTGGAAGGGAACGACATGCATGAATATGATTCATGGAAACATCGTAAACCAAGTGTGATTTCCTCCTGAACACAAAGAGTTACAATATAGAAACTTCTGTACGATACTTCTCCTAAAGAAGTGCATTTGCCACATTTAACTCAGAGTCCTCCTCACTTGGTTCACTATTTTGTAAAATCATGGCCTGTGTGAACATGTGCCATTCCATTGTCACAAAACAAGAATGATTTTCGCCTGAACATAAATGTTACAGTATAGGAACTTCTCTAGGATCCTTTTCACTAAGAAGTGAAATTCCAACATTTACTCTGAATCCTCCGCAGTCGTTTAACTCTTTAGGATAATCATGGCCTGCGTGAACATGTTATATGCGAATGTCGCAAAACAAGTATGATCTTCTCCTGAAACAAAGTGTAACACTATAGAATCTTCTGTAGGATACTTATCCCTAGGAAGTGCACCTCCAACATTTGACTCTCAGTCCCCCTCACCTGGATAATTCTTTTGGAAAATCAAGGCCTGCGTGAACATATTCCCTGAAAACGTCACAAAACCAGTGTGAGTTTCTCCTGAACATAAAAACTTACAACGTAGGAACATCTACAGGATTCTTATCACTGAGAAGACAAGGTGAAACATGTGAATTTGACGCGTCCTCACGTGGTCACTATTTTCAAGCTCATTGCAAGCCTGAATATCGTTGGTAGAATCAGCACAGAACAAATGTTGCTTTCTCCAGAATACAAAGTTTTACGGTCTAGAACCCTGTGTAGGATACTTATCCTAAATAAGTGCACATGCTACATATACAACTGTGAGTCCTCTTCACTTGGTTCACTATTTTGGAAGGGAACATGGTTGGTAGAATCAGCACAAAACAAATGTTGTTTTCTCCAGAATACAAAGTTTTACAGTCTAGAACCCTGTGCAGTATACTTATGCCAAACAAGTGCACATGCTACACATATAACTGTGAGTCCTCTTCACTTGGTTCACTATTTTGGAAGGGAACGACATGCATGAATATGATTCATGGAAACGTCGTAAACCAAGTGTGATTTCCTCCTGAACACAAAGAGTTACAATATAGAAACTTCTGTACGATACTTCTCCTAAAGAAGTGCATTTGCCACATTTAACTCAGAGTCCTCCTCACTTGGTTCACTATTTTGTAAAATCATGGCCTGTGTGAACATGTGCCATTCAAATGTCACAAAACAAGTATGATTTTCGCCTGAACATAAATGTTACAGCATAGGAATTTCTCTAGGATCCTTTTCACTAAGAAATGAAATTCCGACATTTACTCTGAATCCTCCGCAGTTGTTTACTCTTTAGGATAATCATGGCCTGCGTGAATATGTTATATGCGAATGTTGCAAAACAAGTATGATCTTCTCCTGAAACAAAGTGTAACACTATAGAATCTTCTGTAGGATACTTATCCCAAGGAAGTGCACCTCCAACATTTGACTCTCAGTCCCCCTCACTTGGATAACTCTTTTGGAAAATCAAGGCCTGCGTGAACATATTCCCTGAAAACGTCACAAAACCAGTGTGAGTTTCTCCTGAACATAAAAACTTACAACGTAGGAACATCTACAGGATTCTTATCACTGAGAAGACAAGGTGAAACATGTGAATTTGACGCGTCCTCACGTGGTCACTATTTTCAAGCTCATTGCAAGCCTGAATATCGTTGGTAGAATCAGCACAGAACAAATGTTGCTTTCTCCAGAATACAAAGTTTTACGGTCTAGAACCCTGTGTAGGATACTTATCCTAAATAAGTGCACATGCTACATATACAACTGTGAGTCCTCTTCACTTGGTTCACTATTTTGGAAGGGAACATGGTTGGTAGATTCGTGCTGATTCAGCACAAAACAAATGTTGTTTTCTCCAGAATACAAAGTTTTACAGTCTAGAACCCTGTGCAGTATACTTATGCCAAACAAGTGCACATGCTACACATATAACTGTGAGTCCTCTTCACTTGGTTCACTATTTTGGAAGGGAACGACATGCATGAACATGATTCATGGAAACGTCGTAAACCAAGTGTGATTTCCTCCTGAACACAAAGAGTTACAATATAGAAACTTCTGTACGATACTTCTCCTAAAGAAGTGCATTTGCCACATTTAACTCAGAGTCCTCCTCACTTGGTTCACTATTTTGTAAAATCATGGCCTGTGTGAACATGTGCCATTCCAATGTCACAAAACAAGTATGATTTTCGCCTGAACATAAATGTTACAGTATAGGAACTTCTCTAGGATCCTTTTCACTAAGAAGTGAAATTCCAACATTTACTCTGAATCCTCCGCAGTTGTTTAACTCTTTAGGATAATCATGGCCTGCGTGAACATGTTATATGCGAATGTCGCAAAACAAGTATGATCTTCTCCTGAAACAAAGTGTAACACTATAGAATCTTCTGTAGGATACTTATCCCTAGGAAGTGCACCTCCAACATTTGACTCTCAGTCCCCCTCACCTGGATAACTCTTTTGGAAAATCAAGGCCTGCGTGAACATATTCCCTGAAAACGTCACAAAACCAGTGTGAATTTCTCCTGAACATAAAACCTTACAACGTAGGAACATCTACAGGATTCATATCACTGAGAAGACAAGGTGAAACATGTGAATTTGACGCGTCCTCACGTGGTCACTATTTTCAAGCTCATTGCAAGCCTGAATATCGTTGGTAGAATCAGCACAGAACAAATGTTGCTTTCTCCAGAATACAAAGTTTTACGGTCTAGAACCCTGTGTAGGATACTTATCCTCAATAAGTGCACATGCTACATATATAACTGTGAGTCCTCTTCACTTGGTTCACTATTTTGGAAGGGAACATGGTTGGTAGAAACAGCACAAAACAAATGTTGTTTTCTCCAGAATACAAAGTTTTACAGTAGAACCCTGTGCAGTATTCTTATGCCAAACAAGTGCACATGCTACACATATAACTGTGAGTCCTCTTCACTTGGTTCCCTATTTTGGAAGGGAACGACATGCATGAACATGATTCATGGAAACGTCGTAAAACAAGTGTGATTTCCTCCTGAACACAAAGAGTTACAATATAGAAACTTCTGTACGATACTTCTCCTAAAGAAGTGCATTTGCCACATTTAACTCAGAGTCCTCCTCACTTGGTTCACTATTTTGTAAAATCATGGCCTGTGTGAACATGTGCCATTCAAATGTCACAAAACAAGTATGATTTTCGCCTGAACATAAATGTTACAGTATAGGAACTTCTCTAGGATCCTTTTCACTAAGAAGTGAAATTCCGACATTTACTCTGAATCCTCCGCAGTTGTTTAACTCTTTAGGATAATCATGGCCTGCGTGAACATGTTATATGCGAATGTCGCAAAACAAGTATGATCTTCTCCTGAAACAAAGTGTAACACTATAGAATCTTCTGTAGGATACTTATCCCTAGGAAGTGCACCTCCAACATTTGACTCTCAGTCCCCCTCACTTGGATAACTCTTTTGGAAAATCAAGGCCTGCGTGAACATATTCCCTGAAAACGTCACAAAACCAGTGTGAATTTCTCCTGAACATAAAAACTTACAACGTAGGAACATCTACAGGATTCTTATCACTGAGAAGACAAGGTGAAACATGTGAATTTGACGCGTCCTCACGTGGTCACTATTTTCAAGCTCATTGCAAGCCTGAATATCGTTGGTAGAATCAGCACAGAACAAATGTTGCTTTCTCCAGAATACAAAGTTTTACGGTCTAGAACCCTGTGTAGGATACTTATCCTAAATAAGTGCACATGCTACATATACAACTGTGAGTCCTCTTCACTTGGTTCACTATTTGGAAGGGAACATGGTTGGTAGAATCAGCACAAAACAAATGTTGTTTTCTCCAGAATACAAAGTTTTACAGTCTAGAACCCTGTGCAGTATACTTATGCCAAACAAGTGCACATGCTACACATATAACTGTGAGTCCTCTTCACTTGGTTCACTATTTTGGAAGGGAACGACATGCATGAACATGATTCATGGAAACGTCGTAAACCAAGTGTGATTTCCTCCTGAACACAAAGAGTTACAATATAGAAACTTCTGTACGATACTTCTCCTAAAGAAGTGCATTTGCCACATTTAACTCAGAGTCCTCCTCACTTGGTTCACTATTTTGTAAAATCATGGCCTGTGTGAACATGTGCCATTCAAATGTCACAAAACAAGTATGATTTTCGCCTAAACATAAATGTTACAGTATAGGAACTTCTCTAGGATCCTTTTCACTAAGAAGTGAAATTCCGACATTTACTCTGAATCCTCCGCAGTTGTTTAACTCTTTAGGATAATCATGGCCTGCGTGAACATGTTATATGCGAATGTCGCAAAACAAGTATGAATTTCTCCTGAAACAAAGTGTAACACTATAGAAACTTCTGTAGGATACTTATCCCTAGGAAGTGCACCTCCATCATTTGACTCTCAGTCCCCCTCACTTGGATAACTCTTTTGGAAAATCAAGGCCTGCGTGAACATATTCCCTGAAAACGTCACAAAACCAGTGTGAATTTCTCCTGAACATAAAAAATTACAACGTAGGAACATCTACAGGATTCTTATCACTGAGAAGACAAGGTGAAACATGTGAATTTGACGCGTCCTCACGTGGTCACTATTTTCAAGCTCATTGCAAGCCTGAATATCGTTGGTAGAATCAGCACAGAACAAATGTTGCTTTCTCCAGAATACAAAGTTTTACGGTCTAGAACCCTGTGTAGGATACTTATCCTAAATAAGTGCACATGCTACATATACAACTGTGAGTCCTCTTCACTTGGTTCACTATTTTGGAAGGGAACATGGTTGGTAGAATCAGCACAAAACAAATGTTGTTTTCTCCAGAATACAAAGTTTTACAGTCTAGAACCCTGTGCAGTATACTTATGCCAAACAAGTGCGCATGCTACACATATAACTGTGAGTCCTCTTCACTTGGTTCACTATTTTGGAAGGGAACGACATGCATGAATATGATTCATCGAAACGTCGTAAACCAAGTGTGATTTCCTCCTGAACAAAAAGAGTTACAATATAGAAACTTCTGTAAGATACTTCTCCTAAAGAAGTGCATTTGCCACATTTAACTCAGAGTCCTCCTCACTTGGTTCACTATTTTGTAAAATCATGGCCTGTGTGAACATGTGCCATTCAAATGTCACAAAACAAGTATGATTTTCGCCTGAACATAAATGTTACAGTATAGGAACTTCTCTAGGATCCTTTTCACTAAGAAGTGAAATTCCGACATTTACTCTGAATCCTCCGCAGTTGTTTACTCTTTAGGATAATCATGGCCTGCGTGAACATGTTATATGCGAATGTCGCAAAACAAGTATGATCTTCTCCTGAACACAAAGTGTAACGCTATAGAATCTTCTGTAGGATACTTATCCCTAGGAAGTGCACCTCCAACATTTGACTCTCAGTCCCCCTCACTTGGATAACTCTTTTGGAAAATCAAGGCGTGTGTGAACATATTCCCTGAAAACGTCACAAAACCAGTGTGAACTTCTCCTGAACATAAAATCTTACAACGTAGGAACATCTACAGGATTCTTATCACTGAGAAGACAAGGTGAAACATATGAATTTGACGCGTCCTCACGTGGTCACTATTTTTAAGCTCATTGCAAGCCTGAATATCTTTGGTAGAATCAGCACAGAACAAATGTTGCTTTCTCCAGAATACAAAGTTTTACGGTCTAGAACCCTGTGTAGGATACTTATCCTAAATAAGTGCACATGCTACATATACAACTGTGAGTCCTCTTCACTTGGTTCACTATTTTGGAAGGGAACATGGTTGGTAGAATCAGCACAAAACAAATGTTGTTTTCTCCAGAATACAAAGTTTTACAGTCTAGAACCCTGTGCAGTATACTTATGCCAAACAAGTGCACATGCTACACATATAACTGTGAGTCCTCTTCACTTGGTTCCCTATTTTGGAAGGGAACGACATGCATGAACATGATTCATGGAAACGTCGTAAACCAAGTGTGATTTCCTCCTGAACACAAAGAGTTACAATATAGAAACTTCTGTACGATACTTCTCCTAAAGAAGTGCATTTGCCACATTTAACTCAGAGTCCTCCTCACTTGGTTCACTATTTTGTAAAATCATGGCCTGTGTGAACATGTGCCATTCAAATGTCACAAAACAAGTATGATTTTCGCCTGAACATAAATGTTACAGTATAGGAACTTCTCTAGGATCCTTTTCACTAAGAAGTGAAATTCCGACATTTACTCTGAATCCTCCGCAGTTGTTTAACTCTTTAGGATAATCATGGCCTGCGTGAACATGTTATATGCGAATGTCGCAAAACAAGTATGATCTTCTCCTGAAACAAAGTGTAACACTATAGAATCTTCTGTAGGATACTTATCCCTAGGAAGTGCACCTCCAACATTTGACTCTCAGTCCCCCTCACTTGGATAACTCTTTTGGAAAATCAAGGCCTGCGTGAACATATTCCCTGAAAACGTCACAAAACCAGTGTGAATTTCTCCTGAACATAAAAACTTACAACGTAGGAACATCTACAGGATTCTTATCACTGAGAAGACAAGGTGAAACATGTGAATTTGACGCGTCCTCACGTGGTCACTATTTTCAAGCTCATTGCAAGCCTGAATATCGTTGGTAGAATCAGCACAGAACAAATGTTGCTTTCTCCAGAATACAAAGTTTTACGGTCTAGAACCCTGTGTAGGATACTTATCCTAAATAAGTGCACATGCTACATATACAACTGTGAGTCCTCTTCACTTGGTTCACTATTTTGGAAGGGAACATGGTTGGTAGAATCAGCACAAAACAAATGTTGTTTTCTCCAGAATACAAAGTTTTACAGTCTAGAACCCTGTGCAGTATACTTATGCCAAACAAGTGCACATGCTACACATATAACTGTGAGTCCTCTTCACTTGGTTCCCTATTTTGGAAGGGAACGACATGCATGAACATGATTCATGGAAACGTCGTAAACCAAGTGTGATTTCCTCCTGAACACAAAGAGTTACAATATAGAAACTTCTGTACGATACTTCTCCTAAAGAAGTGCATTTGCCACATTTAACTCAGAGTCCTCCTCACTTGGTTCACTATTTTGTAAAATCATGGCCTGTGTGAACATGTGCCATTCAAATGTCACAAAACAAGTATGATTTTCGCCTGAACATAAATGTTACAGTATAGGAACTTCTCTAGGATCCTTTTCACTAAGAAGTGAAATTCCAACATTTACTCTGAATCCTCCGCAGTTGTTTAACTCTTTAGGATAATCATGGCCTGCGTGAACATGTTATATGCGAATGTCGCAAAACAAGTATGATCTTCTCCTGAACACAAAGTGTAACTCTATAGAAACTTCTGTAGGATACTTATCCCTAGGAAGTGCACCTCCACCATTTGACTCTCAGTCCCCCTCACTTGGATAACTCTTTTGGAAAATCAAGGCCTGCGTGAACATATTCCCTGAAAACGTCACAAAACCAGTGTGAATTTCTCCTGAACATAAATAGTTACAACGTAGGAACATCTACAGGATTCTTATCACTGAGAAGACAAGGTGAAACATGTGAATTTGACGCGTCCTCACGTGGTCACTATTTTCAAGCTCATTGCAAGCCTGAATATCGTTGGTAGAATCAGCACAGATAGCACAGAACAAATGTTGCTTTCTCCAGAATACAAAGTTTTACGGTCTAGAACCCTGTGTAGGATACTTATCCTAAATAGGTGCACATGCTACATATACAACTGTGAGTCCTCTTCACTTGGTTCACTATTTTGGAAGGGAACATGGTTGGTAGAATCAGCACAAAACAAATGTTGTTTTCTCCAGAATACAAAGTTTTACAGTCTAGAACCCTGTGCAGTATACTTATGCCAAACAAGTGCACATGCTACACATATAACTGTGAGTCCTCTTCACTTGGTTCACTATTTTGGAAGGGAACGACATGCATGAACATGATTCATGGAAACGTCGTAAACCAAGTGTGATTTCCTCCTGAACACAAAGAGTTACAATATAGAAACTTCTGTACGATACTTCTCCTAAAGAAGTGCATTTGCCACATTTAACTCAGAGTCCTCCTCACTTGGTTCACTATTTTGTAAAATCATGGCCTGTGTGAACATGTGCCATTCAAATGTCACAAAACAAGTATGATTTTCGCCTGAACATAAATGTTACAGTATAGGAACTTCTCTAGGATCCTTTTCACTAAGAAGTGAAATTCCAACATTTACTCTGAATCCTCCGCAGTTGTTTAACTCTTTAGGATAATCATGGCCTGCGTGAACATGTTATATGCGAATGTCGCAAAGCAAGTATGATCTTCTCCTGAACACAAAGTGTAACTCTATAGAAACTTCTGTAGGATATTTATCCCTAGGAAGTGCACCTCCAACATTTGACTCTCAGTCCCCCTCACTTGGATAACTCTTTTGGAAAATCAAGGCCTGCGTGAACATATTCCCTGAAAACGTCACAAAACCAGTGTGAATTTCTCCTGAACTTACAACGTAGGAACATCTACAGGATTCTTATCACTGAGAAGACAAGGTGAAACATGTGAATTTGACGCGTCCTCACGTGGTCACTATTTTCAAGCTCATTGCAAGCCTGAATATCGTTGGTAGAATCAGCACAGATAGCACAGAACAAATGTTGCTTTCTCCAGAATACAAAGTTTTACGGTCTAGAACCCTGTGTAGGATACTTATCCTAAATAGGTGCACATGCTACATATACAACTGTGAGTCCTCTTCACTTGGTTCACTATTTTGGAAGGGAACATGGTTGGTAGAATCGTGCTGATTTAGCACAAAACAAATGTTGTTTTCTCCAGAATACAAAGTTCCTAAATAAGTGCACATGCTACATATACAACTGTGAGTCCTCTTCACTTGGTTCACTATTTTGGAAGGGAACATGGTTGGTAGAATCAGCACAAAACAAATGTTGTTTTCTCCAGAATACAAAGTTTTACAGTCTAGAACCCTGTGCAGTATACTTATGCCAAACAAGTGCACATGCTACACATATAACTGTGAGTCCTCTTCACTTGGTTCCCTATTTTGGAAGGGAACGACATGCATGAACATGATTCATGGAAACGTCGTAAACCAAGTGTGATTTCCTCCTGAACACAAAGAGTTACAATATAGAAACTTCTGTACGATACTTCTCCTAAAGAAGTGCATTTGCCACATTTAACTCAGAGTCCTCCTCACTTGGTTCACTATTTTGTAAAATCATGGCCTGTGTGAACATGTGCCATTCAAATGTCACAAAACAAGTATGATTTTCGCCTGAACATAAATGTTACAGTATAGGAACTTCTCTAGGATCCTTTTCACTAAGAAGTGAAATTCCGACATTTACTCTGAATCCTCCGCAGTTGTTTACTCTTTAGGATAATCATGGCCTGCGTGAACATGTTATATGCGAATGTCGAAAACAAGTATGATCTTCTCCTGAAACAAAGTGTAACACTATAGAATCTTCTGTAGGATACTTATCCCAAGGAAGTGCACCTCCAACATTTGACTCTCAGTCCTCCTCACTTGGATAACTCTTTTGGAAAATCAAGGCCTGCGTGAACATATTCCCTGAAAACGTCACAAAACCAGTGTGAATTTCTCCTGACCATAAAAACTTACAACGTAGGAACATCTACAGGATTCTTATCACTGAGAAGACAAGTGAAACATGTGAATTTGACGCGTCCTCACGTGGTCACTATTTTCAAGCTCATTGCAAGCCTGAATATCGTTGGTAGAATCAGCACAAAACAAATGTTGCTTTCTCCAGAATACAAAGTTTTACGGTCTAGAACCCTGTGTAGGATAATTATCCTAAATAAGTGCACATGCTACATATACAACTGTGAGTCCTCTTCACTTGGTTCACTATTTTGGAAGGGAACATGGTTGGTAGAAACGTGCTGTTCAGCACTAAACAAATGTTGTTTTCTCCAGAATACAAAGTTTTACAGTCTAGAACCCTGTGCAGTATACTTATGCCAAACAAGTGCACATGCTACACATATAACTGTGAGTCCTCTTCACTTGGTTCACTATTTTGGAAGGGAACGACATGCATGAACATGATTCATGGAAACGTCGTAAACCAAGTGTGATTTCCTCCTGAACACAAAGAGTTACAATATAGAAACTTCTGTACGATACTTCTCCTAAAGAAGTGCATTTGCCACATTTAACTCAGAGTCCTCCTCACTTGGTTCACTATTTTGTAAAATCATGGCCTGTGTGAACATGTGCCATTCAAATGTCACAAAACAAGTATGATTTTCGCCTGAACATAAATGTTACAGTATAGGAACTTCTCTAGGATCCTTTTCACTAAGAAGTGAAATTCCAACATTTACTCTGAATCCTCCGCAGTTGTTTAACTCTTTAGGATAATCATGGCCTGCGTGAACATGTTATATGCGAATGTCGCAAAACAAGTATGATCTTCTCCTGAACACAAAGTGTAACACTATAGAATCTTCTGTAGGATACTTATCCCTAGGAAGTGCACCTCCAACATTTGACTCTCAGTCCCCCTCACTTGGATAACTCTTTTGGAAAATCAAGGCCTGCGTGAACATATTCCCTGAAAACGTCACAAAACCAGTGTGAATTTCTCCTGAACATAAATAGTTACAACGTAGGAACATCTACAGGATTCTTATCACTGAGAAGACAAGGTGAAACATGTGAATTTGACGCGTCCTCACGTGGTCACTATTTTCAAGCTCATTGCAAGCCTGAATATCGTTGGTAGAATCAGCACAGAACAAATGTTGCTTTCTCCAGAATACAAAGTTTTACGGTCTAGAACCTGCACTTGTAGGATACTTATCCTAAATAAGTGCACATGCTACATATACAACTGTGAGTCCTCTTCACTTGGTTCACTATTTTGGAAGGGAACATGGTTGGTATAGAATCAGCACAAAACAAATGTTGTTTTCTCAGAATACAAAGTTTTACAGTCTAGAACCCTGTGTGCAGTATACTTATGCCAAACAAGTGCACATGCTACACATATAACTGTGAGTCCTCTTCACTTGGTTCCCTATTTTGGAAGGGAACGACATGCATGAACATGATTCATGGAAACGTCGTAAACCAAGTGTGATTTCCTCCTGAACACAAAGAGTTACAATATAGAAACTTCTGTACGATACTTCTCCTAAAGAAGTGCATTTGCCACATTTAACTCAGAGTCCTCCTCACTTGGTTCACTATTTTGTAAAATCATGGCCTGTGTGAACATGTGCCATTCAAATGTCACAAAACAAGTATGATTTTCGCCTGAACATAAATGTTACAGTATGCAACTTCTCTAGGATCCTTTTCACTAAGAAGTGAAATTCCGACATTTACTCTGAATCCTCCGCAGTTGTTTACTCTTTAGGATAATCATGGCCTGCGTGAACATGTTATAAGCGAATGTCGAAAACAAGTATGATCTTCTCCTGAAACAAAGTGTAACACTATAGAATCTTCTGTAGGATACTTATCCCTAGGAAGTGCACCTCCAACATTTGACTCTCAGTCCCCCTCACTTGGATAACTCTTTTGGAAAATCAAGGCCTGCGTGAACATATTCCCTGAAAACGTCACAAAACCAGTGTGAATTTCTCCTGAACATAAATAGTTACAACGTAGGAACATCTACAGGATTCTTATCACTGAGAAGACAAGGTGAAACATGTGAATTTGACGCGTCCTCACGTGGTCACTATTTTCAAGCTCATTGCAAGCCTGAATATCGTTGGTAGAATCAGCACAGAACAAATGTTGCTTTCTCCAGAATACAAAGTTTTACGGTCTAGAACCCTGTGTAGGATACTTATCCTAAATAAGTGCACATGCTACATATACAACTGTGAGTCCTCTTCACTTGGTTCACTATTTTGGAAGGGAACATGGTTGGTAGAAACAGCACAAAACAAATGTTGTTTTCTCCAGAATACAAAGTTTTACAGTCTAGAACCCTGTGCAGTATACTTATGCCAAACAAGTGCACATGCTACACATATAACTGTGAGTCCTCTTCACTTGGTTCACTATTTTGGAAGGGAACGACATGCATGAACATGATTCATGGAAACGTCGTAAACCAAGTGTGATTTCCTCCTGAACACAAAGAGTTACAATATAGAAACTTCTGTACGATACTTCTCCTAAAGAAGTGCATTTGCCACATTTAACTCAGAGTCCTCCTCACTTGGTTCACTATTTTGTAAAATCATGGCCTGTGTGAACATGTGCCATTCAAATATCACAAAACAAGTATGATTTTCGCCTGAACATAAATGTTACAGTATAGGAACTTCTCTAGGATCCTTTTCACTAAGAAGTGAAATTCCAACATTTACTCTGAATCCTCCGCAGTTGTTTAACTCTTTAGGATAATCATGGCCTGCGTGAACATGTTATATGCGAATGTCGCAAAACAAGTATGATCTTCTCCTGAAACAAAGTGTAACACTATAGAATCTTCTGTAGGATACTTATCCCTAGGAAGTGCACCTCCAACATTTGACTCTCAGTCCCCCTCACTTGGATAACTCTTTTGGAAAATCAAGGCCTGCGTGAACATATTCCCTGAAAACCTCACAAAACCAGTGTGAATTTCTCCTGAACATAAAAAGTTACAACGTAGGAACATCTACAGGATTCTTATCACTGAGAAGACAAGGTGAAACATGTGAATTTGACGCGTCCTCACGTGGTCACTATTTTCAAGCTCATTGCAAGCCTGAATATCGTTGGTAGAATCAGCACAGAACAAATGTTGCTTTCTCCAGAATACAAAGTTTTACGGTCTAGAACCCTGTGTAGGATAATTATCCTAAATAAGTGCACATGCTACATATACAACTGTGAGTCCTCTTCACTTGGTTCACTATTTTGGAAGGGAACATGGTTGGTAGAAACAGCACAAAACAAATGTTGTTTTCTCCCGAATACAAAGTTTTACAGTCTAGAACCCTGTGCAGTATACTTATGCCAAACAAGTGCACATGCTACACATATAACTGTGAGTCCTCTTCACTTGGTACACTCTTTTGGAAGGGAACGACATGCATGAACATGATTCATGGAAACGTCGTAAACCAAGTGTGATTTCCTCCTGAACACAAAGAGTTACAATATAGAAACTTCTGTACGATACTTCTCCTAAAGAAGTGCATTTGCCACATTTAACTCAGAGTCCTCCTCACTTGGTTCACTATTTTGTAAAATCATGGCCTGTGTGAACATGTGCCATTCAAATGTCACAAAACAAGTATGATTTTCGCCTGAACATAAATGTTACAGTATGCAACTTCTCTAGGATCCTTTTCACTAAGAAGTGAAATTCCGACATTTACTCTGAATCCTCCGCAGTTGTTTACTCTTTAGGATAATCATGGCCTGCGTGAACATGTTATAAGCGAATGTCGAAAACAAGTATGATCTTCTCCTGAAACAAAGTGTAACACTATAGAATCTTCTGTAGGATACTTATCCCTAGGAAGTGCACCTCCAACATTTGACTCTCAGTCCTCCTCACTTGGATAACTCTTTTGGAAAATCAAGTCTGCGTGAACATATTCCCGGAAAACGTCACAAAACCAGTGTGAATTTCCCCTGACCATAAAAATTTACAATGTAGGAACATCTACAGGATTCTTATCACTGAGAAGACAAGGTGAAACATGTGAATTTGACGCGTCCTCACGTGGTCACTATTTTCAAGCTCATTGCAAGCCTGAATATCGTTGGTAGAATCAGCACAAAACAAATGTTGCTTTCTCCAGAATACAAAGTTTTACGGTCTAGAACCCTGTGTAGGATAATTATCCTAAATAAGTGCACATGCTACATATACAACTGTGAGTCCTCTTCACTTGGTTCACTATTTTGGAAGGGAACATGGTTGGTAGAAATAGCACAAAACAAATGTTGTTTTCTCCCGAATACAAAGTTTTACAGTCTAGAACCCTGTGCAGTATACTTATGCCAAACAAGTGCACATGCTACACATATAACTGTGAGTCCTCTTCACTTGGTACACTCTTTTGGAAGGGAACGACATGCATGAACATGATTCATGGAAACGTCGTAAACCAAGTGTGATTTCCTCCTGAACACAAAGAGTTACAATATAGAAACTTCTGTACGATACTTCTCCTAAAGAAGTGCATTTGCCACATTTAACTCAGAGTCCTCCTCACTTGGTTCACTATTTTGTAAAATCATGGCCTGTGTGAACATGTGCCATTCAAATATCACAAAACAAGTATGATTTTCGCCTGAACATAAATGTTACAGTATAGGAACTTCTCTAGGATCCTTTTCACTAAGAAGTGAAATTCCAACATTTACTCTGAATCCTCCGCAGTTGTTTAACTCTTTAGGATAATCATGGCCTGCGTGAACATGTTATATGCGAATGTCGCAAAACAAGTATGATCTTCTCCTGAACACAAAGTGTAACTCTATAGAAAATTCTGTAGGATACTTATCCCTAGGAAGTGCACCTCCAACATTTGACTCTCAGTCCCCCTCACTTGGATAACTCTTTTGGAAAATCAAGGCCTGCGTGAACATATTCCCTGAAAACGTCACAAAACCAGTGTGAATTTCTCCTGAACATAAATAGTTACAACGTAGGAACATCTACAGGATTCTTATCACTGAGAAGACAAGGTGAAACATGTGAATTTGACGCGTCCTCACGTGGTCACTATTTTCAAGCTCATTGCAAGCCTGAATATCGTTGGTAGAATCAGCAGAGAACAAATGTTGCTTTCTCCAGAATACAAAGTTTTACGGTCTAGAACCAAAGTTAACCTGTCTAGAACCCTGTGTAGGATATTATCCTAAAAAAGTGCACATGCTACATATACAACTGTGAGTCCTCTTCACTTGGTTCACTATTTTGGAAGGGAACATGGTTGGTAAGAATCAGCACTAAAACAAATGTTTGTTTTCTCCAGAATACAAAGTTTTACAGTCTAGAACCCTGTGCAGTATACTTATGCCAAACAAGTGCACATGCTACACATATAACTGTGAGTCCTCTTCACTTGGTTCCCTATTTTGGAAGGGAACGACATGCATGAACATGATTCATGGAAACGTCGTAAACCAAGTGTGATTTCCTCCTGAACACAAAGAGTTACAATATAGAAACTTCTGTACGATACTTCTCCTAAAGAAGTGCATTTGCCACATTTAACTCAGAGTCCTCCTCACTTGGTTCTCTATTTTGTAAAATCATGGCCTGTGTGAACATGTGCCATTCAAATGTCACAAAACAAGTATGATTTTCGCCTGACCATAAATGTTACAGTATGGGAACTTCTCTAGGATCCTTTTCACTAAGAAGTGAAATTCCGACATTTACTCTGAATCCTCCGCAGTTGTTTACTCTTTAGGATAATCATGGCCTGCGTGAACATGTTATATGCGAATGTCGAAAACAAGTATGATCTTCTCCTGAAACAAAGTGTAACACTATAGAATCTTCTGTAGGATACTAATCCCAAGGAAGTGCACCTCCAACATTTGACTCTCAGTCCTCCTCACTTGGATAACTCTTTTGGAAAATCAAAGCCTGCGTGAACATATTCCCTGAAAACGTCACAAAACCAGTGTGAATTTCTCCTGACCATAAAAACTTACAACGTAGGAACATCTACAGGATTCTTATCACTGAGAAGACAAAGTGAAACATGTGAATTTGACGCGTCCTCACGTGGTCACTATTTTCAAGCTCATTGCAAGCCTGAATATCGTTGGTAGAATCAGCACAAAACAAATGTTGCTTTCTCCAGAATACAAAGTTTTACGGTCTAGAACCCTGTGTAGGATACTTATCCTAAATAAGTGCACATGCTACATATACAACTGTGAGTCCTCTTCACTTGGTTCACTATTTTGGAAGGGAACATGGTTGGTAGAATCAGCACAAAACAAATGTTGTTTTCTCCCGAATACAAAGTTTTACAGTCTAGAACCCTGTGCAGTATACTTATGCCAAACAAGTGCACATGCTACACATATAACTGTGAGTCCTCTTCACTTGGTTCACTATTTTGGAAGGGAACGACATGCATGAACATGATTCATGGAAACGTCGTAAACCAAGTGTGATTTCCTCCTGAACACAAAGAGTTACAATATAGAAACTTCTGTACGATACTTCTCCTAAAGAAGTGCATTTGCCACATTTAACTCAGAGTCCTCCTCACTTGGTTCACTATTTTGTAAAATCATGGCCTGTGTGAACATGTGCCATTCAAATGTCACAAAACAAGTATGATTTTCGCCTGAACATAAATGTTACAGTATAGGAACTTCTCTAGGATCCTTTTCACTAAGAAGTGAAATTCCAACATTTACTCTGAATCCTCCGCAGTTGTTTAACTCTTTAGGATAATCATGGCCTGCGTGAACATGTTATATGCGAATGTCGCAAAACAAGTATGATCTTCTCCTGAACACAAAGTGTAACTCTATAGAAACTTCTGTAGGATACTTATCCCTAGGAAGTGCACCTCCAACATTTGACTCTCAGTCCCCCTCACTTGGATAACTCTTTTGGAAAATCAAGACCTGCGTGAACATATTCCCTGAAAACGTCACAAAACCAGTGTGAATTTCTCCTGAACATAAATAGTTACAACGTAGGAACATCTACAGGATTCTTATCACTGAGAAGACAAGGTGAAACATGTGAATTTGACGCGTCCTCACGTGGTCACTATTTTCAAGCTCATTGCAAGCCTGAATATCGTTGGTAGAATCAGCAGAGAACAAATGTTGCTTTCTCCAGAATACAAAGTTTTACGGTCTAGAACCCTGTGTAGGATACTTATCCTAAATAGGTGCACATGCTACATATACAACTGTGAGTCCTCTTCACTTGGTTCACTATTTTGGAAGGGAACATGGTTGGTAGAATCGTGCTGATTTAGCACAAAACAAATGTTGTTTTCTCCAGAATACAAAGTTTTATAGTCTAGAACCCTGTGTAGGATACTTATCCTAAATAAGTGCACATGCTACATATACAACTGTGAGTCCTCGTCACTTGGTTCACTATTTTGGAAGGGAACATGGTTGGTAGAATCAGCACAAAACAAATGTTGTTTTCTCCAGAATACAAATTTTACAGTCTAGAACCCTGTGCAGTATACTTATGCCAAACAAGTGCACATGCTACACATATAACTGTGAGTCCTCTTCACTTGGTTCCCTATTTTGGAAGGGAACGACATGCATGAACATGATTCATGGAAACGTCGTAAACCAAGTGTGATTTCCTCCTGAACACAAAGAGTTACAATATAGAAACTTCTGTACGATACTTCTCCTAAAGAAGTGCATTTGCCACATTTAACTCAGAGTCCTCCTCACTTGGTTCACTATTTTGTAAAATCATGGCCTGTGTGAACATGTGCCATTCAAATGTCACAAAACAAGTATGATTTTCGCCTGAATATAAATGTTACAGTATAGGAACTTCTCTAGGATCCTTTTCACTAAGAAGTGAAATTCCGACATTTACTCTGAATCCTCCGCAGTTGTTTACTCTTTAGGATAATCATGGCCTGCGTGAACATGTTATATGCGAATGTCGCAAAACAAGTATGATCTTTTCCTGAAACAAAGTGTAACACTATAGAATCTTCTGTAGGATACTTATCAAAAGGAAGCGCACCTCCAACATTTGACTCTCAGTCCTCCTCACTTGGATAACTCTTTTGGAAAATCAAGGCCTGCGTGAACATATTCCCTGAAAACGTCACAAAACCAGTGTGAATTTCTCCTGAACATAAAAAGTTACAACGTAGGAACATCTACAGGATTCTTATCACTGAGAAGACAAGGTGAAACATGTGAATTTGACGCGTCCTCACGTGGTCACTATTTTCAAGCTCATTGCAAGCCTGAATATCGTTGGTAGAATCAGCACAGAACAAATGTTGCTTTCTCCAGAATACAAAGTTTTACGGTAGGAACCCTGTGTAGGATACTTATCCTAAATAAGTGCACATGCTACATATATAACTGTGAGTCCTCTTCACTTGGTTCACTATTTTGGAAGGGAACATGGTTGGTAGAATCAGCACAAAACAAATGTTGTTTTCTCCAGAATACAAAGTTTTACAGTCTAGAACCCTGTGCAGTATACTTATGCCAAACAAGTGCACATGCTACACATATAACTGTGAGTCCTCTTCACTTGGTTCCCTATTTTGGAAGGGAACGACATGCATGAACATGATTCATGGAAACGTCGTAAACCAAGTGTGATTTAAAAGAGTTACAATATAGAAACTTCTGTACGATACTTCTCCTAAAGAAGTGCATTTGCCACATTTAACTCAGAGTCCTCCTCACTTGGTTCACTATTTTGTAAAATCATGGCCTGTGTGAACATGTGCCATTCAAATGTCACAAAACAAGTATGATTTTCGCCTGAACATAAATGTTACAGTATAGGAACTTCTCTAGATCCTTTTCACTAAGAAGTGAAATTCCGACATTTACTCTGAATCCTCCGCAGTTGTTTAACTCTTTAGGATAATCATGGCCTGCGTGAACATGTTATATGCGAATGTCGCAAAACAAGTATGATCTTCTCCTGAAACAAAGTGTAACACTATAGAATCTTCTGTAGGATACTTATCCCTAGGAAGTGCACCTCCACCATTTGACTCTCAGTCCCCCTCACTTGGATAACTCTTTTGGAAAATCAAGGCCTGCGTGAACATATTCCCTGAAAACGTCACAAAACCAGTGTGAATTTCTCCTGAACATAAAAAGTTACAACGTAGGAACATCTACAGGATTCTTATCACTGAGAAGACAAGGTGAAACATGTGAATTTGACGCGTCCTCACGTGGTCACTATTTTCAAGCTCATTGCAAGCCTGAATATCGTTGGTAGAATCAGCACAGAACAAATGTTGCTTTCTCCAGAATACAAAGTTTTACGGTCTAGAACCCTGTGTAGGATACTTATCCTAAATAAGTGCACATGCTACATATACAACTGTGAGTCCTCTTCACTTGGTTCACTATTTTGGAAGGGAACATGGTTGGTAGAAACAGCACAAAACAAATGTTGTTTTCTCCAGAATACAAAGTTTTACAGTCTAGAACCCTGTGCAGTATACTTATGCCAAACAAGTGCACATGCTACACATATAACTGTGAGTCCTCTTCACTTGGTTCACTATTTTGGAAGGGAACGACATGCATGAACATGATTCATGGAAACGTCGTAAACCAAGTGTGATTTCCTCCTGAACACAAAGAGTTACAATATAGAAACTTCTGTACGATACTTCTCCTAAAGAAGTGCATTTGCCACATTTAACTCAGAGTCCTCCTCACTTGGTTCACTATTTTGTAAAATCATGGCCTGTGTGAACATGTGCCATTCAAATGTCACAAAACAAGTATGATTTTCGCCTGAACATAAATGTTACAGTATAGGAACTTCTCTAGGATCCTTTTCACTAAGAAGTGAAATTCCAACATTTACTCTGAATCCTCCGCAGTTGTTTAACTCTTTAGGATAATCATGGCCTGCGTGAACATGTTATATGCGAATGTCGCAAAACAAGTATGATCTTCTCCTGAAACAAAGTGTAACACTATAGAACTTCTGTAGGATACTTATCCCTAGGAAGTGCACCTCCACATTTGACTCTCAGTCCCCCTCACTTGGATAACTCTTTTGGAAATCAAGGCCTGCGTGAACATATTCCCTGAAAACGTCACAAAACCAGTGTGAATTCTCCTGACCATAAAACTTACAACGTAGGAACATCTACAGGATTCTTATCACTGAGAAGACAAGGTGAAACATGTGAATTGACGCGTCCTCACGTGGTCACTATTTTCAAGCTCATTGCAAGCCTGAATATCGTTGGTAGAATCAGCACAGAACAAATGTTGCTTTCTCCAGAATACAAAGTTTTACGGTCTAGAACCCTGTGTAGGATACTTATCCCTAAAATTAAGTGCACATGCTACATATACAACTGTGAGTCCTCTTCACTGGTTCACTATTTTGGAATGGAAGCAGGTGGTAGAATCAGAACAAACAAATGTTGTTTCTCCAGAATCCTAAATAAGTGCACATGCTACATATACAACTGTGAGTCCTCGTCACTTGGTTCACTATTTTGGAAGGAACATGGTTGGTAGAATCAGCACAAAACAAATGTTGTTTTCTCCAGAATACAAAGTTTACAGTCTAGAACCCTGTGCAGTATACTTATGCCAACAAGTGCACATGCTACACATATAACTGTGAGTCCTCTTCACTTGGTTCCCTATTTTGGAAGGGAACGACATGCATGAACATGATTCATGGAAACGTCGTAAACCAAGTGTGATTTCCTCCTGAACACAAAGAGTTACAATATAGAAACTTCTGTACGATACTTCTCCTAAAGAAGTGCATTTGCCACATTTAACTCAGAGTCCTCCTCACTTGGTTCACTATTTTGTAAAATCATGGCCTGTGTGAACATGTGCCATTCAAATGTCACAAAACAAGTATGATTTTCGCCTGAACATAAATGTTACAGTATGGGAACTTCTCTAGGATCCTTTTCACTAAGAAGTGAAATTCCGACATTTACTCTGAATCCTCCGCAGTTGTTTACTCTTTAGGATAATCATGGCCTGCGTGAACATGTTATATGCGAATGTCGAAAACAAGTATGATCTTCTCCTGAAACAAAATGTAACACTATAGAATATTCTGTAGGATACTTATCCCAAGGAAATGCACCTCCAACATTTGACTCTCAGTCCTCCTCACTTGGATAACTCTTTTGGAAAATCAAGGCCTGCGTGAACATATTCCCTGAAAACGTCACAAAACCAGTGTGAATTTCTCCTGACCATAAAAACTTACAACGTAGGAACATCTACAGGATTCTTATCACTGAGAAGACAAAGTGAAACATGTGAATTTGACGCGTCCTCACGTGGTCACTATTTTCAAGCTCATTGCAAGCCTGAATATCGTTGGTAGAATCAGCAGAGAACAAATGTTGCTTTCTCCAGAATACAAAGTTTTACGGTCTAGAACCCTGTGTAGGATACTTATCCTAAATAAGTGCACATGCTACATATATAACTGTGAGTCCTCTTCACTTGGTTCACTATTTTGGAAGGGAACATGGTTTTGTAGAATCAGCACAAAACAAATGTTGTTTTCTCCAGAATACAAAGTTTTACAGTCTAGACCCCTCTGCAGTATACTTATGCCAAACAAGTGCACATGCTACACATATAACTGTGAGTCCTCTTCACTTGGTTCCCTATTTTGGAAGGGAACGACATGCATGAACATGATTCATGGAAACTTCGTGAACCAAGTGTGATTTCTTCCTGAACACAAAGAGTTACTATATAGAAACTTCTGTACGATACTTCTCCTAAAGAAGTGCATTTGCCACATTTAACTCAGAGTCCTCCTCACTTGGTTCACTATTTTGTAAAATCATGGCCTGTGTGAACATGTGCCATTCAAATGTCACAAAACAAGTATGATTTTCGCCTGAACATAAATGTTACAGTATAGGAACTTCTCTAGAATCCTTTTCACTAAGAAGTGAAATTCCGACATTTACTCTGAATCCTCCGCAGTTGTTTAACTCTTTAGGATAATCATGGCCTGCGTGAACATGTTATATGCGAATGTCGCAAAACAAGTATGATCTTCTCCTGAAACAAAGTGTAACACTATAGAATCTTCTGTAGGATACTTATCCCTAGGAAGTGCACCTCCAACATTTGACTCTCAGTCCCCCTCACTTGGATAACTCTTTTGGAAAATCAAGGCCTGCGTGAACATATTCCCTGAAAACGTCACAAAACCAGTGTGAATTTCTCCTGAACATAAAAACTTACAACGTAGGAACATCTACAGGATTCTTATCACTGAGAAGACAAGGTGAAACATGTGAATTTGACGCGTCCTCACGTGGTCACTATTTTCAAGCTCATTGCAAGCCTGAATATCGTTGGTAGAATCAGCACAGAACAAATGTTGCTTTCTCCAGAATACAAAGTTTTACGGTCTAGAACCCTGTGTAGGATACTTATCCTAAATAAGTGCACATGCTACATATACAACTGTGAGTCCTCTTCACTTGGTTCACTATTTTGGAAGGGAACATGGTTGGTAGAATCAGCACAAAACAAATGTTGCTTTTCTCCAGAATACAAAGTTTTACAGTCTAGAACCCTGTGCAGTATACTTATGCCAAACAAGTGCACATGCTACACATATAACTGTGAGTCCTCTTCACTTGGTTCACTATTTTGGAAGGGAACGACATGCATGAACATGATTCATGGAAACGTCGTAAACCAAGTGTGATTTCCTCCTGAACACAAAGAGTTACAATATAGAAACTTCTGTACGATACTTCTCCTAAAGAAGTGCATTTGCCACATTTAACTCAGAGTCCTCCTCACTTGGTTCACTATTTGTAAAAATCATGGCCTGTGTGAACATGTGCCATTCAAATGTCACAAAACAAGTATGATTTTCGCCTCTGAACATAAATGTTACAGTATAGGAACTTCTCTAGGATCCTTTTCACTAAGAAGTGAAATTCCGACATTTACTCTGAATCCTCCGCAGTTGTTTAACTCTTTAGGATAATCATGGCCTGCGTGAACATGTTATATGCGAATGTCGCAAAACAAGTATGATCTTCTCCTGAAACAAAGTGTAACACTATAGAATCTTCTGTAGGATACTTATCCCTAGGAAGTGCACCTCCAACATTTGACTCTCAGTCCCCCTCACTTGGATAACTCTTTTGGAAAATCAAGGCCTGCGTGAACATATTCCTGAAAACGTCACAAAACCAGTGTGAATTTCTCCTGAACATAAAAACTTACACGTAGGAACATCTACAGGATTCTTATCACTGAGAAGACAAGGTGAAACATGTGAATTTGACCGCGTCCTCACGTGGTCACTATTTTCAAGCTCATTGCAAGCCTGAATATCGTGGTAGAATCAGCACAGAACAAATGTTGCTTTCTCCAGAATACAAAGTTTTACGGTCTAGAACCCTGTGTAGGATACTTATCCTAAATAAGTGCACATGCTACATATACAACTGTGAGTCCTCTTCACTCTGGTTCACTATTTTGGAAGGGAACATGGTTGGTAGAACAGCACAAAACAAATGTTGTTTTCTCCAGAATACAAAGTTTTACAGTCTAGAACCTGTGCAGTATACTTATGCCAAACAAGTGCACATGCTACAATATATAATGTGAGTCCTCTTCACTGGTTCCACTATTTTGGAAGGAAACGACATGCATGAACATGATTCATGGAAACGTCGTAAACCAAGTGTGATTCCTCCTGAACACAAAGAGTTACAATATAGAAAATTCTGTACGATACTTCTCCTAAAGAAGTGCATTTGCCACATTTAACTCAGGTCCTCCTCACTTGGTTCACTATTTTGTAAAATTCATGGCCTGTGTGAACATGTGCCATTCCAAGGTCACAAAACAAGTATGATTTTCGCCTGAACCTAAATGTTACAGTATAGGAACATTCTCTAGGATCCTTTTCACTAAGAAGTGAAAATTCCAACATTTACTCTGAATCCTCCGCAGTCGTTTAACTCTTAGGATAATCATGGCCGTGAACATGTTATATGCGAATGTCGCAAAACAAGTATGATCTTCTTCCTGAAACAAAGTGTAACACTTATAGAATCTCTGTAGGATACTTATCCCTAGGAAGTGCACCTCCAACATTTGACTCTCAGTCCCCCTCACTGGATAACTCTTTTGGAAAATCAAGGCCTGCGTGAACATATTCCCTGAAAACGTCACAAAACCAGTGTGAGTTTCTCCTGAACATAAAAACTTACAACGTAGGAACATCTACAGGATTCTTATCACTGAGAAGACAAGGTGAAACATGTGAATTTGACGCGTCCTCACGTGGTCACTATTTTCAAGCTCATTGCAAGCCTGAATATCGTTGGTAGAATCAGCACAGAACAAATGTTGCTTTCTCCAGAATACAAAGTTTTACGGTCTAGAACCCTGTATAGGATACTTATCCTAAATAAGTGCACATGCTACATATACA
>JALPQD010000055.1:8286771-8329217 GCA_023101885.1 Typhlomys cinereus | reverse complement strand
AGGGAACGACATGCATGAACATGATTCATGGAAACGTCGTAAACCAAGTGTGATTTCCTCCTGAACACAAAGAGTTACAATATAGAAACTTCTGTACGATACTTCTCCTAAAGAAGTGCATTTGCCACATTTAACTCAGAGTCCTCCTCACTTGGTTCACTATTTTGTAAAATCATGGCCTGTGTGAACATGTGCCATTCAAATGTCACAAAACAAGTATGATTTTCGCCTGAACATAAAACAGTATGGGAACTTCTCTAGGATCCTTTTCACTAAGAAGTGAAATTCCGACATTTACTCTGAATCCTCCGCAGTTGTTTACTCTTTAGGATAATCATGGCCTGCGTGAACATGTTATATGCGAATGTCGAAAACAAGTATGATCTTCTCCTGAAACAAAGTGTAACACTATAGAATCTTCTGTAGGATACTTATCCCAAGGAAGTGCACCTCCAACATTTGACTCTCAGTCCTCCTCACTTGGATAACTCTTTTGGAAAATCAAGGCCTGCGTGAACATATTCCCTGAAAACGTCACAAAACCAGTGTGAATTTCTCCTGACATAAAAACTTACAACGTAGGAACATCTACAGGATTCTTATCACTGAGACGACAAAGTGAAACATGTGAATTTGACGCGTCCTCACGTGGTCACTATTTTCATGCTCATTGCAAGCCTGAATATCGTTGGTAGAATCAGCACAGAACAAATGTTGCTTTCTCCAGAATACAAAATTTACGGTCTAGAACCCTGTGTAGGATACTTATCCTAAATAAGTGCACATGCTACATATATAACTGTGAGTCCTCTTCACTTGGTTCACTATTTTGGAAGGGAACATGGTTTTGTAGAATCAGCACAAAACAAATGTTGTTTTCTCCAGAATACAAAGTTTTACAGTCTAGACCCCTGTGCAGTATACTTATGCCAAACAAGTGCACATGCTACACATATAACTGTGAGTCCTCTTCACTTGGTTCACTATTTTGGAAGGGAACGACATGCATGAATATGATTCATAGAAACGTCGTAAACCAAGTGTGATTTCCTCCTGAACACAAAGAGTTACAATATAGAAACTTCTGTACAATACTTCTCCTAAAGAAGTGCATTTGCCACATTTAACTCAGAGTCCTCCTCACTTGGTTCACTATTTTGTAAAATCATGGCCTGTGTGAACATGTGCCATTCAAATGTCACAAAACAAGTATGATTTTCGCCTGAACATAAATGTTACAGTATAGGAACTTCTCTAGGATCCTTTTCACTAAGAAGTGAAATTCCGACATTTACTCTGAATCCTCCGCAGTTGTTTAACTCTTTAGGATAATCATGGCCTGCGTGAACATGTTATATGCGAATGTCGCAAAACAAGTATGATCTTCTCCTGAACACAAAGTGTAACGCTATAGAATCTTCTGTAGGATACTTATCCCTAGGAAGTGCACCTCCAACATTTGACTCTCAGTCCCCCTCACTTGGATAACTCTTTTGGAAAATCAAGGCCTGCGTCAACATATTCCTGAAAACGTCACAAAACCAGTGTGAATTTCTCCTGAACAAAAATCTTACAACGTAGGAACATCTACAGTATTCTTATCACTGAGAAGACAAGGTGAAACATGTGAATTTGACGCGTCCTCACGTGGTCACTATTTTCAAGCTCATTGCAAGCCTGAATATCGTTGGTAGAATCAGCACAGAACAAATGTTGCTTTCTCCAGAATAAAAAGTTTTACGGTCTAGAACCCTGTGTAGGATAATTATCCTAAATAAGTGCACATGCTACATGTACAACTGTGAGTCCTCTTCACTTGGTTCACTATTTTGGAAGGGAACATGGTTGGTAGAAACAGCACAAAACAAATGTTGTTTTCTCCAGAATACAAAGTTTTACAGTCTAGAACCCTGTGCAGTATACTTATGCCAAACAAGTGCACATGCTACACATATAACTGTGAGTCCTCTTCACTTGGTTCACTATTTTGGAAGGGAACGACATGCATGAACATGATTCATGGAAACGTCGTAAACCAAGTGTGATTTCCTCCTGAACACAAAGAGTTACAATATAGAAACTTCTGTACGATACTTCTCCTAAAGAAGTGCATTTGCCACATTTAACTCAGAGTCCTCCTCACTTGGTTCACTTTTTGTAAAATCATGGCCTGTGTGTGAACATGTGCCATTCAAATGTCACAAAACAAGTATGATTTTCGCCTGAACATAAATGTTACAGTATAGGAACTTCTCTAGGATCCTTTTCACTAAGAAGTGAAATTCCGACATTTACTCTGAATCCTCCGCAGTTGTTTAACTCTTTAGGATAATCATGGCCTGCGTGAACATGTTATATGCGAATGTCGCAAAACAAGTATGATCTTCTCCTGAAACAAAGTGTAACACTATAGAATCTTCTGTAGGATACTTATCCCTAGGAAGTGCACCTCCAACATTTGACTCTCAGTCTCCTCACTTGGATAACTCTTTTGGAAAATCAAGGCCTGCGTGAACATATTCCCTGAAAACGTCACAAAACCAGTGTGAATTTCTCCTGAACATAAAAAGTTACAACGTAGGAATATCTACAGGATTCTTATCACTGAGAAGACAAGGTGAAACATGTGAATTTGACGCGTCCTCACGTGGTCACTATTTTCAAGCTCATTGCAAGCCTGAATATCGTTGGTAGAATCAGCAGAGGACAAATGTTGCTTTCTCCAGAATACAAAGTTTTACAGTCTAGAACCCTGTGTAGGATAATTATCCTAAATAAGTGCACATGCTACATGTACAACTGTGAGTCCTCTTCACTTGGTTCACTATTTTGGAAGGGAACGACATGCATGAACATGATTCATGGAAACGTCGTAAACCAAGTGTGATTTCCTCCTGAACACAAAGAGTTACAATATAGAAACTTCTGTACGATACTTCTAAAGAAGTGCATTTGCCACATTTAACTCAGAGTCCTCCTCACTTGGTTCACTATTTTGTAAAATCATGGCCTGTGTGAACATGTGCCATTCAAATGTCACAAAACAAGTATGATTTTCGCCTGAACACAAATGTTACAGTTTAGGAACTTCTCCAGGATCCTTTTCACTAAGAAGTGAAATTCCAACATTTACTCTGAATCCTCCACCGTGGTTCACTCTTTAGGATAATCATGGCCTGCGTGAACATGTTATATGCGAATGTCGCAAAACAAGTATGATCTTCTCCTGAAACAAAGTGTAACACTATAGAATCTTCTGTAGGATACTTATCCCTAGGAAGTGCACCTCCAACATTTGACTCTCAGTCCCCCTCACTTGGATAACTCTTTTGGAAATCAAGGCTTGCGTGAACATATTCCCTGAAAACGTCACAAACCAGTGTGAATTTCTCCTGACCATAAAAAACTTACAACGTAGGAACATCTACAGGATTCTTGTCACTGAGAAGACAAGGTGAACATGTGAATTTGACCGCGTCCTCACGTGGTCACTATTTTCAAGCTCATTGCAAGCCTGAATATCGTTGGTAGAATCAGCACAGAACAAATGTTGCTTTCTCCAGAATACAAAGTTTTACGTCTAGAACCCTGTGTAGGATACTTATCCTAAATAAGTGCACATGCTACATATATAACTGTGAGTCCTCTTCACTTGGGTCACTATTTTGGAAGGGACATGGTTGGTAGAATCAGCAGAAAACAAATGTTGTTTTTCTCCAGAATACAAAGTTTTACAGTCTAGAACCCTGTGCAGTATACTTATGCCAAACAAGTGCACATGCTACACATATAACTGTGAGTCCTCTTCACTTGGTTCACTATTTTGGAAGGGAACGACATGCATGAACATGATTCATGGAACGTCGTAAACCAAGTGTGATTTCCTCTTGAACACAAAGAGTTACAATATAGAAACTTCTGTACGATACTTCTCCTAAAGAAGTGCATTTGCCACATTTAACTCAGAGTCCTCCTCACTTGGTTCACTATTTTGTAAAATCATGACCTGTGTGAATATGTGCCATTCAAATGTCACAAAACAAGTATGATTTTCGCCTGAACATTAATGTTACAGTATACGAACTTCTCTAGGATCCTTTTCACTCAGAAGTGAAATTCCGACATTTACTCTGAATCCTCCTCAGTCGTTTAAGTCTTTAGGATAATCATGGCCTGCAGTGAACATGTTATATGCGAATGTCGCAAAACAAGTATGATCTTCTCCTGAACACAAAGTGTAACACTATAGAATCTTCTGTAGGATACTTATCCCTAAGAAGTGCACCTCCATCATTTGACTCTCAGTCCTCCTCACTTGGTCACTCTTTTGGAATATCAAGGCCTGCGTGAACATATTCCCTGAACACGTCACAAAACCAGTGTGAATTTCTCCTTAACATAAAAAGTTACAACGTAGGAACATCTACAGGATTCTTATCACTGAGAAGACAAAGGGAAACATGTGAATTTCAGGCGTCCTCACGTGGTCACTATTTTCAAGCTCATTGCAAGCCTGAATATCGTTGGTAGAATCAGCACAGAACAAATGTTGCTTTCTCCAGAATACAAAGTTTTACGGTCTAGAAACTTGTGTAGGGTACTTATCCTAAATAAGTGCACATGCTACATATACAACTGTGAGTCCTCTTCACTTGGTTCACTATTTTGGAAGGGAACGACATGCATGAACATGATTCATGGAAACGTCGTAAACCAAGTGTGATTTCCTCCTGAACACAAAGAGTTACAATATAGAAACTTCTGTACGATACTTCTCCTAAAGAAGTGCATTTGCCACATTTAACTCAGAGTCCTCCTCACTTGGTTCACTATTTTGTAAAATCATGGCCTGTGTGAACATGTGCCATTCAAATGTCACAAAACAAATATGATTTTCGCCTGAACATAAATGTTACAGTATAGGAACTTCTCTAGGATCCTTTTCACTAAGAAGTGAAATTCCGACATGTACTCTGAATGCTCCACCCGTGGTTCACTCTTTAGGATAATCATGGCCTGCGTGAACATGTTATATGCGAATGTCGCAAAACAAGTATGATCTTCTCCTGAAACAAGGTGTAACACTATACAATCTTCTGTAGGATACTTATCCCTAAGAAGTGCACCTCCAACATTTGACTCTCAGTCCCCCTCACTTGGATAACTCTTTTGGAAAATCAAGGCCTGCGTGAACATATTCCCTGAAAACGTCACAAAACCAGTGTGAATTTCTCCTGAACGTAAAAATTTACAATGTAGGAACATCTACAGGATTCTTGTCACTGAGAAGACAAGGTGAAACATGTGAATTTGACGCGTCCTCACGTGGTCACTATTTTCAAGCTCATTGCAAGCCTGAATATCGTTGGTAGAATCAGCACAGAACAAATGTTGCTTTCTCCAGAATACAAAGTTTTACGGTCTAGAACCCTGTGTAGGATACTTATCCTAAATAAGTGCACATGCTACATATATAACTGTGAGTCCTCTTCCCTTGGTTCACTATTTTGGAAGGGAACATGGTTGGTAGAATCAGCACAAAACAAATGTTGTTTTCTCCAGAATACAAAGTTTTACAGTGCAGAATCCTGTGCAGTATAGTTATGCCAAATAAGTGCACATGCTATACATATAACTGTGTGTCCTCTTCACTTGGTTCACTGTTTTGGAAGGGATCGACATGCATGAACATGATTCATGGAAACGTCGTAAACCAAGTATGATTTCCTCCTGAACACAAAGAGTTACAATATAGAACCTTCTGTACGATACGTCTCCTAAATAAGTGCATTTGCCACATTTAACTCACAGTGCCTCCTCACTTGGTTCACTATTTTATAAATTCATGGCCTGTGTGAACATGTGCCATTCAAATGTCACAAAACAAGTATGATTTTCGCCTGAACATAAATGTTACAGTATACGAACTTCTCTAGGATCCTTTTCACAAAAATGAAATTCCAACATTTACTCTGAATCCTCCGCAGATTGTTTAACTCTTTAGGATAATCATGGCCTGCGTGGGCATGTTATATGCGAATGTCGCAAAACAAGTATGATCTTCTCCTGAGCACAAAGTGTAACACTATAGAATCTTCTGTAGGATACTTATCCCTAAGAAGTGCACCTCCAATATTTGACTCTCAGTCCTCCTCACTCTTTTCACTCTTTTGGAAAATCAAGGCCTGCGTGAACATATTCCCTGAAAACGTCACAAAACCAGTGTGAATTTCTCCTGAACATAAAAATTTACAACGTACGAACATCTACAGGATTCTTATCACTGAGAAGACAAAGTGAAACATGTGAATTTCACGCGTCCTCACGTGGTCACTATTTTCAAGCTCATTGCAAGCCTGAATATCGTTGGTAGAATCAGCACAGAACAAATGTTGCTTTGTCCAGAATACAAAGTTTTACGGTCTAGAACCCTGTGTAGGATACTTATCCTAAATAAGTGCACATGCTACATATATAACTGTGAGTCCTCTTCACTTGGTTCACTATTTTGGAAGGGAACATGGTTGGTAGAATCAGCACAAAACAAATGTTGTTTTCTCCTAAATAAAAAGTTTTACAGTCTAGAACCCTGTGCAGTATACTTATGCCAAACAAGTGCACATGCTACACATATGACTGTGAGTCATCTTCACTTGGTTCAGTATTTTGGAAGGGAACATGGTTTGTAGAATCAGCACAAAACAAATGTTGTGTTCTCCAGAATACAAAGTTTTAAACTCTAGAGCCCTGTGCAGTATACTTATGCCAAACAAGTGCACAAGCTACACATATAACTGTGAGTCCTCTTCACTTGGTTCACTATTTTGGAAGGGAACGACATGAATGAACATGATTCATGGAAACGTCGTAAACCAAGTGTGATTTCCTCCTGAACACAAAGAGTTACAATGTAGAAACTTCTGTACGATACTTCTCCTAAAGAAGTTCATTTGCCACATTTAACTCAGAGTCCTCCTCACTTGGTTCACTATTTTGTAAAATCATGGCCTGAAGCCTGAATATCGTTGGTAGAATCAGCACAAAAGAAATGTTGCTTTCACCAGAATACAAAGTTTTACGGTCAAGAACCCTGGGTAGGATACTTATCCTAAATAAGTCCACATGCTACATATATAACTGTGAGTCCTCTTCACTTGGTTCACTATTTTGGAAGGGAACATGGTTGGTAGAATCAGCACAAAACAAAAGTTGTTTTCTCCAGAATACAAAGTTTTACAGTCTAGAACCCTGTGCAGTATACTTATGCCAAATAAGTGCACATGCTACACATATAACTGTGTGTCCTCTTCCCTTGGTTCACTGTTTTGGAAGGGAACGACATGCATGAACCTGATTCATGGAAACGTCGTAAACCAAGTGTGATTTCCTCCTGAACACAAAGACTTACAATATAGAAACTTCTGTACGATACTTCTCCTAAAGAAGTGCATTTGCCACATTTAACTCAGAGTCCTCCTCACTTGGTTAACTATTTTGTCAAACCATGGCCTGTGTGAACATGTGCCATTCAAATGTCACAAAACAAGTATGATTTTCGCCTGAACATAAATGTTAGAGTATAGGAACTTCTCTAGGATCCTTTTCACTAAGAAGTGAAATTCCAGCATTTACTCTGAATCCTCCGCAGTCGTTTAACTCTTTAGGATAAACATGGCCTGAGTGAACATGTTATATGCGAATGTAGCAAAACAAGTATGATCTTATCCGGAACACAAAGTGTAACACTATAGAATCTTCTGTAGGATACTTATCCCTAGGGAGTGCACCTCCAACATTTGACTCTCAGTCCTCTTACTTGGATAACTCTTTTGGAAAATCAAGGCTTGTGTGAACATATTCCCTGAAAACGTCACAAAACCAATGTGAATTTCTCCTGAACATAAAAAGTTACAACGTAGGAACATCTACAGGATTCTTATCACTGAGAAGACAAAGTGAAACATGTGAATTTGACGCGTCCTCACGTGGTCACTATTTTGAAGCTCATTGCAAGCCTGAATATCGTTGGTAGAATCAGCAGAAAACAAATGTTGCTTTCTCCAGAATACAAAGTTTTACGGTCTACAACCCTGTGTAGGATACTTATCCTAAATAAGTGCACATGCTACATATATAACTGTGAGTCCTCTTCACTTGGTTCACTATTTTGGAAGGGAACATGGTTGGTAGAATCAGCACAAAACAAATGTTGTTTTCTCCAGAATACAAAGTTTTACAGTCTAGAACCCTGTGCAGTATACTTATGCCAAATAAGTGCACATGCTACACATATAACTGTGTGTCCTCTTCACTTGGTTTACTGTTTTGGAAGGGAAAGACATGCATGAACATGATTCATGGAAACGTCGTAAACCAAGTGTGATTTCCTCCTGAACACAAAGAGTTACAATATAGACCCTTCTGTACGATACTTCTCCAAAAGAAGTGCATTTGCCACATTTAACTCAGAGTCCTCCTCACTTGGTTCACTACATTGTAAAATCATGGCCTGTGTGAACATGTGCCATTCAAATGTCACAAAACAAGTATGATTGTCGCCTGAACATAAATGTTACAGTATAGGAACTTCTCTAGGATCCTTTTCACTAAGAAGTGAAATTCCAACATTTACTCTGAATCCTCTGCAGTTGTTTAACTCTTTAGGATAATCATGGCCTGCGTGAATATGTTATATGCGAATGTCGTTAAACAAGTATGATCTTCTCCTGAACACAAAGTGTAACTCTATAGAATCTTCTGTAGGATACTTATCCCTAGGCAGTGCACCTCCAACATTTGACTCTCAGTCCTCCTCACTTGGATAACTCTTTTGGAAAATCAAGGCCTGCGTGAACATATTCCCTGAAAACGTAACAAAACCAGTGTGAATTTCTCCTGAACATAAAAAGTTACAACGTAGGAACATCTACAGGATTATTATCACTGAGAAGACAAAGTGAAACATGTGAATTTGACGCGTCCTCACGTGGTCACTATTTTGAAGCTCATTGCACGCCTGAATATCGTTGGTAGAATCAGCACAAAACAAATGTTGCTTTCTCCAGAATACAAAGGTTTACGGTCTAGAACCCTGTGTAGGATACTTATCCTAAATAAGTGCACATGCTACATATATAACTGTGAGTTCTCTTCACTTGGTTCACTATTTTGGAAGGGAACATGGTTTGTAGAATCAGCACAAAACAAATGTTGTTTTCTCCAGAATACAAAGTTTTACAGTCTAGAACCCTGTGCAGTATACAAGTGCACATGCTACACATATAACTGTGAGTCCTCTTCACTTGGTTCACTATTTTGGAAGGGAACGACATGCATGAACCTGATTCAAGGAAACGTCGTAAACCAAGTGTGATTTCCTCCTGAACACAAAAAGTTACAATATAGAAACTTCTGTACGATACTTCTCCTAAAGAAGTGCATTTGCCACATTTAACTCAGAGTCCTCCTCACTTGGTTCACTATTTTGTAAAATCATGGCCTGTGTGAACATGTGCCATTCAAATGTCACAAAACAAGTATGATTTTCGCCTGAACATAAAACAGTATGGGAACTTCTCTAGGATCCTTTTCACTAAGAAGTGAAATTCCGACATTTACTCTGAATCCTCCGCAGTTGTTTACTCTTTAGGATAATCATGGCCTGCGTGAACATGTTATATGCGAATGTCGAAAACAAGTATGATCTTCTCCTGAAACAAAGTGTAACACTATAGAATCTTCTGTAGGATACTTATCCCAAGGAAGTGCACCTCCAACATTTGACTCTCAGTCCTCCTCACTTGGATAACTCTTTTGGAAAATCAAGGCCTGCGTGAACATATTCCCTGAAAACGTCACAAAACCAGTGTGAATTTCTCCTGACCATAAAAACTTACAACGTAGGAACATCTACAGGATTCTTATCACTGAGACGACAAAGTGAAACATGTGAATTTGACGCGTCCTCACGTGGTCACTATTTTCATGCTCATTGCAAGCCTGAATATCGTTGGTAGAATCAGCACAGAACAAATGTTGCTTTCTCCAGAATACAAAATTTACGGTCTAGAACCCTGTGTAGGATACTTATCCTAAATAAGTGCACATGCTACATATATAACTGTGAGTCCTCTTCACTTGGTTCACTATTTTGGAAGGGAACATGGTTTGGTAGAATCAGCACAAAACAAATGTTGTTTTCTCCAGAATACAAAGTTTTACAGTCTAGAACCCTGTGCAGTATACTTATGCCAAACAAGTGCACATGCTACACATATAACTGTGAGTCCTCTTCACTTGGTTCACTATTTTGGAAGGGAACGACATGCATGAATATGATTCATAGAAACGTCGTAAACCAAGTGTGATTTCCTCCTGAACACAAAGAGTTACAATATAGAAACTTCTGTACAATACTTCTCCAAAAGAAGTGCATTTGCCACATTTAACTCAGAGTCCTCCTCACTTGGTTCACTATTTTGTAAAATCATGGCCTGTGTGAACATGTGCCATTCAAATGTCACAAAACAAGTATGATTTTCGCCTGAACATAAATGTTACAGTATAGGAACTTCTCTAGGATCCTTTTCACTAAGAAGTGAAATTCCGACATTTACTCTGAATCCTCCGCAGTTGTTTAACTCTTTAGGATAATCATGGCCTGCGTGAACATGTTATATGCGAATGTCGCAAAACAAGTATGATCTTCTCCTGAAACAAAGTGTAACACTATAGAATCTTCTGTAGGATACTTATCCCTAGGAAGTGCACCTCCAACATTTGACTCTCAGTCCCCCTCACTTGGATAACTCTTTTGGAAAATCAAGGCCTGCGTCAACATATTCCCTGAAAACGTCACAAAACCAGTGTGAATTTCTCCTGAACATAAAATCTTACAACGTAGGAACATCTACAGTATTCTTATCACTGAGAAGACAAGGTGAAACATGTGAATTTGACGCGTCCTCACGTGGTCACTATTTTCAAGCTCATTGCAAGCCTGAATATCGTTGGTAGAATCAGCACAGAACAAATGTTGCTTTCTCCAGAATAAAAAGTTTTACGGTCTAGAACCCTGTGTAGGATAATTATCCTAAATAAGTGCACATGCTACATGTACAACTGTGAGTCCTCTTCACTTGGTTCACTATTTTGGAAGGGAACATGGTTGGTAGAAACAGCACAAAACAAATGTTGTTTTCTCCAGAATACAAAGTTTTACAGTCTAGAACCCTGTGCAGTATACTTATGCCAAACAAGTGCACATGCTACACATATAACTGTGAGTCCTCTTCACTTGGTTCACTATTTTGGAAGGGAACGACATGCATGAACATGATTCATGGAAACGTCGTAAACCAAGTGTGATTTCCTCCTGAACACAAAGAGTTACAATATAGAAACTTCTGTACGATACTTCTCCTAAAGAAGTGCATTTGCCACATTTAACTCAGATTCCTCCTCACTTGGTTCACTATTTTGTAAAATCATGGCCTGTGTGAACATGTGCCATTCAAATGTCACAAAACAAGTATGATTTTCGCCTGAACACAAATGTTACAGTTTAGGAACTTCTCTAGGATCCTTTTCACTAAGAAGTGAAATTCCAACATTTACTCTGAATCCTCCACCCGTGGTTCACTCTTTAGGATAATCATGGCCTGCGTGAACATGTTATATGCGAATGTCGCAAAACAAGTATGATCTTCTCCTGAAACAAAGTGTAACACTATAGAATCTTCTGTAGGATACTTATCCCTAGGAAGTGCACCTCCAACATTTGACTCTCAGTCCCCCTCACTTGGATAACTCTTTTGGAAAATCAAGGCCTGCGTCAACATATTCCCTGAAAACGTCACAAAACCAGTGTGAATTTCTCCTGAACATAAATAGTTACAACGTAGGAACATCTACAGGATTCTTATCACTGAGAAGACAAGGTGAAACATGTGAATTTGACGCGTCCTCACGTGGTCACTATTTTCAAGCTCATTGCAAGCCTGAATATCGTTGGTAGAATCAGCAGAGGACAAATGTTGCTTTCTCCAGAATACAAAGTTTTACAGTCTAGAACCCTGTGTAGGATAATTATCCTAAATAAGTGCACATGCTACATGTACAACTGTGAGTCCTCTTCACTTGGTTCACTATTTTGGAAGGGAACGACATGCATGAACATGATTCATGGAAACGTCGTAAACCAAGTGTGATTTCCTCCTGAACACAAAGAGTTACAATATAGAAACTTCTGTACGATACTTCTAAAGAAGTGCATTTGCCACATTTAACTCAGAGTCCTCCTCACTTGGTTCACTATTTTGTAAAATCATGGCCTGTGTGAACATGTGCCATTCAAATGTCACAAAACAAGTATGATTTTCGCCTGAACACAAATGTTACAGTTTAGGAACTTCTCCAGGATCCTTTTCACTAAGAAGTGAAATTCCAACATTTACTCTGAATCCTCCACCGTGGTTCACTCTTTAGGATAATCATGGCCTGCGTGAACATGTTATATGCGAATGTCGCAAAACAAGTATGATCTTCTCCTGAAACAAAGTGTAACACTATAGAATCTTCTGTAGGATACTTATCCCTAGGAAGTGCACCTCCAACATTTGACTCTCAGTCCCCCTCACTTGGATAACTCTTTTGGAAAATCAAGGCGTGCGTGAACATATTCCCTGAAAACGTCACAAAACCAGTGTGAATTTCTCCTGACCATAAAAACTTACAACGTAGGAACATCTACAGGATTCTTGTCACTGAGAAGACAAGGTGAAACATGTGAATTTGACGCGTCCTCACGTGGTCACTATTTTCAAGCTCATTGCAAGCCTGAATATCGTTGGTAGAATCAGCACAGAACAAATGTTGCTTTCTCCAGAATACAAAGTTTTACGGTCTAGAACCTTGTGTAGGGTACTTATCCTAAATAAGTGCACATGCTACATATATAACTGTGAGTCCTCTTCACTTGGTTCACCTATTTTGGAAGGGAACATGGTTGGTAGAATCAGCACAAAACAAATGTTGTTTTCTCCAGAATACAAAGTTTTAAACTCTAGAGCCCTGTGCAGTATACTTATGCCAAACAAGTGCACAAGCTACACATATAACTGTGAGGCCTCTTCACTTGGTTCACTATTTTGGAAGGGAACGACATGCATGAACATGATTCATGGAAACGTCGTAAACCAAGTGTGATTTCCTCCTGAACACAAAGAGTTACAATATAGAAACTTCTGTACGATACTTCTCCTAAAGAAGTGCATTTGCCACATTTAACTCAGATTCCTCCTCACTTGGTTCACTATTTTGTAAAATCATGGCCTGTGTGAACATGTGCCATTCAAATGTCACAAAACAAGTATGATTTTCGCCTGAACACAAATGTTACAGTTTAGGAACTTCTCTAGGATCCTTTTCACTAAGAAGTGAAATTCCAACATTTACTCTGAATCCTCCACCCGTGGTTCACTCTTTAGGATAATCATGGCCTGCGTGAACATGTTATATGCGAATGTCGCAAAACAAGTATGATCTTCTCCTGAGCACAAAGTGTAACACTATAGAATCTTCTGTAGGATACTTATCCCTAGGAAGTGCACCTCCAATATTTGACTCTCAGTCCTCCTCACTTTTTTCACTCTTATGGAAAATCAAGGCCTGCGTGAACATATTCCCTGAAAACGTCACAAAACCAGTGTGAATTTCTCCTGAACATAAAAATTTACAACGTACGAACATCTACAGGATTCTTATCACTGAGAAGACAAAGTGAAACATGTGAATTTGACGCGTCCTCACGTGGTCACTATTTTCAAGCTCATTGCAAGCCTGAATATCATTGGTAGAATCAGCACAAAACAAATGTTGCTTTCTCCAGAATACAAAGTTTTACGGTCTAGAACCCTGTGTAGGATACTTATCCTAAATAAGTGCACATGCTACATATATAACTGTGAGTCCTGTACACTTGGTTCACTATTTTGGAAGGGAACATGGTTGGTAGAATCAGCACAAAACAAATGTTGTTTTCTCCAGAATACAAAGTTTTACAGTCTAGACCCCTCGGCAGTATACTAATGCCAAACAAGTGCACAAGCTACACATATAACTGTGAGTCCTCTTCACTTGGTTCACTATTTTGGAAGGGAACGACATGCATGAACATGATTCATGGAAACGTCGTAAACCAAGTGTGATTTCCTCCTGAACACAAAGAGTTACAATATAGAAACTTCTGTACGATACTTCTCCTAAAGAAGTGCATTTGCCACATTTAACTCAGAGTCCTCCTCACTTGGTTCACTATTTTGTAAAGTCATGGCCTGTGTGAACATGTGACATTCAAATGTCACAAAACAAGTATGATTTTCGCCTGAACACAAATGTTACAGTTTAGGAACTTCTCCAGGATCCTTTTCACTAAGAAGTGAAATTCCAACATTTAATCTGAATCCTCCACCGTGGTTCACTCTTTAGGATAATCATGGCCTGCGTGAACATGTTATATGCGAATGTCGCAAAACAAGTATGATCTTCTCCTGAAACAAAGTGTAACACTATAGAATCTTCTGTAGGATACTTATCCCTAGGAAGTGCACCTCCAACATTTGACTCTCAGTCCCCCTCACTTGGATAACTCTTTTGGAAAATCAAGGCCTGCGTGAACATATTCCCTGAAAACGTCACAAAACCAGTGTGAATTTCTCCTGACCATAAAAACTTACAACGTAGGAACATCTACAGGATTCTTGTCACTGAGAAGACAAGGTGAAACATGTGAATTTGACGCGTCCTCACGTGGTCACTATTTTCAAGCTCATTGCAAGCCTGAATATCGTTGGTAAATCAGCACAGAACAAATGTTGCTTTCTCCAGAATACAAAGTTTTACGGTCTAGAACCTTGTGTAGGATACTTATCCTAAATAAGTGCACATGCTACATATATAACTGTGAGTCCTCTTCACTTGGGTCACTATTTTGGAAGGGAACATGGTTGGTAGAATCAGCACAAAACAAATGTTGTTTTCTCCAGAATACAAAGTTTTACAGTCTAGAACCCTGTGCAGTATACTTATGCCAAACAAGTGCACATGCTACACATATAACTGTGTGTCCTCTTCACTTGCTTCACTGTTTTGGAAGGGAACGACATGCATGAACATGATTCATGGGAACGTCGTAAACCAAGTGTGATTTCCTCTTGAACACAAAGAGTTACAATATAGAAACTTCTGTACGATACTTCTCCTAAAGAAGTGCATTTGCCACATTTAACTCAGAGTCCTCCTCACTTGGTTCACTATTTTGTAAAATCATGACCTGTGTGAATATGTGCCATTCAAATGTCACAAAACAAGTATGATTTTCGCCTGAACATTAATGTTACAGTATACGAACTTCTCTAGGATCCTTTTCACTCAGAAGTGAAATTCCGACATTTACTCTGAATCCTCCTCAGTCGTTTAAGTCTTTAGGATAATCATGGCCTGCATGAACATGTTATATGCGAATGTCGCAAAACAAGTATGATCTTCTCCTGAACACAAAGTGTAACACTATAGAATCTTCTGTAGGATACTTATCCCTAAGAAGTGCACCTCCATCATTTGACTCTCAGTCCTCCTCACTTGGTTCACTCTTTTGGAATATCAAGGCCTGCGTGAACATATTCCCTGAACACGTCACAAAACCAGTGTGAATTTCTCCTTAACATAAAAAGTTACAACGTAGGAACATCTACAGGATTCTTATCACTGAGAAGACAAAGGGAAACATGTGAATTTCAGGCGTCCTCACGTGGTCACTATTTTCAAGCTCATTGCAAGCCTGAATATCGTTGGTAGAATCAGCACAGAACAAATGTTGCTTTCTCCAGAATACAAAGTTTTACGGTCTAGAACCCTCTGTAGGATACTTATCCTAAATAAGTGCACATGCTACATATATAACTGTGAGTCCTCTTCACTTGGTTCACTATTTTGGAAGGGAACATGGTTGGTAGAATCAGCACAAAACAAATGTTGTTTTCTCCAGAATAAAAAGTTTTACAGTCTAGAACCCTGTGCAGTATACTTATGCCAAACAAGTGCACATGCTACACATATAACTGTGTGTCCTCTTCACTTGGTTCACTGTTTTGGAAGGGAACGACATGCATGAACATGATTCATGGAAACGTCGTAAACCAAGTGTGATTTCCTCCTGAACACAAAGAGTTACAATATAGAAACTTCTGTACGATACTTCTCCTAAAGAAGTGCATTTGCCACATTTAACTCAGAGTCCTCCTCACTTGGTTCACTATTTTGTAAAATCATGGCCTGTGTGAACATGTGCCATTCAAATGTCACAAAACAAATATGATTTTCGCCTGAACATAAATGTTACAGTATAGGAACTTCTCTAGGATCCTTTTCACTAAGAAGTGAAATTCCGACATGTACTCTGAATGCTCCACCCGTGGTTCACTCTTTAGGATAATCATGGCCTGCGTGAACATGTTATATGCGAATGTCGCAAAACAAGTATGATCTTCTCCTGAAACAAGGTGTAACACTATACAATCTTCTGTAGGATACTTATCCCTAAGAAGTGCACCTCCAACATTTGACTCTCAGTCCCCCTCACTTGGATAACTCTTTTGGAAAATCAAGGCCTGCGTGAACATATTCCCTGAAAACGTCACAAAACCAGTGTGAATTTCTCCTGAACGTAAAAATTTACAATGTAGGAACATCTACAGGATTCTTGTCACTGAGAAGACAAGGTGAAACATGTGAATTTGACGCGTCCTCACGTGGTCACTATTTTCAAGCTCATTGCAAGCCTGAATATCGTTGGTAGAATCAGCACAGAACAAATGTTGCTTTCTCCAGAATACAAAGTTTTACGGTCTAGAACCCTGTGTAGGATACTTATCCTAAATAAGTGCACATGCTACATATATAACTGTGAGTCCTCTTCCCTTGGTTCACTATTTTGGAAGGGAACATGGTTGGTAGAATCAGCACAAAACAAATGTTGTTTTCTCCAGAATACAAAGTTTTAC
Organism: Typhlomys cinereus; assembly: GCA_023101885.1. NCBI lineage: Eukaryota > Metazoa > Chordata > Mammalia > Rodentia > Platacanthomyidae > Typhlomys > Typhlomys cinereus. The sequence goes on along the minus strand of JALPQD010000055.1, from coordinate 8,312,157 downwards.
AGTGCAGAATCCTGTGCAGTATAGTTATGCCAAATAAGTGCACATGCTATACATATAACTGTGTGTCCTCTTCACTTGGTTCACTGTTTTGGAAGGGATCGACATGCATGAACATGATTCATGGAAACGTCGTAAACCAAGTATGATTTCCTCCTGAACACAAAGAGTTACAATATAGAACCTTCTGTACGATACGTCTCCTAAATAAGTGCATTTGCCACATTTAACTCACAGTGCTCCTCACTTGGTTCACTATTTTATAAATTCATGGCCTGTGTGAACATGTGCCATTCAAATGTCACAAAACAAGTATGATTTTCGCCTGAACATAAATGTTACAGTATACGAACTTCTCTAGGATCCTTTTCACAAAAATGAAATTCCAACATTTACTCTGAATCCTCCGCAGTTGTTTAACTCTTTAGGATAATCATGGCCTGCGTGGGCATGTTATATGCGAATGTCGCAAAACAAGTATGATCTTCTCCTGAGCACAAAGTGTAACACTATAGAATCTTCTGTAGGATACTTATCCCTAAGAAGTGCACCTCCAATATTTGACTCTCAGTCCTCCTCACTCTTTTCACTCTTTTGGAAAATCAAGGCCTGCGTGAACATATTCCCTGAAAACGTCACAAAACCAGTGTGAATTTCTCCTGAACATAAAAATTTACAACGTACGAACATCTACAGGATTCTTATCACTGAGAAGACAAAGTGAAACATGTGAATTTCACGCGTCCTCACGTGGTCACTATTTTCAAGCTCATTGCAAGCCTGAATATCGTTGGTAGAATCAGCACAGAACAAATGTTGCTTTGTCCAGAATACAAAGTTTTACGGTCTAGAACCCTGTGTAGGATACTTATCCTAAATAAGTGCACATGCTACATATATAACTGTGAGTCCTCTTCACTTGGTTCACTATTTTGGAAGGGAACATGGTTGGTAGAATCAGCACAAAACAAATGTTGTTTTCTCCTAAATAAAAAGTTTTACAGTCTAGAACCCTGTGCAGTATACTTATGCCAAACAAGTGCACATGCTACACATATGACTGTGAGTCATCTTCACTTGGTTCAGTATTTTGGAAGGGAACATGGTTTGTAGAATCAGCACAAAACAAATGTTGTGTTCTCCAGAATACAAAGTTTTAAACTCTAGAGCCCTGTGCAGTATACTTATGCCAAACAAGTGCACAAGCTACACATATAACTGTGAGTCCTCTTCACTTGGTTCACTATTTTGGAAGGGAACGACATGAATGAACATGATTCATGGAAACGTCGTAAACCAAGTGTGATTTCCTCCTGAACACAAAGAGTTACAATGTAGAAACTTCTGTACGATACTTCTCCTAAAGAAGTTCATTTGCCACATTTAACTCAGAGTCCTCCTCACTTGGTTCACTATTTTGTAAAATCATGGCCTGAAGCCTGAATATCGTTGGTAGAATCAGCACAAAAGAAATGTTGCTTTCACCAGAATACAAAGTTTTACGGTCAAGAACCCTGGGTAGGATACTTATCCTAAATAAGTCCACATGCTACATATATAACTGTGAGTCCTCTTCACTTGGTTCACTATTTTGGAAGGGAACATGGTTGGTAGAATCAGCACAAAACAAAAGTTGTTTTCTCCAGAATACAAAGTTTTACAGTCTAGAACCCTGTGCAGTATACTTATGCCAAATAAGTGCACATGCTACACATATAACTGTGTGTCCTCTTCCCTTGGTTCACTGTTTTGGAAGGGAACGACATGCATGAACCTGATTCATGGAAACTTCGTAAACCAAGTGTGATTTCCTCCTGAACACAAAGACTTACAATATAGAAACTTCTGTACGATACTTCTCCTAAAGAAGTGCATTTGCCACATTTAACTCAGAGTCCTCCTCACTTGGTTAACTATTTTGTCAAACCATGGCCTGTGTGAACATGTGCCATTCAAATGTCACAAAACAAGTATGATTTTCGCCTGAACATAAATGTTAGAGTATAGGAACTTCTCTAGGATCCTTTTCACTAAGAAGTGAAATTCCAGCATTTACTCTGAATCCTCCGCAGTCGTTTAACTCTTTAGGATAAACATGGCCTGAGTGAACATGTTATATGCGAATGTAGCAAAACAAGTATGATCTTATCCGGAACACAAAGTGTAACACTATAGAATCTTCTGTAGGATACTTATCCCTAGGGAGTGCACCTCCAACATTTGACTCTCAGTCCTCTTTACTTGGATAACTCTTTTGGAAAATCAAGGCTTGTGTGAACATATTCCCTGAAAACGTCACAAAACCAATGTGAATTTCTCCTGAACATAAAAAGTTACAACGTAGGAACATCTACAGGATTCTTATCACTGAGAAGACAAAGTGAAACATGTGAATTTGACGCGTCCTCACGTGGTCACTATTTTGAAGCTCATTGCAAGCCTGAATATCGTTGGTAGAATCAGCAGAAAACAAATGTTGCTTTCTCCAGAATACAAAGTTTTACGGTCTACAACCCTGTGTAGGATACTTATCCTAAATAAGTGCACATGCTACATATATAACTGTGAGTCCTCTTCACTTGGTTCACTATTTTGGAAGGGAACATGGTTGGTAGAATCAGCACAAAACAAATGTTGTTTTCTCCAGAATACAAAGTTTTACAGTCTAGAACCCTGTGCAGTATACTTATGCCAAATAAGTGCACATGCTACACATATAACTGTGTGTCCTCTTCACTTGGTTTACTGTTTTGGAAGGGAAAGACATGCATGAACATGATTCATGGAAACGTCGTAAACCAAGTGTGATTTCCTCCTGAACACAAAGAGTTACAATATAGACCCTTCTGTACGATACTTCTCCTAAAGAAGTGCATTTGCCACATTTAACTCAGAGTCCTCCTCACTTGGTTCACTACATTGTAAAATCATGGCCTGTGTGAACATGTGCCATTCAAATGTCACAAAACAAGTATGATTGTCGCCTGAACATAAATGTTACAGTATAGGAACTTCTCTAGGATCCTTTTCACTAAGAAGTGAAATTCCAACATTTACTCTGAATCCTCTGCAGTCGTTTAACTCTTTAGGATAATCATGGCCTGCGTGAATATGTTATATGCGAATGTCGTTAAACAAGTATGATCTTCTCCTGAACACAAAGTGTAACTCTATAGAATCTTCTGTAGGATACTTATCCCTAGGCAGTGCACCTCCAACATTTGACTCTCAGTCCTCCTCACTTGGATAACTCTTTTGGAAAATCAAGGCCTGCGTGAACATATTCCCTGAAAACGTAACAAAACCAGTGTGAATTTCTCCTGAACATAAAAAGTTACAACGTAGGAACATCTACAGGATTATTATCACTGAGAAGACAAAGTGAAACATGTGAATTTGACGCGTCCTCTCGTGGTCACTATTTTGAAGCTCATTGCACGCCAGAATATCGTTGGTAGAATCAGCACAAAACAAATGTTGCTTTCTCCAGAATACAAAGTTTTACGGTCTAGAACCCTGTGTAGGATACTTATCCTAAATAAGTGCACATGCTACATATATAACTGTGAGTTCTCTTCACTTGGTTCACTATTTTGGAAGGGAACATTGTTGGTAGAATCAGCACAAAACAAAAGTTGTTTTCTCCAGAATACAAAGTTTTACAGTCTAGAACCCTGTGCAGTATACTTATGCCAAATAAGTGCACATGCTACACATATAACTGTGTGTCCTCTTCACTTGGTTCACTGTTTTGGAAGGGAACGACATGCATGAACCTGATTCATGGAAACGTCGTAAAGCAAGTGTGATTTCCTCCTGAACACAAAGAGTTACAATGTAGAAACTTCTGTACGATACTTCTCCTAAAGAAGTGCATTTGCCACATTTAACTCAGAGTCCTCCTCACTTGGTTCACTATTTTGTAAAATCATGGCCTGTGTGAACATGTGCCATTCAAATGTCACAAAACAAGTATGATTTTCGCCTGAACATAAATGTTACAGTATAGGTACTTCTCTAGGATCCTTTTCACTAAGAAGTGAGATTCCAACATTTACTCTGAATCCTCCGCAGTCGTTTAACTCTTTAGGATAATCATAGCCTCCCTGAACATGTTATATGCGAATGTCGCAAAACAAGTATGATCTTCTCCTGAACACAAAGTGTAACACTATAGAATGTTCTGTAGGATACTTATCCCTAGGCAGTGCACCTCCAACATTTGACTCTCAGTCCTCCTCACTTGGATAACTTTTGGAAAATCAAGGCCTGCGTGAACATATTCCCTGAAAACGTCACAAAACCAGTGTGAATTTCTCCTGAACATAAAAAATTACAACGTAGGAACATCTACACGATTCTTATCACTGAGAAGACAAAGTGAAACATGTGAATTAGACGCATCCTCACGTGTTCACTATTTTGAAGCCTATTGCACGCCTGAATATCGTTGGTAGAATCAGCACAAAACAAATGTTGCTTTCGCCAGAATACAAAGTTTTACGGTATAGAACCCTGTGTAGGATACTTATCCTAAATAAGTCCACATGCTACATATATAACTGTGAGTCCTCTTCACTTGGTTCACTATTTTGGAAGGGAACATGGTTGGTAGAATCAGCACAAAACAAAAGTTGTTTTCTCCAGAATACAAAGTTTTACAGTCTAGAACCCTGTGCAGTATACTTATGCCAAATAAGTGCACATGCTACACATATAACTGTGTGTCCTCTTCACTTGGTTCACTGTTTTGGAAGGGAACGACATGCATGAACGTGATTCATGGAAACGTCGTAAACCAAAGTGTGATTTCCTCCTGAACTCAAAGAATTACAATATAGAAACTTCTGTACGATACTTCTCCTAAAGAAGTGCATTTGCCACATTTAATTCAGAGTCCTCTTCACTTGGTTCACTATTTTGAAAATCATGGCCTGAAGCCTGAATATCATTGGTAGAATCAGCACAAAACAAATGTTGCTTTCACCAGAATACAAAGTTTTATGGTCTAGAACCCTGTGCAGGATACTTATCCTAAATAAGTGCACATGCTACATATATAACTGAATCCTCTTCACTTTGTTCACTATTTTGGAAGGGAACATGGTTGGTAGAATCAGCACAAAACAAATGTTGTTTTCTCCAGAATACAAAGTTTTACAGTCTAGAACCCTGTGCAGTATACTTATGCCAAATAAGTGCATATGCTACACATATAACTGTGTGTCCTCTTCACTTGGTTCACTGTTTTGGAAGGGCACGACATGCATGAACATGATTCATGGAAACGTCGTAAAGCAAGTGTGATTTCCTCCTGAACACAAAGAGTTACAATATAGAAACTTCTGTACGATACTTCTCCTAAAGAAGTGCATTTGCCACATTTAACTCAGAGTCCTCCTCACTTGGTTCACTATTTTGTAAAATCATGGCCTGTGTGAACATGTGCCATTCAAATGTCACAAAACAAGTATGATTTTCGCCTGAACATAAATGTTAGAGTATAGGAACTTCTCTAGGATCCTTTTCACTAAGAAGTGAGATTCCAACATTTACTCTGAATCCTCCGCAGTCGTTTAACTCTTTAGGATAATCATGGCCTCCCTGAACATGTTATATGCGAATGTCGCAAAACAAGTATGATCTTCTCCTGAACACAAAGTGTAAAACTATAGAATCTTCTGTAGGATACTTATCCCTAGGCAGTGCACCTCCAACATTTGACTCTCAGTCCTCCTCACTTGGATAACTTTTGGAAAATCAAGGCCTGCGTGAACATATTCCCTGAAAACGTCACAAAACCAGTGTGAATTTCTCCTGAACATAAAAAATTACAGCGTAGGAACATCTACAGGATTATTATCACTGAGAAGACAAAGTGAAACATGTGAATTAGACGCGTCCTCACGTGGTCACTATTTTGAAGCTCATTGCACGCCTGAATATCGTTGGTAGAATCAGCACAAAACAAATGTTGCTTTCTCCAGAATGCAAAGTTTTACGGTCTAGAACCCTGTGTAGGATACTTATCCTAAATAAGTCCACATGCTACATATATAAATGTGAGTCCTCTTCACTTGGTTCACTATTTTGGAAGGGAACATGGTTGGTAGAATCAGCACAAAGCAAAAGTTGTTTTCTCCAGAATACAAAGTTTTACAGTCTAGAACCCTGTGCAGTATACTTATGCCAAATAAGTGCACATGCTACACATATAACTGTGTGTCCTCTTCACTTGGTTCACTGTTTTGGAAGGGAACGACATGCATGAACGTGATTCATGGAAACGTCGTAAACCAAGTGTGATTTCCTCCTGAACACAAAGAGTTACAATATAGAAACTTCTGTACGATACTTCTCCTAAAGAAGTGCATTTGCCACATTTAACTCACAGTCCTCCTCACTTGGTTCACTATTTTGAAAAATCATGGCCTGTGTGAACATGTGCCATTCAAATGTCACAAAACAAATATGATTTTCGCCTGAACATAAATGTTGCTGTATAGAAACTTCTCTAGGATCCTTTTCACTAAGAAGTGAAATTCCAACATTTACTCTGCATCCTCCGCAGTCGTTTAACTCTTTAGGATAATCATGGCCTGCGTGAATATGTTATATGCGAATGTCGTAAAACAAGTATGATCTTCTCCTGAACACAAAGTGTAACACTGTAGAATCTTCTGTAGGATACTTATCCCTAGGCAGTGCACCTCCAACATTTGACTCTCAGTCCTCCTCACTTGGATAACTCTTTTGGAAAATCAAGGCCTGCGTGAACATATTCCCTGAAAACGTCACAAAACCAGTGTGAATTTCTCCTGAACATAAAAAGTTACAACGTAGGAACATCTACAGGATTATTATCACTGAGAAGACAAAGTGAAACATGTGAATTTGACGAGTCCTCTCGTGGTCACTATTTTGAAGCTCATTGCACGCCTGAATATCGTTGGTAGAATCAGCACAAAACAAATGTTGCTTTCTCCAGAATACAAAGTTTTACGGTCTAGAACCCTGTGTAGGATACTTATCCTAAATAAGTGCACATGCTACATATATAACTGTGAGTCCTCTTCACTTGGTTCACTATTTTGGAAGGGAACATGGTTGGTAGAATCAGCACAAAACAAAAGTTGTTTTCTCCAGAATACAAAGTTTTACAGTCTAGAACCCTGTGCAGTATACTTATGCCAAATAAGTGCACATGCTACACATATAACTGTGTGTCCTCTTCACTTGGTTCACTGTTTTGGAAGGGAACGACATGCATGAACGTGATTCATGGAAACGTCGTAAACCAAAGTGTGATTTCCTCCTGAACTCAAAGAGTTACAATATAGAAACTTCTGTACGATACTTCTCCTAAAGAAGTGCATTTGCCACATTTAATTCAGAGTCCTCTTCACTTGGTTCACTATTTTGAAAATCATGGCCTGAAGCCTGAATATCGTTGGTAGAATCAGCACAAAACAAATGTTCCTTTCACCAGAATACAAAGTTTTACGGTCTAGAACCCTGTGCAGGATACTTATCCTAAATAAGTGCACATGCTACATATATAACTGAATCCTCTTCACTTTGTTCACTATTTTGGAAGGGAACATGGTTGGTAGAATCAGCACAAAACAAATGTTGTTTTCTCCAGAATACAAAGTTTTACAGTCTAGAACCCTGTGCAGTATACTTATGCCAAATAAGTGCATATGCTACACATATAACTGTGTGTCCTCTTTACTTGGTTCACTGTTTTGGAAGGGCACGACATGCATGAACATGATTCATGGAAACGTCGTAAAGCAAGTGTGATTTCCTCCTGAACACAAAGAGTTACAATATAGAAACTTCTGTACGATACTTCTCCTAAAGAAGTGCATTTGCCACATTTAACTCAGAGTCCTCCTCACTTGGTTCACTATTTTGTAAAATCATGGCCTTTGTGAACATGTGCCATTCAAATGTCACAAAACAAGTATGATTTTCGCCTGAACATAAATGTTAGAGTATAGGAACTTCTCTAGGATCCTTTTCACTAAGAAGTGAGATTCCAACATTTACTCTGAATCCTCCGCAGTCGTTTAACTCTTTAGGATAATCATGGCCTCCCTGAACATGTTATATGCGAATGTCGCAAAACAAGTATGATCTTCTCCTGAACACAAAGTGTAAAACTATAGAATCTTCTGTAGGATACTTATCCCTAGGCAGTGCACCTCCAACATTTGACTCTCAGTCCTCCTCACTTGGATAACTTTTGGAAAATCAAGGCCTGCGTGAACATATTCCCTGAAAACGTCACAAAACCAGTGTGAATTTCTCCTGAACATAAAAAATTACAGCGTAGGAACATCTACAGGATTATTATCACTGAGAAGACAAAGTGAAACATGTGAATTAGACGCGTCCTCACGTGGTCACTATTTTGAAGCTCATTGCACGCCTGAATATCGTTGGTAGAATCAGCACAAAACAAATGTTGCTTTCTCCAGAATGCAAAGTTTTACGGTCTAGAACCCTGTGTAGGATACTTATCCTAAATAAGTCCACATGCTACATATATAAATGTGAGTCCTCTTCACTTGGTTCACTATTTTGGAAGGGAACATGGTTGGTAGAATCAGCACAAAGCAAAAGTTGTTTTCTCCAGAATACAAAGTTTTACAGTCTAGAACCCTGTGCAGTATACTTATGCCAAATAAGTGCACATGCTACACATATAACTGTGTGTCCTCTTCACTTGGTTCACTGTTTTGGAAGGGAACGACATGCATGAACGTGATTCATGGAAACGTCGTAAACCAAGTGTGATTTCCTCCTGAACACAAAGAGTTACAATATAGAAACTTCTGTACGATACTTCTCCTAAAGAAGTGCATTTGCCACATTTAACTCACAGTCCTCCTCACTTGGTTCACTATTTTGAAAAATCATGGCCTGTGTGAACATGTGCCATTCAAATGTCACAAAACAAGTATGATTTTCGCCTGAACATAAATGTTACAGTATAGAAACTTCTCTAGGATCCTTTTCACTAAGAAGTGAAATTCCAACATTTACTCTGCATCCTCCGCAGTCGTTTAACTCTTTAGGATAATCATGGCCTGCGTGAATATGTTATATGCGAATGTCGTAAAACAAGTATGATCTTCTCCTGAACACAAAGTGTAACACTGTAGAATCTTCTGTAGGATACTTATCCCTAGGCAGTGCACCTCCAACATTTGACTCTCAGTCCTCCTCACTTGGATAACTCTTTTGGAAAATCAAGGCCTGCGTGAACATATTCCCTGAAAACGTCACAAAACCAGTGTGAATTTCTCCTGAACATAAAAAGTTACAACGTAGGAACATCTACAGGATTATTATCACTGAGAAGACAAAGTGAAACATGTGAATTTGACGAGTCCTCTCGCGGTCACTATTTTGAAGCTCATTGCACGCCTGAATATCGTTGGTAGAATCAGCACAAAACAAATGTTGCTTTCTCCAGAATACAAAGTTTTACGGTCTAGAACCCTGTGTAGGATACTTATCCTAAATAAGTGCACATGCTACATATATAACTGTGAGTTCTCTTCACTTGGTTCACTATTTTGGAAGGGAACATTGTTGGTAGAATCAGCACAAAACAAAAGTTGTTTTCTCCAGAATACAAAGTTTTACAGTCTAGAACCCTGTGCAGTATACTTATGCCAAATAAGTGCACATGCTACACATATAACTGTGTGTCCTCTTCACTTGGTTCACTGTTTTGGAAGGGAACGACATGCATGAACCTGATTCATGGAAACGTCGTAAAGCAAGTGTGATTTCCTCCTGAACACAAAGAGTTACAATATAGAAACTTCTGTACGATACTTCTCCTAAAGAAGTGCATTTGCCACATTTAACTCAGAGTCCTCCTCACTTGGTTCACTATTTTGTAAAATCATGGCCTGTGTGAACATGTGCCATTCAAATGTCACAAAACAAGTATGATTTTCGCCTGAACATAAATGTTACAGTATAGGTACTTCTCTAGGATCCTTTTCACTAAGAAGTGAGATTCCAACATTTACTCTGAATCCTCCGCAGTCGTTTAACTCTTTAGGATAATCATAGCCTCCCTGAACATGTTATATGCGAATGTCGCAAAACAAGTATGATCTTCTCCTGAACACAAAGTGTAACACTATAGAATGTTCTGTAGGATACTTATCCCTAGGCAGTGCACCTCCAACATTTGACTCTCAGTCCTCCTCACTTGGATAACTTTTGGAAAATCAAGGCCTGCGTGAACATATTCCCTGAAAACGTCACAAAACCAGTGTGAATTTCTCCTGAACATAAAAAATTACAACGTAGGAACATCTACACGATTCTTATCACTGAGAAGACAAAGTGAAACATGTGAATTAGACGCGTCCTCACGTGTTCACTATTTTGAAGCCTATTGCACGCCTGAATATCGTTGGTAGAATCAGCACAAAACAAATGTTGCTTTCTCCAGAATACAAAGTTTTACGGTATAGAACCCTGTTTAGGATACTTATCCTAAATAAGTCCACATGCTACATATATAACTGTGAGTCCTCTTCACTTGGTTCACTATTTTGGAAGGGAACATGGTTGGTAGAATCAGCACAAAACAAAAGTTGTTTTCTCCAGAATACAAAGTTTTACAGTCTAGAACCCTGTGCAGTATACTTATGCCAAATAAGTGCACATGCTACACATATAACTGTGTGTCCTCTTCACTTGGTTCACTGTTTTGGAAGGGAACGACATGCATGAACGTGATTCATGGAAACGTCGTAAACCAAAGTGTGATTTCCTCCTGAACTCAAAGAGTTACAATATAGAAACTTCTGTACGATACTTCTCCTAAAGAAGTGCATTTGCCACATTTAACTCAGAGTCCTCTTCACTTGGTTCACTATTTTGAAAATCATGGCCTGAAGCCTGAATATCGTTGGTAGAATCAGCACAAAACAAATGTTGCTTTCTCCAGAATACAAAGTTTTACGGTCTAGAACCCTGTGTAGGATACTTATCCTAAATAAGTGCACATGCTACATATATAACTGTGAGTTCTCTTCACTTGGTTCACTATTTTGGAAGGGAACATTGTTGGTAGAATCAGCACAAAACAAAAGTTGTTTTCTCCAGAATACAAAGTTTTACAGTCTAGAACCCTGTGCAGTATACTTATGCCAAATAAGTGCACATGCTACACATATAACTGTGTGTCCTCTTCACTTGGTTCACTGTTTTGGAAGGGAACGACATGCATGAACCTGATTCATGGAAACGTCGTAAAGCAAGTGTGATTTCCTCCTGAACACAAAGAGTTACAATATAGAAACTTCTGTACGATACTTCTCCTAAAGAAGTGCATTTGCCACATTTAACTCAGAGTCCTCCTCACTTGGTTCACTATTTTGTAAAATCATGGCCTGTGTGAACATGTGCCATTCAAATGTCACAAAACAAGTATGATTTTCGCCTGAACATAAATGTTACAGTATAGGTACTTCTCTAGGATCCTTTTCACTAAGAAGTGAGATTCCAACATTTACTCTGAATCCTCCGCAGTCGTTTAACTCTTTAGGATAATCATAGCCTCCCTGAACATGTTATATGCGAATGTCGCAAAACAAGTATGATCTTCTCCTGAACACAAAGTGTAACACTATAGAATGTTCTGTAGGATACTTATCCCTAGGCAGTGCACCTCCAACATTTGACTCTCAGTCCTCCTCACTTGGATAACTTTTGGAAAATCAAGGCCTGCGTGAACATATTCCCTGAAAACGTCACAAAACCAGTGTGAATTTCTCCTGAACATAAAAATTACAACGTAGGAACATCTACACGATTCTTATCACTGAGAAGACAAAGTGAAACATGTGAATTAGACGCGTCCTCACGTGTTCACTATTTTGAAGCCTATTGCACGCCTGAATATCGTTGGTAGAATCAGCACAAAACAAATGTTGCTTTCTCCAGAATACAAAGTTTTACGGTATAGAACCCTGTTTAGGATACTTATCCTAAATAAGTCCACATGCTACATATATAACTGTGAGTCCTCTTCACTTGGTTCACTATTTTGGAAGGGAACATGGTTGGTAGAATCAGCACAAAACAAAAGTTCTTTTCTCCAGAATACAAAGTTTTACAGTCTAGAACCCTGTGCAGTATACTTATGCCAAATAAGTGCACATGCTACACATATAACTGTGTGTCCTCTTCACTTGGTTCACTGTTTTGGAAGGGAACGACATGCATGAACGTGATTCATGGAAACGTCGTAAACCAAAGTGTGATTTCCTCCTGAACTCAAAGAGTTACAATATAGAAACTTCTGTACGATACTTCTCCTAAAGAAGTGCATTTGCCACATTTAACTCAGAGTCCTCTTCACTTGGTTCACTATTTTGAAAATCATGGCCTGAAGCCTGAATATCGTTGGTAGAATCAGCACAAAACAAATGTTGCTTTCTCCAGAATACAAAGTTTTACGGTCTAGAACCCTGTGTAGGATACTTATCCTAAATAAGTGCACATGCTACATATATAACTGTGAGTTCTCTTCACTTGGTTCACTATTTTGGAAGGGAACATTGTTGGTAGAATCAGCACAAAACAAAAGTTGTTTTCTCCAGAATACAAAGTTTTACAGTCTAGAACCCTGTGCAGTATACTTATGCCAAATAAGTGCACATGCTACACATATAACTGTGTGTCCTCTTCACTTGGTTCACTGTTTTGGAAGGGAACGACATGCATGAACCTGATTCATGGAAACGTCGTAAAGCAAGTGTGATTTCCTCCTGAACACAAAGAGTTACAATATAGAAACTTCTGTACGATACTTCTCCTAAAGAAGTGCATTTGCCACATTTAACTCAGAGTCCTCCTCACTTGGTTCACTATTTTGTAAAATCATGGCCTGTGTGAACATGTGCCATTCAAATGTCACAAAACAAGTATGATTTTCGCCTGAACATAAATGTTACAGTATAGGTACTTCTCTAGGATCCTTTTCACTAAGAAGTGAGATTCCAACATTTACTCTGAATCCTCCGCAGTCGTTTAACTCTTTAGGATAATCATAGCCTCCCTGAACATGTTATATGCGAATGTCGCAAAACAAGTATGATCTTCTCCTGAACACAAAGTGTAACACTATAGAATGTTCTGTAGGATACTTATCCCTAGGCAGTGCACCTCCAACATTTGACTCTCAGTCCTCCTCACTTGGATAACTTTTGGAAAATCAAGGCCTGCGTGAACATATTCCCTGAAAACGTCACAAAACCAGTGTGAATTTCTCCTGAACATAAAAAATTACAACGTAGGAACATCTACACGATTCTTATCACTGAGAAGACAAAGTGAAACATGTGAATTAGACGCGTCCTCACGTGTTCACTATTTTGAAGCCTATTGCACGCCTGAATATCGTTGGTAGAATCAGCACAAAACAAATGTTGCTTTCTCCAGAATACAAAGTTTTACGGTATAGAACCCTGTGTAGGATACTTATCCTAAATAAGTCCACATGCTACATATATAACTGTGAGTCCTCTTCACTTGGTTCACTATTTTGGAAGGGAATATGGTTGGTAGAATCAGCACAAAACAAAAGTTGTTTTCTCCAGAATACAAAGTTTTACAGTCTAGAACCCTGTGCAGTATACTTATGCCAAATAAGTGCACATGCTACACATATAACTGTGTGTCCTCTTCACTTGGTTCACTGTTTTGGAAGGGAACGACATGCATGAACGTGATTCATGGAAACGTCGTAAACCAAAGTGTGATTTCCTCCTGAACTCAAAGAGTTACAATATAGAAACTTCTGTACGATACTTCTCCTAAAGAAGTGCATTTGCCACATTTAACTCAGAGTCCTCTTCACTTGGTTCACTATTTTGAAAATCATGGCCTGAAGCCTGAATATCGTTGGTAGAATCAGCACAAAACAAATGTTGCTTTCACCAGAATACAAAGTTTTACGGTCTAGAACCCTGTGCAGGATACTTATCCTAAATAAGTGCACATGCTACATATATAACTGAATCCTCTTCACTTTGTTCACTATTTTGGAAGGGAACATGGTTGGTAGAATCAGCACAAAACAAATGTTGTTTTCTCCAGAATACAAAGTTTTACAGTCTAGAACCCTGTGCAGTATACTTATGCCAAATAAGTGCATATGCTACACATATAACTGTGTGTCCTCTTCACTTGGTTCACTGTTTTGGAAGGGCACGACATGCATGAACATGATTCATGAAAACGTCGTAAAGCAAGTGTGATTTCCTCCTGAACACAAAGAGTTACAATATAGAAACTTCTGTACGATACTTCTCCTAAAGAAGTGCATTTGCCACATTTAACTCAGAGTCCTCCTCACTTGGTTCACTATTTTGTAAAATCATGGCCTGTGTGAACATGTGCCATTCAAATGTCACAAAACAAGTATGATTTTCGCCTGAACATAAATGTTAGAGTATAGGAACTTCTCTAGGATCCTTTTCACTAAGAAGTGAGATTCCAACATTTACTCTGAATCCTCCGCAGTCGTTTAACTCTTTAGGATAATCATGGCCTCCCTGAACATGTTATATGCGAATGTCGCAAAACAAGTATGATCTTCTCCTGAACACAAAGTGTAAAACTATAGAATCTTCTGTAGGATACTTATCCCTTGGCAGTGCACCTCCAACATTTGACTCTCAGTCCTCCTCACTTGGATAACTTTTGGAAAATCAAGGCCTGCGTCAACATATTCCCTGAAAACGTCACAAAACCAGTGTGAATTTCTCCTGAACATAAAAAATTACAGCGTAGGAACATCTACAGGATTATTATCACTGAGAAGACAAAGTGAAACATGTGAATTAGACGCGTCCTCACGTGGTCACTATTTTGAAGCTCATTGCACGCCTGAATATCGTTGGTAGAATCAGCACAAAACAAATGTTGCTTTCTCCAGAATGCAAAGTTTTACGGTCTAGAACCCTGTGTAGGATACTTATCCTAAATAAGTCCACATGCTACATATATAAATGTGAGTCCTCTTCACTTGGTTCACTATTTTGGAAGGGAACATGGTTGGTAGAATCAGCACAAAGCAAAAGTTGTTTTCTCCAGAATACAAAGTTTTACAGTCTAGAACCCTGTGCAGTATACTTATGCCAAATAAGTGCACATGCTACACATATAACTGTGTGTCCTCTTCACTTGGTTCACTGTTTTGGAAGGGAACGACATGCATGAACGTGATTCATGGAAACGTCGTAAACCAAGTGTGATTTCCTCCTGAACACAAAGAGTTACAATATAGAAACTTCTGTACGATACTTCTCCTAAAGAAGTGCATTTGCCACATTTAACTCAGATTCCTCCTCACTTGGTTCACTATTTTGTAAAATCATGGCCTGTGTGAACATGTGCCATTCAAATGTCACAAAACAAGTATGATTTTCGCCTGAACATAAATGTTACAGTATAGAAACTTCTCTAGGATCCTTTTCACTAAGAAGTGAAATTCCAACATTTACTCTGCATCCTCCGCAGTTGTTTAACTCTTTAGGATAATCATGGCCTGCGTGAATATGTTATATGCGAATGTCGTAAAACAAGTATGATCTTCTCCTGAACACAAAGTGTAACACTGTAGAATCTTCTGTAGGATACTTATCCCTAGGCAGTGCACCTCCAACATTTGACTCTCAGTCCTCCTCACTTGGATAACTCTTTTGGAAAATCAAGGCCTGCGTGAACATATTCCCTGAAAACGTCACAAAACCAGTGTGAATTTCTCCTGAACATAAAAAGTTACAACGTAGGAACATCTACAGGATTATTATCACTGAGAAGACAAAGTGAAACATGTGAATTTGACGTGTCCTCACGTGGTCACTATTTTCAAGCTCATTGCACGCCTGAATATCGTTGGTAGAATCAGCACAAAACAAATGTTGCTTTCTCCAGAATACAAAGTTTTACGGTCTAGAACCCTGTGTAGGATACTTATCCTAAATAAGTGCACATGCTACATATATAACTGTGAGTCCTCTTCACTTGGTTCACTATTTTGGAAGGGAACATGGTTGGTAGAATCAGCACAAAACAAATGTCGTTTTCTCCAGAATACAAAGTTTTACAGTCTAGAACCCTGTGCAGTATACTTATGCCAAATAAATGCATATGCTACACATATAACTTTGTGTCCTCTTCACTTGGTTCACTGTTTTGGAAGGGAACGACATGCATGAACATGATTCATGGAAACTTCGTAAACCAAGTGTGATTTCCTCCTGAACACAAAGAGTTACAATATAGACCCTTCTGTACGATACTTCTCCTAAAGAAGTGCATTTGCCACATTTAACTCAGAGTCCTCCTCACTTGGTTCACTATTTTCTAAAATCATGGCCTGTGTGAACATGTGCCATGCAAATGTCACAAAACAAGTATGATTTTCGCCTGTACATAAATGATACAGTATAGGAACTTCTCTAGGATCCTTTTCACTAAGAAGTGAAATTCCGACATTTGATCGGAATCCTCCACCCGTGGTTCACTCTTTAGGATAATCATGGCCCGCGTGAACATGTTATATGCGAATGTCGCAAAACAAGTATGATCTTCTCCTGCACACAAAGTGTAACACTATAGAATCTTCTGTAGGATACTTATCCCTAGAAAGTGCACCTCCAACATTTGACTCTCAGTCCCCCTCACTTGGTTCACTCTTTTGGAAAATCAAGGCCTGCGTGAACATATTCCCTGAAAACGTCACAAAACCAGTGTGAATTTCTCTGGATCATAAAAAGTTACAACGTAGGAACATCTACAGGATTCTTGTCACTGAGAAGACAAGGTGAAACATGTGAATTTGACGCGTCCTCACGTGGTCACTATTTTCAAGGTCATTGTAAGCCTGAATATCGTTGGTAGAATCAGCACAAAACAAATGTTGCTTTCTCCAGAATACAAAGTTTTAGGATCTAGAACCCTGTGTGGGATACTTATCCTAAATAAATGCACATGCTACATAGATAACTGTGAGTCCTCTTCACTTGGTACACTATTTTGGAGGGGAACATTGTTGGTAGAATCAGCACAAAACAAATGGTGTTTTCTCCAGAATACAAAGTTTTACAGTCTACAACCCTGTGCAGTATACTTATGCCAAATAAGTGCACATGCTACACATATAACTGTGAGTCCTCTTCACTTGGTTCACTATTTTGGAAGGGAACTACATGCATGAACATGATTCATGGAAACGTCGTAAACCAAGTGTGATTTCCTCCTGAACACAAAGAGTTACAATATAGAAACTTCTGTACGATACTTCTCCTAAAGAAGTGCATTTGCCACATTTAACTCACAGTCCTCCTCACTTGGTTCACTATTTTGTAAAATCATGGTCTGTGTGAACATGTGCCATTCAAATGTCACAAAACAAGTATGATTTTCGCCTGAACATAAATGATACAGTATAGGAACTTCTCTAGGATCCTTTTCACTCAGAAGTGAAATTCCGACATTTACTCTGCATCCTCCGCAGTTGTTTACTCTTTAGGATAATCATGGCCTGCGTGAACATGTTATATGCGAATGTCGAAAACAAGTATGATCTTCTCCTGAAACAAAATGTAACACTATAGAATCTTCTGTAGGATACTTATCCCTAGCAAGTCCACCTCCAACATTTGACTCTCAGTCCTCCTCACTTGGATAACTCTTTTGGAAAATCAAGGCCTGCGTGAACATATTCCCTGAAAACGTCACAAAACCAGTGTGAATTTCTCCTGAACATAAAAAGTTACAACGTAGGAACATCTACAGGATTCTTATCACTGAGAAGACAAAGTGAAACATGTGACTTTGACGCGTCCTCACGTGGTCACTATTTTCAAGCTCATTGCAAGCCTGAATATCGTTGGAAGAATCAGCACAAAACAAATGTTGCTTTCTCCAGAATACAAAGTTTTACCGTCTAGAACCCTGTGTAGGATACTTATCCTAAATAAGTGCACATGCTACATATATAACTCTGAGTCCTCTTCACTTGTTTCACTATTTTGGAGGGGAACATGGTTGGTAGAATTAGCACAAAACAATGTTGTTTTCTCCAGAATACAAAGTTTTACAGTCTAGAACCCTGTGCAGTATACTTATGCCAAATAAGTGCATATGCTACACATATAACTGTGTGTCCTCTTCACTTGGTTCACTATTTTGGAAGGGAACTACATGCATGAACATGATTCATGTAAACGTCGTAAACCAAGGGTGATTTCCTCCTGAACACAAAGAGTTACAATATAGAAACTTCTGTACGATACTTCTCCTAAAGAAGTGCATTTGCCACATTTAACTCAGAGTCCTCTTCACTTGGTTCACTATTTTGTAAAATCATGGCCTGTGTGAACATGTGCCATTCAAATATCACAAAACAAGTATGATTTTCGCCTGAACATAAATGTTACAGTATAGGAACTTCTCTAGGATCCTTTTCACTAAGAAGTGAAATTCCGACATTCACTCTGAATCCTCCGCAGTTGTTTACTCTTTAGGATAATCATGGCCTGCGTGAACATGTTATATGCGAATGTCGCAAAACAAGTACGATCTTCTCTTGAAACAAAGTGTAACACTATAGAGTCTTCTGAAGGATACTTATCCCCAAGAAGTGCACCTCCAACATTTGACTCTCAGTCCTCCTCACTTGGATAACTCTTTTGGAAAATCAAGGCCTGCGTGAACATATTCCCTGAAAACGTCACAAAACCAGTGTGAATTTCTCCTGAACATAAAATGTTACAACGTAGGAACATCTACAGGATTCTTATCACTGAGAAGACAAAGTGAAACATGTGAATTTGACGCGTCCTCTCGTGGTCACTATTTTCAAGCTCATTGCAAGCCTGAATATCGTTGGAAGAATCAGCACAAAACAAATGTTGCTTTCTCCAGAATACAAAGTTTTACCGTCTAGAACCCTGTGTAGGATACTTATCCTAAATAAGTGCACATGCTACATATATAACTCTGAGTCCTCTTCACTTGTTTCACTATTTTGGAGGGGAACATGGTTGGTAGAATTAGCACAAAACAAATGTTGTTTTCTCCAGAATACAAAGTTTTACAGTCTAGAACCCTGTGCAGTATACTTATGCCAAATAAGTGCATATGCTACACATATAACTGTGTGTCCTCTTCACTTGGTTCACTATTTTGGAAGGGAACTACATGCATGAACATGATTCATGTAAACGTCGTAAACCAAGGGTGATTTCCTCCTGAACACAAAGAGTTACAATATAGAAACTTCTGTACGATACTTCTCCTAAAGAAGTGCATTTGCCACATTTAACTCAGAGTCCTCTTCACTTGGTTCACTATTTTGTAAAATCATGGCCTGTGTGAACATGTGCCATTCAAATATCACAAAACAAGTATGATTTTCGCCTGAACATAAATGTTACAGTATAGGAACTTCTCTAGGATCCTTTTCACTAAGAAGTGAAATTCCGACATTCACTCTGAATCCTCCGCAGTTGTTTACTCTTTAGGATAATCATGGCCTGCGTGAACATGTTATATGCGAATGTCGCAAAACAAGTACGATCTTCTCTTGAAACAAAGTGTAACACTATAGAGTCTTCTGAAGGATACTTATCCCCAAGAAGTGCACCTCCAACATTTGACTCTCAGTCCTCCTCACTTGGATAACTCTTTTGGAAAATCAAGGCCTGCGTGAACATATTCCCTGAAAACGTCACAAAACCAGTGTGAATTTCTCCTGAACATAAAATGTTACAACGTAGGAACATCTACAGGATTCTTATCACTGAGAAGAGAAAGTGAAACATGTGAATTTGACGCGTCCTCTCGTGGTCACTATTTTCAAGCTCATAACAAGCCTGAATATCGTTTTTAGAATCAGAACAAAACAAATGTTGTTTTCTCCAGAATACAAAGTTTTACAGTCTAGAACCCTGTGCAGGATACTTATCCCAAATAAGTGCACATGCTGCATATATAACTGTGAGTCCTCTTCACTTGGTTCACTATTTTGGAAGAGAACGACACGCATGAACATGATTCATGGAAAGGTCGTAAACCAAGTGTGATTTCGTCCTGAACACAAAGAGTTCAAAATATAAAACTTCTGTACGATACTTCTCTTAAAGAAGTGCATTTGCCACATTTAACTCAGAGTCCTCCTCACTTGGTTCACTATTTTGTAAAATCATGGCCTATGTGAACATGTGCCATTCAAATGTCACAAAACAAGTATGATTTCCTCCTGAACGCAAATGTTACAGTATAGGAACTTCTCTAGGATCCTTTTCACTAAGAAGTGAAATTCCAACATTTACTCTGAATCCTCTGCCCGTGGTTCACTCTTTAGGATAAAAATGGCCTGCGTGACATGTTATATGCGAATATCGCAAAACAAGTATGATCTTCTCCTGAACACAAAATGTAACACTATAGAATCTTCTGTAGGATAGGTATCCCTAGGAAGTGCACCTCTAGCATTTGACTCTCAGTCCTCCTCACTTGGATAACTCTTGGAAAGTCAAGGCCTGTGTGAACATATTCCCTGAAAACGTCACAAAACCAGTGTGAATTTCTCCTGAACATAAAAACTTACAACGTAGGAACATCTACAGGATTCTTATCACTGAGAAGACAAAGTGAAACATGTGAATTTGACGCGTCCTCACGTGGTCACTATTTTCAAGCTCATTTCAAGCCTGAATATCCTTGGTAGAATCAGCATGATAAAAATGTTGTTTTCTCCAGAAGACAAAGTTTTAAAGTCTTGAACCCTGTGTAGGATACTTATCCCAAATAAGTGCACATGCTACATATATAACTGTGAGTCCTCTTCACTTGGTTCACTATTTTGGAAGGGAATATTGTTGGTAGAATCAGCACAAAACAAATGTTGTTTTCTCCAGAATACAAAGTTTTAAAGTCTTGAACCCTGTGTAGGATACTTATCCCAAATAAGTGCACATGCTGCATATATAACTGTGAGTCCTCTTCACTTGGTTCACTATTTTGGAAGGGAACGACATGCATGAACATGAATCATGGAAACGTCGTAAACCAAGTGTGATTTCCTCCTGAACACAAAGAGTTACAATACAGAAACTTCTGTACGATACTTCTCCTAAGGAAGTGCATTTGCCACATTAAACTCAGAGTCCTCCTCACTTGGTTCACTATTTTGTAAAATCATGGCCTGTGTGAATATGTTCCATTCATATGTCACAAAAGAAGTATGACTTTCGCCTGAACATAAATTATACAGTATAGGAACTTCTGTAGGATCCTTTTCACTCAGAAGTGAAATTCCGACATTTACTCTGAATCCTCCGCAGTTGTTTACTGTTTAGGATAACATGGCCTGCGTGAACATGTTATATGCGAATGTTGCAAAACAAGTATGATCTTCTCCTAAAACAAAATGTAACACTATAGAATGTTCTGTAGGATACTTATCCCTAGGAAGTCCACCTCCAATATTTGACTCTCAGTCCTCCTCACTAGGATAACTCTTTTGGAAAATCAAGGCCTGCGTGAACATATTCCCTGAAAACATCACAAAACCAGTGTGAATTTCTCCTGAACATAAAAAGTTACAACGTAGGAACATCTACAGGATTCTTATCACCGAGAAGACGAGGTGAAACATGTGAATTTGATGCGTCCTCACGTGGTCACTATTTTCAAGCTCATTGCAAGCCTGAATATCGTTGGAAGTATCAGCACAAAACAAATGTTGCTTTCTCCAGAATACAAAGTTTTACGGTCTAGAATCCTGCCTAGGATACTTATCCTAAATAAGTGCACATGCTGCATAGATAACTGTGAGTCCTCTTCACTTGGTTCACTATTTTGAAGGGAACATGGTTGGTAGAATCAGCACAAAACAAAAGTTGTTTTCTCCAGAATACAAAGTTTTACAGTCTAGAACCCTGTGCAGTATACTGATGCCAAATTAGTGCACATGCTACACATATAACTGTGAGTCCTCTTCACTTGGTTCACTATTTTGGAAGGGAACTACATGCATGAACATGATTCATGGAAACATCGTAAACCAAGGGTGATTTCCTCCTGAACACAAAGAGTTACAATATAGAAACTTCTGTACGATACTTCTCCTAAAGAAGTGCATTTGCCACATTTAACTCACAGTCCTCCTCACTTGATTCACTATTTTGTATAATCATGGCCTGTGTGAACATGTGCCATTCAAATGTCACAAAACAAGTATGATTTTCGCCTGAACATAAATGATACAGTACAGGAACTCTTCTAGGATCCTTTTCACTCAGAAGTGAAATTCCGACATTTACTCTGAATCCTCCGCAGTTGTTTACTCTTTAGGATAATCATGGCCTGCGTGAACATGTTATATGCAAATGTCGCAAAACAAGTATGATCTTCTCCTGAACACAAAGTGTAACACTATAGAAACTTCTGTAGGATACTTATCCCTAGGAAGTGCACCTCCAACATTTGACTCTCAGTCCTCCTCACTTGGATAACTCTTTTGGAAAATCAAGGCCTGCGTGAACATATTCCCTGAAAACATCACAAAACCAGTGTGAATTTCTCCTGAACATAAAAAGTTACAACGTAGGAACATCTACAGGATTCTTATCACTGAGAAGAGAAAGTGAAACATGTGAATTTGACGCGTCCTCACGTGGTCACTATTTTCAAGCTCATTGCAAGCCTGAATATCGTTGGTAGAATCAGCACAAAACAAATGTTGCTTTCTCCAGAATACAAAGTTTTAGGGTGTAGAACCCTGTGTAGGATACTTAACCTAAATAAGTGCACATGCTACATATATAACTGTGAGTCCTGTTCACTTGGTTCACTATTTTGGAAGGGAACATGGTTGGTAGAATCAGCACAAAACGAAAGTTGTTTTCTCCAGAATACAAAGTTTTACAGTCTAGAACCCTGTGCAGTATACTTATGCCAAATAAGTGCACATTCTATACATATAACTGTGAGTCCTCTTCACTTGGTTCACTATTTTGGAAGGGAACGACATGCATGAACATGATTCATGGAAACGTCATAAACCACGTGTGATTTCCTCCTGAACACAAAGAGTTACAATATAGAAACTTCTGTATGATACTTCTCCTAAAGAAGTGCATTTGCCACATTTAACTCAGAGTCCTCCTCACTTGGTTAACTATTTTGTAAAATCATGGCCTGTGTGAACATGTGCCATTCAAATGTCACAAAACAAGTATGATTTTCGCCTGAACATAAATGATACAGTACAGGAACTCTTCTAGGATCCTTTTCACTCAGAAGTGAAATTCCGACATTTACTCTGAATTCTCCGCAGTTGTTTACTCTTTAAGATAATCATGGCCTGCGTGAACATGTTATATGCGAATGTCGCAAAACAAGTATGATCTTCTCCTGAAACAAAATGTAACACTATAGAATCTTCTGTAGGATACTTATCCCTAGGAAGTGCACCTCCAACATTTGACTCTCAGTCCTCCTCACTTGGATAACTCTTTTGGAAAATCAAGGCCTGCGTGAACATATTCCCTGAAAACGTCACAAAACCAGTGTGAATTTCTCCTGAACATAAAGTGTTGCAACGTAGGAACATCTACAGGATTCTTATCACTGAGAAGACAAAGTGAAACATGTGAATTCGACGTGTCCTCACGTGGTCACTATTTTGAAGCTCATTGCAAGCCTGAATATCGTTGGTAGAATCAGCACAAAACAAATGTTGCTTTCTCCAGAATACAAAGTTTTACGGTCTAGAACCCTGTGTAGGATACTTATCCTAAATAAGTGCACATGCTACATATATAACTGTGAGTCCTCTTCACTTGGTTCACGATTTTGGAAGGGAACATGGTTGGTGGAATTAGCACAAAACAAAAGTTGTTTTCTCCAGAATACAAAGTTTTACAGTCTAGAACCCTGTGCAGTATACTTATGCCAAATAAGTGCACATGCTACACATATAACTGTGAGTCCTCTTCACTTGGTTCACTATTTTGGAAGGGAACGACATGCATGAACATGATTCATGGAAACGTCGTAAACCAAGTGTCATTTCCTCCTGAACACAAAGAGTTACAATATAGAAATTTCTTTTCGATACTTCTCTTAAAGAAGTGCATGTGCCATATTTAACTCAGAGTCCTCCTCACTTGGTTCACTATTTTGGAAAATCAGGGCCTGTGTGAACATGTGCCATTCAAATGTCACAAAAGAAGTATGATTTTCGCCTGAACATAAATGATAGAGTATAGGAACTTCTCTAGGATCCTTTTCACTAAGAAGTGAAATTCCGACATTTACTCTGAATCCTCCGCAGTTGTTTACTCTTTAGGATAATCATGGCCTGCGTGAACATGTTATATGCGAATGTCACAAAACAAGTACGATCTTCTCCTGAAAGAAAGTGTAACACTATAGAATCTTCTGTAGGATACCTATCCCTAGGAAGTGCACCTCCAGCATTTGACTCTCAGTCCTCCTAACTTGGATAACTCTTGGAAAGTCAAGGCCTTTGTGAACATATTCCCTGAAAACGTCACAAAACCAGTGTGAATTTCTCCTGAACATAAAAACTTACAACGTAGGAACATCTACAGGATTCTTATCACTGAGAAGACAAAGTGAAACGTGAATTTGACGCGTCCCTCACGTGGTCACTATTTTCAAGCTCATTCAAGCCTGAATATCGTTGGTAGAATCAGCAGAAAAAATGTTGCTTTCTCCAGAATACAAAGTTTTAGTCTAGAACCCTGTGTAGGATACTTATCCAAATAAGTGCACATGCTACATATAACTGTGAGTCCTCTTCACTTGGTTCACTATTTTGGAAGGGAACATGTTGGTAGAATCAGCACAAAACAAATGTTGTTTTCTCCAGAATACAAAGTTTTACAGTCTAGAACCCTGTGTAGATACTTATGCCAAAAGTGCACATGTGCACATATAACTGTGAGTCCTCTTCACTTGGTTCACTATTTTGGAAGGGAACGACATGCATGAACATGATTCATGGAAACGTCGTAAACCAAGTGTGATTTCCTCCTGAACACAAAGAGTTACAATAGAAACTTCTGTACGATACTTCTCCTAAGAAGTGCATTTGCCACATTAACTCAGAGTCCTCCTCACTTGGTTCACTATTTTTAAAATCATGGCCTGTGTGAACATGTGCCATTCAAATGTCACAAAACAAGTATGATTTTCGCCTGAACATAAATGATACAGTATAGGAACTTCTCTAGGATCCTTTTCACTCAGAAGTGAAATTCCTACATTTACTCTGAATACTCCGCAGTTGTTTACTCT
>JALPQD010000055.1:8081393-8278898 GCA_023101885.1 Typhlomys cinereus | reverse complement strand
ACATGAGTCTCTCTCTCTCTATATATATATATATCAAAAAAATCAGGACCACTGAGGTACAAAACCAATGAGTGGAGGCAGTGAGCGAAATAGTTGGGCTTTCTGTATTTGCATTTCCAAGAGAGATGGCTAAGCCCAGCCTCCTTTGATTCTTCTTACTTTCATACTACTCTTCTGGGTGATGAACAAGCTAGATTCATATCTCAGCCCCAGGTACTTGCCTTTTAGGTTGAAGTTGCTTCATTTGTTAAACTCTCTTTAGTTGTGATTTCTGAATTCTGTTTGTAAATGCACTTACGTATTTGTGTATCACAGGGCGCCACCGGACAGGTGTTTCCTGTCTGGCTGAGGAAGGTATTTTGAGCCCAGGATAGAGCTGTAGGGTGTATGCAGGGTGGTTCAGCTGGGTAGCATTGTTGACTAGCCTTTTCATGGTGATGTTATAACCAAGACTGGTTCAGAGAAATAGAGTTCAAGGCACAGAAGTAATTAAGGATTTCGTGGTGGCCACATTAAAAATTTAAAAGAAATTAAATCATCTATTTCTTTAATCCACAGGTAATCTAATTTCACATGGAGTCAATATAAAAACTTATTAACTAGGAATCCAGGAGTTTAGTTCAGTGCATGTGTGCTGCCAGTGCATGGGCAAGGTTCTGGGTTCTGTTGTTGGCACTGAGGAAGATTCTATACATACACATTTGTTTTTGGCAATTCTGGAGATGGATACCAGGACCTTGTACATACTAGATAAGCACTTCCTCTGAGTTAACTCCAGCTGCCACCCTTTCTCTCTCTCTCTCTCTATCTTTCTTTCTTTCTCTCTCTGTCTTTCTTTCTTTCTTTTTTCTTTCTTTCTTTCTTCTTTCTTCTTTCTTTCTTTCTTTCTTTCTTTCTTTCTCTTCTTTCTCTCTCTCTTCTTTCTCTTTCTTTCTTTCTATCTCTCTCTTCAATATTGTAAGAATTTTACATTGAAAGCACATTTCTTTTGTGGACTGGTACATTTCAGGAACTGGAAGCTACACAAGGTCCTGGGTTTGCATAGGTCACATGATGTTTCCTGTCAAGTCATGATTATACTGCTAGAATCTGGAGGACAGAGCTGTGGTGGTGTGTGTGTGTGTGTGGTGTGTGTGTGTGGTGTGCATGAGGGGATAAGAAGAAAGGAGGAGGAGGATCTGGGCACCAGCTTTGTATCATGTACTGTGTTGCTTGTTACAGATGTGTGGGTGAACAAGACAAAAGACCTTATACTCAAAGAGTTGCTATTTTGGTTGAGCTAGGAATGGGGAGGATGAGTAATGATGGCTTGATTGTCTTAAGTACAGTAGGAGAGTGCTGGAGACCCTGAACAGAGACAGGAAGCAGGTAGAAAGAGAAGCTTCCATATGCAAAAAGTGGCAGCAGAAGGGAGCAAATAGATGTGGGAGCCAGTATGCTGGTGCGTGCCCTTGGGAGCAGGGGAAGCAACAATCGGTGCGCTCAAGGATACCCTCAGATACATGGCATGTGTGTTCCATGAGACTCTATCTCAAAAGAAAAAAATGTAGCGTAGAAAAAGGAACCTCCTCCCTACCTTTTGAGAGAAGATCTCATTCTGTAGACCTGCTGGCCTCAAACTTGAAAGCCTGCTTCAACCTCCCAAGCACTGGAATTATAAGCATGTCGCCCCCATGCTGGCAAGTCATCTTAATGCACAACCCATTCTTGTTATTTTTGTGACCACTTATGTGATTATTGAACATTTGTCATAGGGAAAAACAGCTTTTTGTTGTTGCCAGTCCCTGTCCTGTTCTCAATCAGCTGATTAGTTTATAGCCTTTAAACAAAGAATTGAAACAAAATTTCTTTGAAAAAAATTTTTTTTTTATTTTTGCATGTGTGGTGTGTGTGTGCCTGTGAAGGCCAAGGATGACTTCCAGAATCACCCTGGATTGTGCTACCTCCTTTTTGCTTTGCTCTGGAGTTTCCCAGGCTCCGCCTTCCAGAACAGCTTACTGAGTTCCTGTCTCAAAGCCTGTGAAAAGGGCTGGGGTATATCTTAGTGATAGAGCACTTGCCTAATATGTGGTGTGGCTCTGGCTTCACAATCCTCCAAAGAAACAAATACCTCTTTGACATCTATTATTGATTCATTGACATCAAAACTAACTTGTTCACTTATCTCACAGTATCTGTTTCATAAGACATGTCACAGCCTTGTTCTCAAGGCACAGGCTAGCACTTCAGTGCTCGCTTTTAAAATTTGTTGTTTTGTTTTTAAGTGTGTGAGTGTATATGTGTTACAGCTTTTGGGAGCTGGTTTTTCTTCCACTATGTGGGCTTCAGGGATCAAACTCAGGTCGCTAGGCTTGGAGCAAGCGTCCTAATCTGCAGAGCTACCTCCTTCCCTTCCCTCCCCCTCCCTCCCTCTCTCCTCCGCTCCACTCCCCTCTCTCCCCTTCCCTCCCCTTCCCTCCCCTTCCCTCCCTTCTTTTCTTTTCTTTGGGACAGAGTCTCATATAACTGTCCTCAAATTCATTGTGAGTCAGTCCAGGGATACCCCTGAACTCCGGATTCTCCTGCCTCTGCCTCCCAAGTGTTGGGAATACAGGATGTGCACCACCATACCGCTGGGTTACCATTATTAGTAGTAAATCACCAAGTAGTAAAATCAAAGAAGTGGGGAAACCATGGTGCTAACCTGATCATGAAAAGGATGCTTGTTTTTAGACTGAAATAAGAAGGCAAGCGTCATGCATTCAACTGCTGAGAATGTGTTTGTGGGACTGCTGTGTGTGGGGCTGTGATGAGCCAGAAAGCTATAGCATGGTCTTGGGGTTACATACAGTGAGCAGGCGTGTTTGCAGGGTTGGGAGGGTTGACTCTATCTCCATTTAGGGTCTCTGTATATGTGGGTTCCCATTTCCTTGCTCTTTATTTTTACCTTGAGCATCCTATTCCTTGCTCTGACATGATCACAGAGACCTCTGGAAGTGGTGGAGGTACAGCTCAGTATTACTGTACCCAAGGCCTTGCATTTGATCTCTAAG
Organism: Typhlomys cinereus; assembly: GCA_023101885.1. Lineage (NCBI taxonomy): Eukaryota > Metazoa > Chordata > Mammalia > Rodentia > Platacanthomyidae > Typhlomys > Typhlomys cinereus. The sequence continues at coordinate 8,275,866 of JALPQD010000055.1, read as the reverse complement.
AAAACAGAAAACTTACCAACGGTCTTCCAGAATTGCTTCTGACCTCATTTGATCAGTGTTTGTCCCCTTTGCACACAGATTTGTATCAGAGACAGCCAGCCTTCTCAGGCTGTTGAAGAGAGCTACCTTTAAAACAGAGGCCTTTGGACACAAGCATGATTGTCTTGTCTTATTTTTCAGATTAGTTCAGTGGTGCTGGAGACTGAATCCAGGCCCTTGCACAAGCTAGGTAAACTCTACCACCAGGCTACATACCAACTCCAGTATCTTAAATTAAAATCTACGTACTTTCCCACGATACATTGATTAGTCAGTCTCAACTGTTCTCCAAGCATTTATTGAGCATGTACCAGGGACAGCTTTAGGTGCCGGGGAGATAAACATGAATGGTAGGAACTTAATGAAAGTCCTGTTCTCCTAAGGCTTAAAAGAGAGGAGAAAACAGACCGGTTAAAATTCATAGAAGGTTTCAAGGCAATGTATGCAAAGGCAGAAAAGTCAGAGTGGACTGTAGGTATTTGGGGGACAAAGAAAGGGAGAGAGAGGGACATAATAGTAACCCATCATAGGGCTGAAATTGATAGCAGAAAGCTAACTTTGAGGCTACAGTAGAGGGGAAGAAAACTTCAGCTGGAGAGACAGGACAGAGCTAAGAGGGTGTGGCCAGGTCTGGTTGTGGGACCAAGACAACCATATTCTGAGAGGGCGAGGAAAGGACAGGAGAAGGAGACTAGTCAGAGTAAGCCGTTCAAGTGTGAAACTACTGCCAAGTGAGGTAGTAATGATGCTCTGCTGGCTTGATTTTAAAAGAATATTATCTAGAGTGAGCTTTTTTCTAAGTACTTGATGAAACAGGTGCAACACAAAAGTTCTAAATCTAGTTATTATCAAGATTTACAATATTCCATGTTTTTGTATAAACATAATTTTGGTATGTGTATGCGTGTGGGGTGTATATGCATGTGTATGTTGTATAGTTGTGCATACGGGGGTGTGTGTGCCTGCATGTTTGTGTATATGTGTGTGTTGATCCAAGGGTGACATCAGGTGTCTTCCCTCAGTTCTTCATTGCATTCACTCAAGCAGAATTCCTGCTGAGCCTCAGCTCTCCTTTTGCAGTTAGTCTGGTGCTCCAGGGATCCCTTGTTTATCTTCGAGTGCTGGAGTCGCATGTAGACCTCCACGCTCACCTGGCATATATATGGGTTCTGGAGATCCCAACTCTATTCCTTGTGTTTATTCAGCAAGTGCTATAATCCTTGAACCATCTCTCCAGCCATTTTTTTTAAATTTTTTTTAATTTTTTTTCATTATTATTTATTCAATTGTGCGTGTGTGCATATGTATGTGCGTGCGCATGTGTGTATGTGTGTGTGTAGAACCACGGACGATTCGTGAACCACCATGGATGCCTCCACCTCCTTCTGCCCCGGGATTCACAGACTCCGCCCTACCAGGACCAGAAGCGCAGGCCGCCCCCACTTCCTCCTGGCATCTATACGTGGGATCTGGGATCCGAACTCAGGACCTTCTGCATGCAAGGCAGAGGCTTAACCCCTGAGCCACCTCTCCAGCCCCAGCCATTTTTTTTAATTACCACATTCCTTTTTAAATTGTTTGTTATTATGCATTTGTGTGTGGAGGGGTTGTGCACAGCACTGTGATAGACAACCCTATGAAGTCAGTTCTCTCCGTCCACCTTCTGTATGTGGGTTCCGGGTTTGAACTCAGTTCATCAGACTTACCCTGCACAAGAGTCTCTTCCAGCAGTGCCATCTGGCTGCTCATTTTCCAACATTTTCCTTCTTCTGGTTGGCGGTGGGCTGTACTAGAGACCAGGAGGATTCAAGACCTGCTCGCTGCCTTTCTGGCTGGAGTAATCAGAAGCTGACTTTTTCTGCATATCCTTCCCCAGGGAGGCAGATGCGCTTGTTGTAAATGTTTATTATCTTTCCTTTACCATTGATCAGGGGGAGTGGTTTCAAGGTAGTCTTGCAAAGTGGTTTGAAAAAAAAAAGTCCTTCAAACTTACTTAAGAGCAGGCACCCAGAACTATCTTTTCTTCCCTTGAGAAGCCAACAAACATTTTTTCCTAACAAAACAAAAAGCAGATATAAAAATAACAGCCCTGCTTGGGAACTTAGAGGTAGGAGGGGAAGGTGGGGGCGGATGTGGAAACAGCCTAGCTCCCTCTCCCTGATGAGTTATTAGCACAAGAAAAGAAAAATGCCTTTATTAAAGGACAGTGGCATTCCATCGAATCATTTTTTCCTTCAAGGTTCCCCCTGTGTATGTATGTGTGCACGTGTGGATGATGTACACGTGTGTATGTATGGTGTATAGCAGGAAAGGAAGGCCCTATGAGACTTTAGTTGTGCTTTGAAGAAGGTGCTAGAGAGCATTTGAAGCAATAGATGGTTGACAGGAAGTAGTGACCTAGTGAGAGGACAGCTGGCAAGTGATGTCTGATCTCCGTTCCCAGATGACGCTGGTTGGAAAGAACGCCATCCCTCCCTGAAATCCTCCTTCGGCGAATGCTGAGCATGTCTGGAGACTGAGTCCTGTCTGAAACATGAGATCAAGGTGGCCTACAGACATAGCTGCTGTCTAGGCGCTTGTCACCCCCCCCCCCCAGTGTGAGCATGCACTTAAGGCAGGGTGGGAGAGTGCTAGGAGATGGCCACATAGCGCCTCCTTGGGAGGCCACTGAGGCTCTGAGAGGAAGGGGACATCAGTGCCAAGGCCTGAGAGCTCCGGTCAACCCTCTAGTTGGGAGCCCCCAGAGCAGCTCAGAAATGGCCCAGGAAAAGAATAAGCATCACCTGTGCTGGGGCTGTTGTGGAGGGAGGGCACTGCCTTTGTTATTTGTTTTTATCTTAACCAGTAGGAGCTTTGTTTTCTTATCGGATAAGGAGGTGGAAGTCCAAGGTCAGGACTCCTCCCGGTGGTTCACAGTCAGTTCTTGTGAGGACTCTTGTTCTATCTTGTACTTGGTGGCCTTCTTGGTGGCCTTACTTGTCCTCCCACAATGAAGCAAGCAGCTGTCTGCCATTCCTTCTCAGGGTACGCTGATTCTATGAATCCAGGGCCTACCCTATGGCTTCACTTAAGTTCTTTAGAGGCCTTGTCTCCAAGTACAGAGGGGGACTAGTGCTTCAAAATAGGAATTTCAGGAAATCATAGTTCAGTATGTGGTCAAGAATGTTTATAGTAGTTTTGTTTTTTCTCAAGAAGCATATGATGAGGTCCTCAGCTTGGGAGAGGAGAAGGTGAGGATGAGAGAGGGAAGGAGTGGGAGAGAGAATTTGTGAGTAGAGTTAAGAACTTCCTGGTGAAACAAATAATCACTTGATGTTTGAAGTCATGGTTTTAGAATCAAGCCTGCCACTGCTCATGGGCCACGTTAGCAACTGGCTGGTTGTGCAGATAATACACTTGAGGTCTTGCGCTGCCATCTCTCTGCCTCAGCCTCCTGAATAGCTGGGATTGCAGGTCTCTACCACTGTGTCTGGCCTGCCCATTAGAATGACAGTGCTCAGGGCCTTGTGCTCCAAGCTTGCCTGTATTTGGGGAGCAGGCGAGTAAGGAATCAACTGAAATTTGTAGATAATTTGTCTTTGGATGCCACTTTACTCTGCACTAGCTGTAGGACCTGTGACAGGTCACTTAACATCTGAACCTGTTTCTTCATCTGTAAATGGAGCTGTGTTGTAGCTTTGCTTGAGAGAGTGAAGCCCTAAAGTGGTGGGGAAGGGGCAGCTGGAGGGAGCAGCATGGCTTTGGTGTGGGGTAGTCTGGGTTAAATCAGAGGTCTGTGGGCTTCGTCATCTGGGTTTCTCATCCACATCCTTAAGTGGGTTAGGGGGTGGGGGAAGATGCCATATGAAGTGGAACTCTGAGGGTCACACAGCTTTGGATGAAAAAAAAGCTTATAAGGTACTGGGATGGTGAGGAGGACTGAGGTCTCCTGGGGGTACACAAAGAGAGGTCCCCAGTGAACTGTCCCTCTGGGCCAGGCTGGCCACAGGACCTGATGATCGCTATGCTGTCCTTCCCTAGGCTTGCTGTGACCTTTCTTGGTCAGAGAGATGGCACTGGGCAAAGGGCCCAGCCCCAGGATTAGGCAAGATGGACTTTGTAGTCATTGGAGGGACAGAGCTTTGTGTCATAGCCGGCCTGCTGGGGCACTGAGATGAGTTTGGCCAGTGGTCACCATGCTGTTCTTAGGGTAACCTGGGGACAGTCGTGACATCAGTACGATGCAGCCCTGTGTGTTCATCTTTCCCTTCTTCAAATCTACCCATTATGAAAATGTTGGCTCCTAGAAGTGTAGTATTCTGCTTTTGAGGATGTTAGCATTGTAAAAGTGGCCTTTGTGGGCAGGGCAGGATCTCCCGTAGCTCAGATTGGCCGTGAGTTTCTGATCTCCTGCTTTTAAACTCCCAAGTATCTTGATTATTGGTGCATATCACCATTGCTTGCTAAGAGTGGCCTTTTGTATTGATAAAGGATGATATGTAGATATGGACAAATGATTACGTTCTATTTATTAGAAAAACTTAGGTAGCAAGACCATATATAAAGCATATTTAGAACCAGCTATTCAGTATAAGAATTAAGTTGAGAGAAAAAAGGTCTAGTGAGACTATTCTTAGCATGGGTCGAATGCACACTGCTCAGTACCACTTAGGAAAAAAGTACGTATGGAAATCGAGAGTAAGGCTAGATAGAGCCCTGACTGGTGCCTAACACGTGTCATCTCAGCACTTGGACCCTGAGGAAGGAGTTCAAGGCCAGCCTTGGCTACATAACAAATTCAAGGCCAGCCTGGGTTTCATGAGACCCTGTCTTAGTTTTATTTTCCCGTTACTGTGATGAACACTTGACCCAAATAACTTAGGGGAGCAAGGATTTTTATTCCATATTACAGGTTTTGGGTTACTCTGTTATGGCAAGAGCTGAGTGAACTGTCCATATCATATCCATAGGAACTGTGAGAGAGGGGTATACCTTCTAGCTTGCTAGTATGCCAAAATCAAACTGTTCTCTCTCTCTCTCTCTCTCTCTCTCTCTCTCTTCTTTCTCACACACACCCACACACACACACATCCCTACCTACCTATCTAGGGAATGGTTCCACCCAATTAGATAACCTTCTGAAACTTGCTCAGAGATTTGTCTTAACTAAATAATTCTTTCCAGATGTATTTAAAGGCTCAATTCTCAGTTGATGCCAGTATCAAACTGCCATAGACCCTGTTCCAAAAACCAAGCTAAACCAAATAACAGTAAAAGCCTGTTTGACAATGCTGTGGCATTTCACTTTCTGAGTTTTATTTTGTAGTGTCTCATTGACGTATCTATTCACAATGGGCTGAAGTAAAAACAAAATGTTACCACATAACTAGAGAAACATGGCTCTAGGGAAAAAATGTGCACTCAGATGGTGCTGATGGTACCTGCTGTTGCTGAGAATGCTGGTGACTATTTTGTATTTCTTGGTGCTCCTCTGAATTACCTACAATGACCATATTTTGTCCTTTCATAGGCAGGGGATTTGGGGTGGAGAAGGAAATATACTATAAAAAGATGCTTTGTGAGACAAAGAAATGAATTTCTATTGAAGGAATTTTAGGAGCTAATGATGCAGGAAAACAGTTGTTTGGCTATCCCATCAGGGGTGCCAAATCATGTGGGGACAGGGATCGACCGTCCCAATGTTGTACGGTTCTTGTGTTCTGGAGTCGAAGATTGAAACCAGAGCACGTGTAGAGAATTAAGGTAGAGTTTATTAGACGAGAGAAAGGTTGGAACTCATGGACTCCAGATGTGGAGTGCCTTGAGGGGGTAGGACGTCCTGGAGAACTCATGAGAAGCGGGCAGCTAGAAAAAACTCATGGAACCCATGAGAAACAGGCAAGGAACAGAACTCATGGCACTAATGCCATGAGGGGCTAGAGCGCCTCCATGAGAAGTAGGCAAGAAACAGACTCATGGCACTAATGCCATGAGGGGCTAGGGTGCTGGAGAATTCATGAGAAGCAGTCAGCTGAAAAAGAACCCATGGCACTAGAGTGCCATGAGGGGCTAGGGTGCCAAAGATGGCTGCCAAGGCCAGGCATATTTATACACCTAGACAAGCCTGGGAGACTGGCTTTTTCTCATTGGTTAACTCCCATTGGGGTCCAACTCAGTTGCCCTTGGGCCCATGTGGGCTAGGAGTCAAGTTGTTTGATATGGAGTGCTCAGTTCCTCAGCAGGAGTGTTCCTTCAGGGTCATTTCAGCAATTCCAAAGACCTTCAAAGACCTTGAGAGACCCATCCCAGCATAGCTGCTCTAATCCTGCTTTACTGTGAAGACTATGGGCAAAAACTTCAGACTGATAGTTCCTGAAAATAAACCCCCCTGTTGGTGAATTAGTGCATTGTAAAGCAAACATTGTGGTAATTCATGGAGGAATGAGGAGTGTTTTAAAAGCATTTCAGGATTGTCCGTAACCAAGACCCTCTCACTTATACACTTGGTTGAAAAGTAAAGAAAAACATTCCAAACAGTACACTACTTAAATATTCAATTTCTGTGGCATTTACATACTGTCTCTGCCTCTCTTTCCTGTATCCCAGTTTAGCCTTAGACTTGGAAGTCATGACACTTCCTAAATGCAGGGATTATAGGCGCGTGGTCTGTACCCAGGCCCTCTTCTTGCTCTTTTTAGTTTTTTTTTTTTCTTCATGTGTTTGTGTTATGGTTTGTGTGTATGTGTGCATGGCTGTTTGTATGTGCGCGAGTGCAGGGTTGTGCGGGCACTCATGTGCCGAGGCTGATGCTGGAAATCTTCCTCCGTCGTTCTTCACTTTCTTCCTTCTGGCAAGGCCTCAGTGGAACCCAGAGCTCACCTGTATTGCTAGAACTGTTAGCCAGCCTGTTCTGGGGATCTAGTTTCCACCTTCCCAGTGCTGGAATTACAGGCACGCTGCCGCACCCAACAGTGTTTATCTGTGCTCTTTGTATCTGAACTCTGATCCTCACATTTCTGTGGCAAGCTCCCACTGAATGTCTCCCCACACCTCTTCTTACTCTTTGAGACACGGTCTCTATTCTGGCTGGTGTGGCTCCTGTCTTATCTTCCCAAGTGCTAGATTAACAGATTTGTACTTTATATGTATAATTTCTAAATGGATAAACATTTGTGGGCACATATAGGTCTTATACAAAAATTCACTTTAGCCTCTGCAGCAAAATGATAGTCTACACTGTTTACTAAAACATAGAAATTCATATCTAATCCTGAAATTGACTCTCTTGCCTTTGAAACATTGATTGGCTCACTTTGAAGCTATAGAAATCCATGAAATAAAGACACACACTGTTGGATCCTCATCTGGGTGTATCCTTGGACAAACATCTGTTGGTGTGGTTCACACTGACATTCTTACAATTGTGCACCTCCTGGTTTATCTGAGGTACCTCCTCTGTCTCTATGGGGTGCCCTGGGTCCCTAGCATAGAAGAAGATAGGCTAAATAGGGCTTGACAGATTCATTGCTCTCTCAGTGGTTTAGAATCATTAAGTCCCAACTTGACAGAGTGCTCTGGTCCCTGTGGACTGTAACCTTTTAATACCAAGCTGCTATTTTTCCTTCTCAGTATTTATTATGGGGACTTTTAACGTAGTGGTTGTGTGAATGTGTGCTGTGGCTGGATGAATTAAATATCCCTTCAACCTCAGCCTTTGGCAGGTATCCCAGTTGCCTTTGCTCAGCCCTTCTCTCTGGACTTCCTCAATTTGCCTGTCCCCACACTCTCAGTAAGACTAGATGGCCTTTTTTTTTTTTATTTTGCAGTGGCTTTTAACTGAGGGTATCACAGAACTGACAGCAGCTCTGGGAGAGCTTGGCGAATCAGCCTCTTTCATTTCCTTAAAGGAAAATGGAAAATTTTTGTTCTATTCTTGTCGAGTTTTCCTCTGCTCTGTTTTGCTGGATTATCTAAGAGATATTAGTGTTTGCACTGACTGGAATTAACTGCTAGCAGGAGACAATGAAGGAATATCCGCTGTTTATTATCACCAAGGCCAAACCCACTTAGCATACATGCTTTTATTGTTTGGCATCAGACCCAGATTAAGCATGATAAATGGGGTTCACTTGTCTTTGCCCCCACATTCCTGTTCCCACTGTGCAGAAGAACTCAACTTGGTTTTGGTAGATTTGATCTCCCAATGTAGAACATGTTTTCTTTGGGTTTGGACTTTGTTGAGTGAAGAGATGGAGATTTTATCTTTCTTCACTTGCTATCATGTTACCTAGCATATCACCTACAACCTTCAGAAGTGACAGCAACCATTTTATTTGGTTCTTGGGTGGTGGACTGGGATTTGAGAAGTGAACCTCAGCTGAGTAGCCCTTGATTGAGTCTCCTGCTGTTGTAGTCAGGTGACAGCAGGGACTGTGGTCATCTGACTCACATGCCTGGCCACTACCTGCTGGCCTTTGACTGAGAGTGCAGCTGGTGTCTTTAATTAGATCACCTCCAAGCCACCTGTCCAATGTGGTAGGTGTGCGACTTTGCTCAGATAACCATGTGGAAATGCCATGGCTTTTTCTGTGTGAGTCTCAGAACTTCCAAAGCAACACATTCTCTTGTGTGCAAAGCAGGGAAAGACCCAAGTTCAGATTCCTCCAGATGGAAGGTAGTGCCAAAGAATTCTGAGACATGTTTGAAAACTGCGTTGGTGATGGAGACACGGCAACTCATTTGAGGTCTGGCAACATTGCCCGTGTCCCCTTCCTGTCTTTCTTTAGTGGGTAGGTGTCATAAGCACCAACATTTCACAATGTTTTCTCTGGGCATTTTAATGCTTAATCAGCCAGCAAAACAAGGACTTTGGTTAGCACTTGCACTGACCCAAGATAAGCCAACCACAGGAAGGAAAGGGAACAGTTTTCTAAGCACCTTGGTTGGGTCTTGCTACTGGGATTGCTTTACTGCTTTGCTGTATTTGAAAGTTGTGCCATGGTTCTGATGAGTATGGAGAAAAAATTAGTAGCATCTAGAGCCAAAGTGACAGGAGTGAGGCTGACGTTTGCGATTTACGGAGAGAGTCAGACGACATGCTTTCTCTTGACTGTGGTTGTGTTCATTGGCTAGAAACTGGATCTGCTTCCCCAGTTGGAACTTGTTCAAGAAATTCAGTGCTGTGAAAAAAAGACTAGGAAAACCAGAAACTAAATTTCACAGCATGTTCTGGTGGAAGGCCTGGTGCTTGACCTTCGGAGAACTGGCTCTGAATTTTTGCCTCATAAGTTATACACTCTTAGAAATGTGGTGGGTGTTTGGGATTTGGAGTTTTTTGTTTTTGCTTTAGCTTGTAAGTTCCTTTCTTTATTAAACGCAAAAGCAATACTTCTCTAGCCAAAGCAGTTAAAGGTTGAATGACCTGATATTTGCAAAATGCCTGGCATGTAATATTCAACCAGGGTTAGTCGTTTCCCTCTCACCCTTTATTGACTAACAGTACCCACATAAAAATAGCTATTTGGTGAAGGCGTATTATAATGCTAATATGCGAAGTGTTTTTATAGATGATCTTAATCTCATCACAGTCCTTGAATGAGTTGTTAGAAGTCCCAGGTCACAGAACCAATGGAGGTAGAGCCAGGATTTAAATGCAGGAATCTGAGTTGGAAACTATGTACTTTATAATAGTTTTTGTGTGTGTGTTTGGGAATTGCAGGAGGCATCTTTTGAGACCCCTGATGAAACTGGTAAGGTAAAGGAGCACTAGTTCAGAAGACAGGTTTTTAATTTTTGCCTAATATGTGCATTTGTGTGTGTGTGTGTGTGTGTGTGTGTGTGTGTTTGTGTGTGTGTGTGTATGTGTATTTGGAGAGGAACTTGTTATCTCATCTGTGAAATGGGAACATCTGAACTACAAGTGACTATATTCTAGTCACTTGTTGCCTACGTCATAAAATAATCTCAGCCTCAACACAGTGGGAGATACAAAGGCTTTCTGCTCAATTCAGATTATAACAGACTTAAAACTTTATTCTAATTTTATTTTGGTATGGGGGTTGAAACTAGGTAACATGTTGAGGCAAGTGCTTTATCACTGATTTATATCTTTAGCCCCTTTTCATTCACATATACATTATTATTATTTTAAACTTAATTTTGTGTGTGTTTATGTGTGTGTGTGTGTGTGTGTGTATGTGTGTGTGTGTGTGTGTGTGTGTGAGAGAGAGAGAGAGAGAGAGAGAGAGAGAGAGAGAGAGAGAGAGAAGGTACTGTATGTCCCTGTGGGGGACTAAGGGTGACCTTGGGAATCTTTTTTTTTTGAAATAGGCTGTGGCTAAATTGCCCAGGCTGTTCTTGGACTTGCAGTTCTTCAGCCTTCCACGTACCTGGGATTTCAGGCTTGAACCACCAGACTGTATTTTTTTAAATATATATAAAACATTTAACTATGTGAGGGAGAGAAAGACAAGAGCAGGTACAGGTATGTGGAGGTCAGGGGATAACTTTTCAGAGTCAGTTCTCTCCTTCCATCCTGTAGTTAGGGAATTGAACTCAGAACACAAGGTTTGCTCCTAGGCACTTTTACCCACTGAGTCATCTTGCTGGTCCCTAAACTTTATTTTTATTGAAAGAATGAACTTGCACATAATTCTTCACACAGGTCCTGAAAAATTAATATTGCAAATGAAAGTCCTCAGCCTCCCCCCCCCAGTCTCCTAGAAGCAGCCACTTTTGATGTCTTTGGCTGTTTCTTCTAGTGGATCTGTAAAGTCGTAGCAATGGGCTTTTGCCTGTGGCGTTGAGCATACCGTGCTCAGTGCTTCCTTTACCTTCATACTGAGCTGTGAGGAGGGAGATTCTCTGAAAGCCAACAGAAGTGACTCAGCCAGCTTGCCTGGAATGCTGTGGTGGGCGGATGTATGCTGCGGAAGGATGGAGCCTATGCCAAGTGATCTCTGCTTTCCAAGGCCAGGCCATGAACTTGTCATGCTGCCCTGATTCTAAAACTCACTCTAATTATTAAGTGGACCTCATGTTTCATAACAACTTGGCTAGTGGTTGAAACATTCCCCTGGTAAAGTGCACATCAGCTGTATAATCTATTTGAAATCTAATGACTCTGCCTTTTTCCAGTGGTCTTAAAGTTGAGGAAATAGTTAAATATCATGGAAATAGTTAATTTGTGGTTGAATTCAGTGAAAACATCATGGTTTTAGTAATTCTGCCTCTTGCTCAAAGATTCTTGTGGGTTCAAGAAACATGTGTGGCCAAAACTGAAAAAGCATCGGGCCTATGTATATTTCCAACCTTGTGTGTGCTGGCCTGTGCCTGAGATGGTTTGTCACTGTATCCCCTCCTTAGGGTCTCACACAACTGATCCTCGAGCTGAAAGGTTGTAAGGGCTGATGAACCTCTTTTTTTGTGGACCTTTGGACCTTGTGACTGCTTGTTTCTACTGTGGTGGCTCGGTCCTGTCAACTGGACAGAAAGATGAACTGAAAGTGAGCTGTTTCTAAAGTAATAGACATTCTGCAAAATATTGCCTCTTGTTGTTAAAGAAAGCTTCAATGCATGAAAGACAAGACTAGAGGACATCAGGGACCTAGGAAAATTAAATATAACTTGTGACTCCTGTATCAGATTTTTTTTTTTATTTATGCATGTGTGTCAAAGAGCACTATGGGTCCCTGTGGAGGACCAAAGGTGATTTTGGAAGTTCATCCTGGATTACTTCTACCTCCTTTTTGTTTCCCTGTGGGATTTCCCAGTCTCTGTCCACCAGGACCAGAAGTAGGCTGCTGCCATTTCTGCCTTTTATGTGGGACCTTGTATCTGAACTCATGTCCTGCTTGTGAGGCAGTATCTTTACCCCTGAGCCCTCTCTCCACCTCTAGTTTTCTAATTTTGATCATTATAAAGGCTTTGTCTTTAGTAAGTAAATATCCACTGAAATGTTTAGAGTATGGGGTGTCATGATTCCACCTTACCTATCCTTATTTTTTTCAAGTCTGAAGTGATTTTAAGGTGAAAAGATTTTTTTTTTAAAGCCATTTCTTGCCATTCCCATTCTCTTAATTCAAACTTTAGATAGCAAGGCTTTATTTTCGGACGTGGATTCCTAACATTGTTGGGACATTCAAAAGAAGACTGTGATGTTTCTGGAAGTGATCACCTAGCATTCACCTGTTTGTTTGGAAACATGGCGGGAATGGGTATTACTGAGGCTTTAAAAGTCTTTCAAACTCTTCCTTACCCCAGAGAGAGGGGGACTGCGGAAGAAAGATCTCAGTCTTCCTGTTGGGTGAGAACCAGGGCTGGTGGCCTGAGGTCAGGCAGGGGTTGGGATTAGAAATAGGATCTTACTTTGTCGTCCAGGGCTTGAACGCTCCCAGGGTCTGGAACTAGGCAATGCAGGCAGTGGTGTTATCTCTGTGCTTTGCCTCAGCGCAGCTGTTTAGAAAGGTCCTTGTACTAGTTACTCTTCTCTTGTGTTGCCGTGAGAGAACACCCAAAGTCAAGCAACTTGAGGGAGAAAGGGAGATTTATTCAGCTTATGGTTCCACGGGGGAGATACAGTCTTTCATGGCAGAAACGAAGCTGGAGACAGGCTAATTTATACCTATCCGGGAGGCTGAGAGCTGCTAGACTATCAACTGCAAGAGCAGACCTCTTCCTGAAGCAGGGTGGGACTAATCCATCTCAAGGCTTACCAACCCTGTGACTGCCTTCCTCCCACAAGGCTCTACCTCCTAAAGGTGCCATGACCTTCCCAAACACATGAGATTATGGGGGACACATTTCAAACCATGACACTCCCTAGAAAGGGACCCCAGTGAGGGAATCTTTGCTGGGTCTTAGGTGTAGGGAGACCTTACTCTCCTGGAAGTCTTGGTTTATCTTGTCTCTTGTAGTTACAAACATCACGCTCCTCCTCCCTTAGAAGCTTCCTCTGGTGGAGAGATTTTATGACCATGTTGTTGCTGTCACAAGCAGGAGCCTGGGTGCTCTGTGGACACCCCCTCTTCTGTGGCCCCTGCTCTTTTCTGCATCTGTTCCCTTCCCTGGCTTGCTGTGCTCTGATGTTAGAGGGAGAGGTTCATCTCCCTGCTGTGTAAGGAGCAGCCCTCCAGGAAGGAAGCGGCAAGTCTGGAAACCCCTCTGAAGGTCTGTACTGTCAAAGCCAGGATTTGAGACAGGAAAAGAAATAATCAAGATGGAAGGAAAGGTTGTGACCAACAGTGGTCCCAAGGTTCCCCCAGCTTATTTCCTTAATTTTTAAATTTATGTTCATCTTTTTTTCTTTTTTTCTGTGACTATGGGTCCTTTTAAGCAAATTCTCCTTGCTGGATGATTCCCCATGTGGAGTGGGGCTGTAAGGTGGTGGGGAGTCTTGCAGCCTAAGCTGCACTGGCCCCGTCCTTCCATCCCTGGTGCTTCCTGGCTCCTGTTACCTCATGCCGGTGCTCAGCCTTCATCTTTTATCTTCCTGGGCAGTGTTCTTCCTGGCACAGTCAGTTGGCTCCTGCCTCTGTTGTGATATTGTTTTTCTTCTGCGTGCACATGTGTGTGTATATGTGTATGTGGGTAAGTGTACATGTGTGTGGGCATGTATATCAGAGGGTACTTGAGTACGCGTGCCTATGGAGGCCCAAGGGTGACATCAGAAATCACCCTGGATTGCTCTACCTCTTTATTGTTCTCTTTATTGCCCTGGGGTTTCTCACCCTGTGTCTTCTAGAGATGGAATTACAGGCCACTACTATTTTTGCTTGGAATTCTTACATGAGCTCTGGGATCTGAACTCAGGTCTTTTTGTTTGCAAGGCAAGGGCTTTTTAATTCCTGAGTCATCTTTCCAGTCCCTGCTATGGGATTCTTTTTTTTTAAATTTTTAAAAATTTATTATTTATTCAATTGTGCGTGTATGCATGTGTGCGCGTGTGTGTATGTATGTGTGGGTATGTATGTGTGTAGAACCACGGACGAATTCGGGAACCATCATGGACGCCTCCACCTCCTCCTTGTTTACTCTGCCCCGGGATTCACAGGCTCCGTCCTACCAGGACCAGAAACACAGGCCACCCTCGCTTCTGCCTGGCGTCTACACGTGGGGTCTAGGAACCGAACTCAGGACCTTCTGCCTGAAAGGCAGAGGCTTAACCCCTGAGCCACCTCTCCAGCTCCTGCTGTGGGATTCTTAAGAGTGAGGTTGTCCAGATCCCCTTATCACAGGGCTGGGGAGGAGTCTTCCTCACAGAAGCTAGGGCTGAGAGAGGAAAAACTGACAAGCAGTCAGAGGGCCCCACAGTGTGGTACATTTGCCAAAGTGAGGGCTCTGGGCTAGCCATATATAGCTGTTTAAGTTATAGTTTAATTTAAAATAAGATAAAATTGGGGCTGGAGAGGTGGCTCAGGGGTTAAGCCTCTGCCTTGCAGGCGGAAGGTCCTGAGTTCGGATCCCAGATCCCATGTATAGACGCTGGGCGGAAGCGGGGGCGGCCTGCGCTTCTGGCCCTGGTAGGGCGGAGCCTGTGAATCCTGGGGCAGAAGGAGGTGGAGGCGTCCATGGTGGTTCGCGAATTCGTCCATGGTTCTACACATACACAGACACACACGTGCACGCGCGCACACACACACACACACACACACACACACACACACACACACACACGAGCGCGCGCGAACATGCGCACAGTTGAATAAATAATAATAATAAAAAAATTAAAAAAAAAGATAAAATTGGTTACACTAGCTTTTGGCTGTGGCTTCTGCTCCTCACGGATAGTTCTATCAGACAGCATAGGCTGCACATTCCATCTCTCCTCCCCAGCACGGCTGAAGTGGTTTCTTTGTGTATTTTAGTATCTGCCACAAGTGTTCTCAAGGAGTGGATCAGAGGCTTACGAAACATTTTGTAGTGAGTTTATTATAAATGGTCCCAGTGCCTCTTCACTGGCTAGTAATTCAGAGTGTTTCAGTGGTGTCTTTTATCATTGCATTAGTCAGGGTTCTCCGAAGAAACAGAATCTATATAGAATGTAATATATAAAAATAAGTTTATTATAACTCACAATAAAAATAGTGTCCTTCAAAGTAGCCACCCGCAGCCACCTCGCTCTTAACCGGAATGTTCCACAAAGCCAGAAGATCCCAAGAAGGTCTCAAGCTTTTACTTCTCTGGAGGGTTGAAGACGCTGGGTTCCGAGATCTGTGAAGAACATCTGGGATCTGACGTCCATGATGAACAGTGAATAGCAACAAGGCCTAGATACCAGGCTCCAAAAGCAGTGGGAACAGCAACGACATGGTGGAAAAGGAAACGCTTCACGTCAGCCAAGGACAGAGGCAACAGCAGCAGCAACAAAGAAGGCCACGAGGCTTTAAAAGTGCACGATGCTCGCAGAGTGGACTCCACAGCAAGTCGACACAAGAGAAGGGAAGAGCAAGTCCCTCTTCCTTGCACTTCCTACTATCTGGTCCACCACTGGAAAGTACCACCTACTATGGGCTGTGTTCTCCACGGTAATCAATCAAGTATCTGCAGACTTGTTCAGGGGTCATTCCAACCATTAACCTTCCACAGCTGCACCCCAAACAGTCTGCAGCTGTCAAGTTGACATCAAAATGCAAGCATAACAATCACGTTTCTGAACTGTCCCTGCCACAGGAACGTGACAGTCATTATAGGCAGCGCTTCCCTAACTTTGCATCATTTTGCCAAATCTTGGTGTGGCATGTGCCACATGGTCATGCTGTCCTTTTAAACTAATTCCTTGTTTTCACTTCAGCCTGCCTGCAAAGGACACCTTGTGAATATAAATGGGCATCCATCTGAGGAAAAAGGCATTTTTTTTCTTTTTTGACATTTATTTGAGACAGGGGAAGAGAAAGTGTATACACGCGTGCCATGGCTCATTGGTGAAGGTCAGAAGATATGTTTTGGAAGTTCATTTTTTCCCTTCTATCATATGGGCTTATGGGGATTGAAATCAATTTGCCAGGTTTGTAGGTGCTCACTCTCCGTAAATCTTTTTGCTGGCCCCAAACTATTTGCTTAATTAAGACATTCAGAACATCTTTACTCTTAGGCTTCTTTTTATTTGGAGACAGGATCTCATGTGGCCTAGGTGTCCTTGAATTGGCTATGTTGCTGAACTTCAGATCCACTTCTTAGGCATATGCGAGTATCCCTGATTTTACTATGCTTTTGCATGGTCCATTTATCATTCTTCAAGAAAGAACAGATTGAGCAGGAAGGGAATTTCCAGAATATTACGAAGTAAAGGTGAAGACATTGGTGGAGCTTTGGATCTGACTTCATTCATGACTGTGGGTATGGCTCAGTGGGAATTGACTGACCTTTGTAAGTCTCTGGTTCTAGCCTCACAATGAAATGGAATATCAGCTGTGTGCCTGACATTCTCAATCTCTGTCTCTTTTTTTCTTAAACATTTTTTATTATTATTTCCGCTCATACAAACTTAATATGTCACCGGTTCCCTCCCTCCCTCCCCCCCATCTCTGTCTCTTTCTATAAGATTTATTTACCCACAGTTATTTTGGAGGGTGTAAGTCCAAACAACATGCCCCAAACTCTGGCCCAGGACCCCTCTGCTACATTTCCTCATAGTGGAAGTGCATGTGAGTCTGTGTTCCATGTCTTGTGGTGCCACAAGCCACCTGGCCTCTGAGATCTCCAGGGAACACTCCAGAGGATGAAGGTGAAAAGGCAAAGTCCTTCTTTATTATGAAAATAGGTTCCATCTGCAGACTCCCTGGGATGGTCTCCCGGACTCTCCTCCCCAGTGATCCCTGCAGGCCACATTTTGAGAACCTTTAGAGTCCAATTGCACACGGGACTGACAGACTACGATGATGTGTGTTGTATGCTTTTGTCTAACATGCATGTCTCCTCAGATCAACAGGCTCAGAATGTCTGCTGTCTGGGGCTGCTGTCTTTGCTAAGCCTGTTTTACAGAGTCATTTCCAGACTCAGCCATGTCTGCAAGAGCTCTCTCTCAAGGCCAAAGCTGTGTATTTATAAATGGCATTACTGAGGAGAGTTTAAAGAGCACGTTGCCTCTAATATGTAGGACAGTTATTTTTAAAAAGCCAGCATCCCATCTTTATCTCACTTGGTTCTGGGGACACCTCCAAGAAAGGAAAGACCAGCCCTTGTTCTCAGTTTACAGGCGAGGTGAGGGAGGGAGGCTTTTGTAAGCTGTCCCCCGCGCGCGCGCACGGCGCGCGCGCGCTGTGTGTGTGTGTGTGTGTGTGTGTGTGTGTGTGTGTGTGTGTGACTCCCGCACTCTGTTTGCATGGCGCGTTGTCTCTAGCTGGCTAGTTTTATCTGATGTGGGCTGTGCTTTTGATACATCCAACACATCCAACACATCCAAACAGGGACACAGCCATTGTCAGCAATCTCTGCTTGAATAAATCATACTCTGTCTGAGTCACCTTCCAGATGGGACATGGTTTTCAGTTTTGAAGCTCTGGGGCCTCATCCATGTTGAGGAAACCGGTTTGGAACTCTCTGGAGTGCCGGATGTGGTGGTGTTTGCCTGTAACCTTAGGACTCAGAGGAGTCGGCAGGCTATGTGGAGAAAGACATCTTAAACATCAACGCCATCTGGCAGTGAGGTAGTAAATGATCTTTCTGATTTGGTTTGTTGTTTTGCGATAGGGTCTCAGCCAAAGCTGGTTTTTAAACTCCTGATCTTCTAGCCACTTTTTCAAGCACTGAAGCTATAGGTGTGTGTTGCCTTGCTAGAGGGAGGCTTATTGCTTTGGCTGGTAAAAGTCTTTCCATCTTTTGGACGTTAATTTCTTCTATTTCTCCTCTGCATTGGGTCATTTCCTGGTAGCTTTCTCTACACTCAGTCATGAGGTAGTTCCCTCCCTTCAATCTCATCTTGGAGGACACTTTGTTTTTAATCAATCAATTAATCAATCAATCAATCATGTTTTTTAAACGGTATACTTCAATTCCCAGACAATGAAAGTTCGGTTCTACCAGTTTGAACAAAACCAAAATCAAAGGTGAAGGTGGGAGGGGCCCTATCTTCCTGCAAAGAAGAGAACAGAAGTAGAGCAGAGGGCACTCCCTGGATCCACAGACTCAGAGTGTCAGTGGGATTTGCTCCCTCCTCCCCGTTCATGCGCTTTTTCTCTGCTAAGCTTACTCTACATGGTGCTGAGAGGGCTGCTATGTGCTCCAGTTCCAGAAAGTCTTCAGGACGAAGCGTCATTACTCTGATGAGTCAGGTCTCTTTCTACCCCAAGCATTGTGGCTATGAGTGACTATGAGTATGCATTGCTGATTTGCCAAGCTAGATCATGTGGCTACTCTGGGCCCCGAGTTGCTTCACCAAAGACTGAGAGGTGGGGCTGGGGAATGAAGGTTTGGTGAATTTGGTAGATTTTTGGATTGTGGGCTTCCAAACCTCAGTACTTTGGGGGGAGCTATTATTCAGTAGCAGTAGTCACTGGAGAAGTGAAGAAGGTTGGCTTGTGTCACAGGGAAGATGGCTTTGTGTTGTGACTGTGTCTTGGATGAATGTGCCTGTGGATGATTAGCTGGAGGATCACACATCATCCCTGGTATACAGCTTCATTGACAAGAAAGCCGGTTGTCAAACCCCTTCTTGGCTCTATGTCATTTGATTGTTGTTAAAAAAAAAGAGAGGAAGAAGAAAGAAGAAAGAGGGTCAGTATGGGAAGGGAGATAGAACATGAACCCCGGCTTCATCCATGAAGACTGAGGTTTATTCGGGAAGCTTCTCCAAAACTCCAGCAAGGGAACAGCGATTTCCCCTCCAGATGGAAATTGCTACTGATTTGGAGTCAGGGGTGCAAGCTTTTAACAGTTGGAGTGCAGGGAGAAAGGGATTTGGGGTTTGATGGTTATCAGATCCTGATTAACATTCTTGGTGGGGTCTCAGTTTTATTTCAGATCTACCGGGTAGGGTCTGTGGCAGAGATTTGTTTTTGATCTCAGATCAGGTGGGGTTTCTGGTTTGAGATCTGGTTTGGGAATCTATCAATTGTTAACTTGCTTTTTTTTTTTTTTATTTTCATGTGTGTGTGCACACGTGTGTGTGCCCAACGTTGATATCAGGAATCATTTATTTTTAGTCACTCCTCTTCTTTTATTCTTTTTTTTTTTTTTTTTTTTTTTTTTTTTTTAAAATTTTTTTTTTTATTTATTCAATTGTGCGTGTGTGCGTATGTATGTGTGCGCGCGTGTGTGTCTGTGTGTGTAGAACCACGGACGAATTCGCGAACCACCATGGACGCCTCCCACTTCCTCCGCCCCGGGATTCACAGGCTCCGCCCTACCAGGACCGGAAACACAGGCCGCCCCTGCTTCCGCCCGGCGTCTATACGTGGGATCTGGGATCCGAACTCAGGACCTTCTGCCTGCAAGGCAGAGGCTTAACCCCTGAGCCACCTCTCCAGCCCTTCTTTTATTCTTTTGAAACAAGATTTTAGAACCCAGAGCTCTCCAATATAGTTTGTTTGGCTATTGTACTTGCTATGAAGGTTTCTAGTCTTTAAAACATTTTGAATCTGGAATTACCTATGGCGGACACACCCAAACCAGATTTTATGTGGGATCTGAGGATCTCTGAACTCTGGTCTTCCTGCTTGCTTGGTAGGTTCCATAACCACTAATGATTGCCAGGTGGGAATGGGATGTTACTGGATCACATACTGTGTTTTAATGAAAAACTTAGGAGTTTATCTTTTTTTTTTTTAACTACAAAATATTCAACTCCAATGCTTTAGCCCATTGGCTTCTGGTTTGGAACCCCGTTCTCCTTTTTTAGAAGAGGCCCTGGAAGAGGATGCGACTTGCTGTGGATCTCGTATGAACTGATCTTAGGTTTTGGTGTGAGCATGGTCACCTTCTGTATACCAGAGAGGTGACTGAGGATTTGTCATTCAGGCAAGTCCATTTGCAAAGCAATCACCTTCACATCGAGGTTGTTATGTCAGCTACCCCTGCCTTGGAGAGAGCCTGAGAAGCTTATAATAGGGTTACAAGAGGAAAAACTATATGCATTTATCGAGGACTTTCTGTGATCCTTAGTTTTGCATTTATTTTAGCCTTTAATTTTAGTGTGTGCATGGGTGTGTACTTGTTCAAGCTTCTCTCTCTCTCTCTCTCTCCCCTCTCTCCGTATGTGTGGTGTGTATTCCTGTTTGCATATGTGGAGGTCAAAGGTCATCTTCAGATATCTTCCTCTATTGCTTTCTCCTTATATAAAATGAGTTATGGTCTCTCATTGAGCCTGGAGCTTGCTGTTTTAAATAAACCGATTGGCCAGGATCTAGTGCTGACTTTTGTATGTTTTTTGGGGACTCTAAACTCAGGTCCTCATACTTGTGCAGCTATCACTTTACCCACTGAGCTGTCCCCCAATCCTGTTAGGTTGTTTTGTTGTTGTTGCAACAGTGTTTCTTGTAGCCCAGGCCAATCATGAACTATGTAACTAAAGGATGTCCATTTCTGATCCTCCTGCCTCCACTTCTCGAGTGTAGGGATTACAGGTCCACCATACTTGGTTCTCCATTAGTTCTGTTTGTCTGCCTCTCTGTTGAGACAAGTTCTCATTGTTGAGGCTGGCGGGGAACTCACTATGCAGTCCAGGCTAACCTTAAACTCATTGCAACTCTCCCATCGTGGCCTCTTCAGAATAAAATATAAAGTAACAGCTTGCTATGTTATAAGAACATGCCGTATCTGAGAACACAATATCACAAGATGGTTCCTTTTCAGATTAGTAGGATTAAACATTCTCCAGTTAGTTCCTGGATTTAGGATGGGAAAACCTCTCCTTGGCTAGAGTCTAGGGAGCCTGGATTTGGGGAAAGGCTTGTGGCTGGGCGAGGCCCGGCAAAGTACCATAGATCTGGCAGTCAGCTTGGCCAGTGATGCTGTAAATGCCTGACAAGAGGGGGCTCCCCCTGCCAGTGCTAAAAGGTACAGGATCCATAGCCCACCCATGCCTGGAGCTTCCTGAGTTCCCTATTCTATAGACACAGGTATGACCACCATCCCAGACATGAAACACTTTTCCTTCAAGTGTTAGGAATTTTCCTCCTTTAACTAACAAGGCCTGAAGCCAAAAATCAATCCCCACTACCTGGCACAGACAAACAAAGGTTGGGTATCCCTCCATGAGAGATCATTCACATGCTAGTCTGGTCACACTGTGGTCAGGGCCTTTGAGTGTGACTTGGCCATAGTGGGTTCAACTGTTTGTGATTGCAATCAGATTCTAATCCAACCCCACCCTAGACCATATGCCATCACTGCATAACTTCAGAACCGGCCCATTCAACTCCATGGCTATGAAGAGATCTTAAGGACCTCACTGTGGGGCTACAGATTCCAGCACTGAGGTGTTGTCGGTCTCCCTCCTCAAGCTAGCATTCACTCCCACATTCACAGAGTTTAAAACATTCCCTCCTCCCCCCCCCTCCCCCGTTTCAAAAGTACCCTTCCCCTCCCCCTCCTCCAAGAAGCCTGCTCCGAGAGCTGAGCAGAGATAGACTCAGAGTTTCTTTTATGTTAGCTGGTGGAATCTGCCTCTCTTGTTTGTCTCCTGACTGGCTTGCCAAATGTTGCAGAGTTGATCTCCTGCCTGGCTTGCCAAACATTTGGGATCATGGGGGGGATTTTTGTGTATCCCAGAGACCGAAGCAGAACTCTCCATGGGGATTAGGTAGAGTTTATTAGAGGAGAGAAAGAATGGAGCTCATGGACTCCAGATGTGGAATCCCATGAGAGGCAGGTACCAAAGATGGCTGCCAAGGTCAGGTATATTTATATATACTTAGGCAAGCCTAGAAAAATGGCTTTTCCTCATTGCTTAGCTCACACTGGAGTCTAACCCAGTTGATCTTGTGTCCTGACCTCAAGGTAAGGCTTATCTGTAATGGAGAGCTAATCTTTATGTCCTTTCATAAGAAAAAGGTTGGGAGAAGTTGACCACCTTCTCTCTTGTGGAGGATTGGAGTCAGTGCCTCTCTGTCAGCAGGGGTTGTTCCTCTAGTGCAATCCCAGCAGTGAGAGATGGCTTTCCAAGACCTTCAGAGACAGTCCCAGCAATGGCTGCTCTAAAACTCCTTAAATGTCAGTGATTTACCCTTCACCCCAGAGATTTAGCACTACAGAACTGTGTTTCTGATTTTCGTCCTTCTTGGAAACTAATCTGGCAGAAGCTTTCTGTGAGACTTTCCCATCCCTGGGCTACCCCAGAACCTCTGTGACTCCGGAGAACAGGCATAGCCTGATTCTCTGCCTGCAGAAGCTGTGACAGGTGATCCTAGCCTGGTGTGGTAGAAAAGGCAGAAAAAGCTAGGATGGGTGATGATGATTATAACACAGAACTGGGGACAAAGGCTGTGTCAGAAGTGGCTTTGGACTCTAAGCAATAAAGCAGCACCCATGGAACGCACAAGCCTATCTTCTTCATCTTGAAGGTCAATAGAATTTTTAAATCCACCCACCAAACCCATAATGATAAATGACAGAGAGAATTAGAAGAGGTCTGTACAGTTCACGTGTAAAGATGCAGATTTTTCAGATGGTTGTGAGGACGTCTCTCTCTAGTCAAGGGAACAAGAGTTATCAGCAGGGTGACTGCTGTATCTCCAGGAATCCCCTTGGTGCAGGATCACGTGTTGTCCCTTCCAGAGGTGTCTGTGTTCCCCCTTTCTCAAGTTCATGTGTGTACATGTATGCAACTGCCCTCATCCCCTCCCCCTCCGGTGTGACTCTGGCAGATTAGGGCCAAAGGCAAAAGGAGACGTAGGGTCTGAAAAGTACGAACCTAAACACACCTTTCCTCATATGCACTCATAGACCTGGGGCTGAATTTGTTTTTTTCCTCTTTCCTATACCACACAAATCTAATTTTTGGATTTTTAGAATATGATTAAATTGGGCACTTTACTTTTCAATCGCTTCTTTCTAAACTCCAGGAGAAGCCCAGTCTTCTAGTTGCTGTTCCAGGATACACGGTTATCACTCATATTTCTACATTTCAGCTCTCTCTGTTTCTGGCAAACCTGCCATTCCCCTTGCCTTCAGCTGAACAAGGACGCTGCTGCTTGGACTCAGGGTTTTCTTTCCTTCTCCTGTGTCCCTTTAGGCTTCTGAGTCGATCCTTGGAAAGTTTTTAGGAAGTTTCTCCCCACCATCTGGTCGGGTGAGGTTCTCTGCTTTTGAGTACTGTGGCACATGTACCCTTGTTATCTGGCACTGGTGGTTCTGGAATGAGCCATAACTCTTGCTTCACCTACCACACTAGAAGTGCCCTGAGGTCCCGAATGTAGTAAATTTGCACTTGCTGTTTGACATCGCACAGCTGAGGGCTTCACGGCGGTATGGAAAGTGGTGTCATCATATGGACTGAAACTGCCACGGGTGGTTGGACATTCTTCCTCTGAGACCTGGAACCAGCTTTCTGATGTACACAGTGATGTCTAATACAGTCATCAGGAGCATTTCCTCAGTCACGTTGCTGAGTTCAAGTGCTCACCATGCATGGCTGGGGCACCCTTGTGACAGTGCCGATCCCGGATCATTTTCACATTGGTGGACAGTGTTTGGATGGTGCTAATTTAGAATCTCTGTTTTGGGCAAATCCCTTCCAGGTGTTTCTGGTTAGGCAAAGCAGGTGTTCATGGCTTCCTTCCTGAGCCTGATGGTATTTCCTCCATTTCTCTTGGCTGCAGGATGCACGTCAGAAGTTCCGCTCTGTTCTGGTAGAGGCGACAGTAAAACTGGATGAACTGGTGAAGAAAATTGGCAAAGCTGTAGAGGACTCGAAGCCCTACTGGGAGGCACGCAGAGTGGCGAGGCAGGTAAGACCAGCATGCAGATGGCACCACTGCCTCAACTTACCACCCCCACTTATTTGGGAGCACTTTGTGTTTTCCACATCTCCTGCTAAAAGTTAGAAGCATGTGTCCTGAGAAGTGTGAAGCAGCCATGACTTTATATACAATCACATTTGAAGTCAGCCTCCTGTACCTTTGCCATCTACACCTTCCTCGCACACGAGTTAGTGCCCAAGTCCTCTGGGCTGGAGGACTGGGGTCACCTACAGAGATTGGGAATATGTCTAGAGCCTTGGGTGTGTTCTTGGTGGCTGCCTGAAGGGCACTGGGAAGGAATATTCTCCAAGACGTGGACTCTTTGTCTTTGAAGGTTCAAGTAAGGAGCAGGAATGCAACCAGAAAAACAAAATCTCAAAGGGAAAAGTAAAAAATCCAAAATGCTTCTGTTCCCAAGCATCTAGATTAAGGATTTTCAGCCTGTGCTGAAACAGTTACTGCTGGTCTTCGGAAGAAGGATTGTGAACTCTCTCAAAGCATTCCCCTAGGGAAGCAAAAGTGGCTTCCCACCCTGAAGTGTCCTGCCTGCTTCTTGAGCTCAGGTGGTGGAGTTGATTCACGCACCTTTGTGCTCAGGGTCCCTTGAGCTGACCCTCTGATTCAGGCCTCCAGCCCCAGCTAAGGGGCAGTGTTCTGCTTTGGCTGTGCTGGGTGTCAGGACTGTTGCTATCTCGGGACTTTTGTACTTGGCTGTTTGCTGTTTGACACAGCCTGATGCTGGTGTTTTGATGGTCCACTCTTCTGTCTGGGACCCAGTTTTTGCTCAAATGTCATTTTATTCACACTGCCTTTTCAGATTAATATATTTAAGATGGAAACTACCAGCTCATCATCTGGGCCACTTCTAGCCCTGTTTCATGATTTGCACAACTCCTCCATAGCACTTCTCACCCTTGACTTACTGGAGTGTGTGCATCTCCCATAGGTGAAGCTCTGCAGGACATGGGATTTTGTTGCGGTCATGCCCTGTCTGCTGGCTGGCATATAGAAGGCATTCAAATATTGAGTGAACAAATGAACACACAAGGGAATCACAGGTCTGGAGGTCTGACATCCCTCCCTGCCTCCTTAACTTGAGCTCTTCCTTCCCATCACCGCGATCCTCTAGCTTCTTTTCTGTTTGTAGTTTGAACCAGATTCATCCAAATGCATTAGGTGGGTGGGTCCCAGCTGGCTGTGGCACATCCTGGTAGTTTTCCCAGTCCTCTTGCTTTTGTCCTTTGGGAGAGGTAGGAGGGGGTGGGTTGGGAGAGATCTCATCTGCTACGCAAGTAGATTGTGGCATCTCTCCTTCCTTTCAGCCCTTCTCACCGAGGACAATAATCATGACCACCGAGTCTCCAGGGTATCCACTCGATCATGAGGTGTAATCAGGCAATGCCAGGTCTTGGGGTGAGTGATTCACTGCAGTGGGCAGAGCCCAAGATGAGTGGTGAGAGAACCATGATTAGCTCCGAGCCTGCAAAGCCTTTCTGTGACCTCATTTGTGCTTGCCAGTGAGAAAGGAGGGCAGGGGTCACTATGACCTCCCCTGCCCTCAGCCCCAAGGAATCTTGGCCCCTAGCTAAGGAACAGGAAGGATGTTCAATGCCTGAGGAAGGCAGGATGTTACATTTCTTCATTCTGTGGGTAACAGGCTACCTGGGCCTAGGCCAGATGCTGCGAATGTTCCTCTGACCTTCCTTATAGCGCAGGGGCAGTGTCCATTTGAGCTGCTGCCAGGTGGGGCTTCCTGTATTCTTTCTCTTCCTCATCCCCCTCCCCCTTCCTCTTGATATTTACAAAGCCCCCTGACTGCCCAACAAGGCAGTCTTGCAAAACATTTCACGTGAACATCAAGAGCCTCAGCCTCATTCTTGAAATACTGATGGCCAAGGGACTAGAGTATTCTTTGGACTTAATAAGTTAATGGATAATGAGTCCAACAGCAGAATCCTTGCATGAGCTTGGGTTTTGATTTCATAAAGAAAAAAAATTTAGGACTTCCGGAAAATTTAGACATCTCTTTCTCTCCTTCCTCCCTCCATCTCTTATCTCTTTCCTTTTTGTCTTCCTTCTAGTACTTCTCCTCCTAAGTCCCTTCTCCATCTCTCTCCCATCAGAGGTAGTTTTGCATATCCGTAATGCCTTTGTCTACCCAGCCAGCATCTCAGTTGAACACTATAGAATTTTTACAAAGAGAAAACCTTTTCTACAATTTGGCTTTCTGTAAAGAGTTTGCAGAGCTGTGTAGTACTGGGTCTGTAGGAACCGTAGCTGTCCATCAAAGCTGCTCATTGTCTTTATTCTCAGTCAGTGTCAAGTCATTTTCCTAACAGTGAGTCAGATCCCATCCTATGATCCTAAAACAAAGTACAGGCTCTGCTGGGAGAAGACAGAATATGTCATCTTTTCTGTGTCTGACTGGGGGAAGGGAACTGGCTTTGATTTCTTTTCTAGCTTTTGTCCTTGAGTTCCAGCTTGTTTTCAAGGCTGCACTGACGTATCTGCTGCCCATCTGGCCAGCAGCGTGGGGGCAAGGGCAGTTTGACAAGGGGGTAGTGTGTGACTCGGGAATGCTGAATGGCAGAGTCTCTGTATGTTTTACTGTCTGGGCTCTGACTGCTCCAGCACGCCTTGGATCTGTCATTTAATCACTGGCAGCCCAACCTTTATTTTGTTTTGCCTTTTTTTAAAAACTCTTAAAAAATTGGCCAAACGTATATAACATAAAATTAGCCATTATAGCCACTTTTTTTTTCCCCCCTCTGGGAGCAATAAGAACCTAGAGCCTCAGGCATGCTAAGCAAGTATTCTAACTCTGTTTTAGCCATTTTTAAGTGTGTAGTTCAGAGGATTATGTGAGAAGCCTTCTCCCCTTTAGGACCAATGCTGCTCTGCTGCATGTAGTATTGCATTTTGTTCATCGGTACATCCATCAACTTTGGCAGCCTTGTTATTTTTAGATGGTCAGAATGTGTCAGAAGAGGGCAGAGTCCTTCAAAGGGCAGTGTCAGCACAGAATAGTGAGGGATCATTCGTTAATGTTAAGTTTTTATGAGGCCATGTCATATCTAACCTCCTCTGGAAATAGTGGCTAAGTGAGGAAACATCCGAAGTTTGTAGAATGACTTGTCTGGAAGAGAGTTGGCAAACCGTGGCCCATATAGCTGGACTACCTGGCTTGGATCCTAAGTCACCACCTTCTTGTCCATCAAATGGAGCAGTCTGTGTTAGCTCTTGCTACAAGATAGACTACCTACCACACAGAACTTATAGTTTTTCAGGGCAGATTTTTCTGACTTTAGGCTTCTCTGATCTTGTGAATTATACAGTCAGCTGATGGGGTGGCTGTGAGCAGATCATCGTGAATGGCCTTCTCTGTCAGATGGTTGGTGATTGTCACCTGGGATGGCAGGGATGTGTCTTGTCCAGCAGGTCAGCCTGGTCCTTTTACACAGTCTTGGCATTCCAGAAACAGAAAGAACATGTCCTTCCCAGGTCAATAGCTTGTTTTATAATTGTTGATATCCTGCAGGCTGGAGTAGGTCATATGGCCAGTCCAATCTGGGCATGGAGAAAAATGACCTTCGATTACAATGTATTGAAGGCATTTATGTAATCTACCATAGTACATGTGAAGCATCATAATCAGAGAAATATATTGTTTTAGACATTTTGCCATCAAATATTGTTTATCTGTGGTGAATCTGCTACATTAAAAATACAAATGTAGGGCTGGAGAGATGGCTTGGGGTTTAGATTCTGTCTTGCAAGCAGAAGGTCCTGAGTTCAGATCCCAGGTCCCATGTAAAAATGCCAGGCAGAAACAGTGCGGCCTGCACTTCTGGCCCTGGTGGGTGGAGCCTGGGAAATTCCAGAATCAAGCAGAAAGGAGGTTGAAGTAATCTAGGCTGATTCCTGAAGTCACATTGGTCCTCAACAGGGACATACAATGCCCTCTGATACACACACACACACACACACACACACACACACACACACACACACAATAAATAAATAAATAAATATTAAAAATATAACTGTGGCTAGGGAGATGGCTTAGTGGAGATAACAGTGCTTGCTGTGAAGCATGAAGACTTGGGTTTAAATTCTAGGCACCCATGTAAAAAGTGGGTGGAGCTAGGCTGATCTGTGGAACTT
The DNA here is from genome assembly GCA_023101885.1 of Typhlomys cinereus. Lineage (NCBI taxonomy): Eukaryota > Metazoa > Chordata > Mammalia > Rodentia > Platacanthomyidae > Typhlomys > Typhlomys cinereus. Next base: position 8,247,790 of record JALPQD010000055.1, on the reverse strand, counting down.
ACTTGTCAGCTGAAATACCAAGGTTAAGGGAGAGACCCCTTTCAAGGAAGTAAGGTGGAGAGTGAAAGAGCAGGATGTCCTTCAGTGGTCTCTGAATGTGGGTGCACAGGTGCATGAACTTGCAGGGGAAGGGAGGGAGGGAAGAAAGGGAGGAAGAAAGAGAGAGAGAGCGTGGGGGGAGGAGAAAGAAGAGGAGAAGGAGAGGGAGAAGGAGAGAGGAGGAGGGAAAGAAGAGACATTACACAACGGTAAAAAAATGAGTACTATCCCAGTAAGAAGCGGATCTCAGATGGCCGTGCAGGTGTGCCTAAGAAGCAGAGCTCAGATGGCCGTGCAGGTGTGCCTAAGAAGTAGAGCTTTGGACAGAGCAAAGTGACCCCAGGCAGGGTTGAGCATCGCTGAAATGCTCACCGGACAAAATGAGCAGAGGATCAAGGCTGAAAAAAGGGAGGAGCTGACTTCCTTCTTGCCCCATGCACGGTCCTTGGAGTTCAAACGACCAATAGTTTCTAATGAAATGGAAACAGGTTCTGGGCATCAGTCACAGACCCTTTCGATTCTTAGGATGGTTTGCAGAAGAGGTACACACTTCTAGCACATGTTAGTCATCGGCTGCCACTTTCTTGTTCCCAGGAGTTTCTTGTAATTTACTAGTTTGTTTCTTCCAACAGCTACTTTCTGGGTACCTACTAAGTGCTAGGGATTGCTTTGGCCTCTTCAGACAGAATAATGCATACTTTATGGAGCAGAATGGCAATCTTTGTTATGGATCGTTCTGGGTGTGCTCATGTGTACCTTCATTTGAGAAGGAGGGAGACTCAGGGATTTGCAGTGGGCTAGGTGGGAGAGAAATTTCCAAGCATCTTCCCTTTGGAAGCCCTGGCCGCTGTGGGACACAGGATGTGGTCTTCATCCTCCACGAGCCCCACCTACACATGGAGGCAAGGCGGCCTCTTCACTGAGGCACTACAGCCCAGTCTCTTTGTTTTGTTTTGAAACAGATCTCACTAGGTAGCCCAGACTGGCCTTGGGATCCTCCTGCCTCATCTTTCCAAGCATTGAGATTACAGGTGTGCTTTCACCGTGTCTGGCATGATTCTCATCATGTGTAGTAACTGCAGCATTCAGTTGCCAGGAACACTGAACTGCAGAGTACTGAGGCATTGTTTAAGGACAACTGATAGTCAGGGGCATGAGAGGCTATAAGTACCACCTTTATCCAATGAAAACATAACTGTTTTATGTGTGTCTTTGCTTAAGGTACCTTTTTAATATAAATTTTAACAGATTAAATACATGTAATATATCTGTTTTACAAAACACTGGTTAAAAAGAAGGGTTGGGCATTTCCTGACCCTAAGTGACATGATATAAATAGCCCCTCAGTTTCACATGATACCATCTACTGTTGAATCTATTATAATTTCTCCAGCAATGATATCAAAAGGAGCCTACAAATGTAGCCAGGTTTTTATCTTTTCCATAGCTTCATAATGTGCTGAAGATGTTCCTGAAGCACGTACAAGAGTGAACATGGGTTCATATTAGCAGATTTCCTCTTCCGTTTTCTGGAGGTACAGTTGACTCACTAACCGAACTCATGACCCACAGTATGGTAACTCATGCCTGCATGATGCTCAGCTCACACAAATATTTGCTCCATGAGGCATCTCACGCCCTCCTGTTGCTTTGCCACACTAGGAATCACTTTATCATTAATTTATGCAGCAAAATCAGAAAAAAGTATAGAAATAAAAAAACAATACTAATAGACTATGGAAAGGGCACTTATTTACAGTGTATGAGCAGAAACAGAAGACAGTGTGTTCCCTCACTCAAGTGTTTCTGCATGTCTGTGAATGACCCTGGCAGCACCCTAAGTATGACTTTGGGGTTACAAATAGGATTTAGCAAGTAGCATGTTTAATCAGCAAATGATGAGGATTGACTGTGTTTGCCAACTGGTAAGAAGCTCAGTTGTTAGTGTGGGGACACGTGTGATGAGTGAGGTCTTGGTAGGGGGGGTGTACAGGATGGTAACGTTTAGGAAAACCTGGGAGAACAACCTGCATGAGTGGAAGGTTAGGAAAGCAGAGGTCGGAAGGAGAAGGTGGCATGGATGTGACCATGGTATATCTGCCCAAGTGTCTGTCGCGTGAGGCTCTGGGGCTTTGGAGTACCCTGTAGGCATGGAATAGTGTGGGCAGACCAGAGAGGGTCTCTCAGCCGCAGCAGCACTCTAAGGAGCTTATGTTGTCTTTTTGAGAGATTGGCTAAGTGTCAGTGGCATGAATGGCAGCACCATTTTGCTTTGTTTTGTATTTCTGGAGACAAAATAACCAAATGACTTACTATTTTCTTTCCACTCTGTGGTTTCCTTGTTCCAGGATCACGGATGTCGCCATGCCTGTCTGAGCAGAACCTTTTTTGAGATCTGACAGTATTAGGTCCCATACCTTTGACTCTGTGTGACTTCTTTTTCTTTTTTGGTACACATTTCACAGATAAGGAACTAATTTTGGATTCCTAAGGTTTTTTTGGGGGGGGGCGGGCTAAACATTAGTTAGCAGTCAGGATTATTTCATGGTCTGACTGGCCAACAGGAATTTGCCAGAATAGATTTGGCTTCTGGAGAGGGTGGTAGAGAGGGCGTGAAGACCAGGACTCCGAGTTGAAGGACAGAGGATAAAGAGGAAGCACTATTCATTGGGTGATTTTTACATGCTTGAGGGACTTGCTTTTATTTATTCGGTTATTTTCAGAAGAAGAAAAAGCTTTGGGTAGGTTGAGCTCTCCATGGCCACTGCACAGCCCTGAGTGTGTGTGTGGGTGGGGGGGGATGCTGTGCAACTGGGCCTGCAGCAGAGTGTTTATATCAAGGTGACAAGATTGGGATTGGCTTCCTCATGCTGTGGCAGACAGAATAGCAAAGGCTAGGGAAGGTCAATATGATTCTTAGACCCTGATTAAACCAGAACTTCCTGGTTCTGGCTGCTGCCTGGTGCTTGGCACATCTTGGACACGTAGATATTACACAAACCTGACTTGGGGCTCACTATGCCCTACTAGCACACTGAAAAGAGCAAATCTGGAGAACGAGTGACTTATGGGGCTCCTAACACTGTGAGTAGTCTGCATTTACTTGACTGTGTACTCCCTGTCACTTTTGGGTTGAGGTAGCTGAAAGGCTTTATTTATGGTAGCCTTGGGCCCTCTGAAATGGGCTAGTCACAGCCTGTGTCCACTTCTCCTGGGGACTTCAGTATGACTTTGTCTCGTCTATCTTCTCATTTTGGTTTTTGGCCACCCAGTTCTCACCACAGGGCTTAGGTGAGGAGGTCTGGTTTGGTGACGTCTATCCTCGTGGCCCTGGTCACTCTCTTCTGGGTGGTGACAGGCCAATTTCTGGGAACTGCGTCATCCCTGCTGCCTGAGGTAAGGGTGCAGTGGAGTGAAGGGGCATTTGTCCCAAAGCAGAGTGATTTATAACCGGTAGGGAGCAGGCAGTTAACCCTCCTTTAGCCAGGGAATGTTCTTGCTTTGAAGTCTTGGTTGGAGATTATGGGAAAGAGCAACTGCTTTTTTTTTTTAACTTTATTTTTATGTGTGTATGTGTGTACATTAGAGGCAATGTGTGCTCTTGTGGAGTACCAAGAGTGACTTTGGGAATCATCCTGGATTGCTTTTACTTCCTTTTTGCTTCTCTCTGGGCCACTGTGGTTTCTGCCTGGCCTTTTTATGTGGGACCTGGGTTCTGAACTTAGGACCTTCTGCTTGCCAGGCAGAGTCTTAACCCCTGAGCCATCTCTCTGGCCCATGTTTTGGTTTTTACAGTTTGAGTTTCACTGTATAACCCAGGCGGCCTTACTCATGATCCTCCTGCCTCAGCCTTCAAACATTGGGATCACAGCACAGGTGTGAACCATCATGCCCAGGAAGCTTCTTGAAATATGAAGACTGAGGAAATGAACAGACTTCTGCTGCTGTGGAGTTTTGGGCCCCAATGGGCTGCACCATCCGTTGGTGTACTGGCCTGGGGCCAAAGCTATAGCAGCTGGAGTGTTCTGGGGGTGTCAATGGGTGGGTTGTGTTTGCCCCTTCCCTGTATGCAGGTGGCAGGAAGCCCCGCAGGAGGAGCTAGTTGCCAGCAGTGTCTCCCCCAGGCAGTGTGAACCTGGAGGCCCATTATCTGTTCCTTGGAACTCTATGTCTGTTTGCTTCTCCTTGTCCCACACCTTTTCACTGGGGCATGGTCGGTGCAGTGAGCAGTGTGGATGAGCTCCTGTGCTTTCTGCAGCCTGCAGATGTGTTCATCGCTGTGGTGCAGTGGTTCGGGTTGGGAGAATAAGGGAAATGGATTCTAGTCTCTCTGAAACCACAGAGTTGTTCAGATGTTTCTGTTGAGTCTTTCGGTATCTTGTTTTATTTACATTTTGAGAAATGGTCTTGCTGCGTAGCCTAGCCTAGCCTGGAAATTGGAATCCTCTGGCTTCCGCCTCCCAAGAGCTGAGATTACAGGCTCTTGCTCTTTATTTTTTTTCTCTCTTTTTTAAATTCATTTTTTAATGTTTTTAGAGTTTCATACACGGAAACAGTGAATTTATGCTATTTTCACACCTGAATCCCCAATCCCATCCTCCTTCCTTTTCCCGTTATAACGCTTCTTCCTGACGGTGCCCCCTCCCAGTTTTGTCATTTGTATGTGCGGCCTACTGAGTTTCATCTGGATTATGTTTAACAACATGTGTCTGAGTAGTTGCTGGAGCAGGAATCAGCATCAGTGAGTACACCATTGAGGAAAGCCTCCCCTGTACATCCAGCATTTATGCTCAGCAGCGTCTGAAGGCAGTGTGGGGCCTCTTTCCCCTTTCATGGTGAAATGTTGACAGGCCACATCCTGTGCAGGTCTTGTGGAAGCACACATAGCTATAGTAAGTTCATGGCTGTAGCAGCTCTGTCATATCCAGAAGGTACTGTGTGACTATACCCCTGCCCCCCTTTAGGCTCTTAAATTCCTATTGCTTCCCCTTCTGCTTTGTACCCTGTTGCCCTCTCTATTTCTAATACAATGGCACGGGTGAGGCCAGTCCCCTTCCTTCCCTGTCTCCACACCGCAGGCATTACCTGGAAAGAGCAGTTGCAGGGTGAAGAATCTTTTAGTTACAGAAAAATCAGAATTCTGATGAATTTCTACTACTGGTTTGATGAACCCGTGTATAGGCCTTTTATGTTGTCAAATGACAAGGCTAGACTTTGGAAGAGAAGGCAGCATTTGAAGATACTCCTATTCTCCTTTCTCTCCACTTCTTGTTTCTATCCTGAAGCTGTGACTTCATATTCTTCCCTTTCCTTTCTCTGCAGATCTGGCCTTGAGAACCAGATGAACTGGGGTGAGGATGTGTGGCTCAGTGGTAGAACATTTGCCCAGCTTGTGGCCCTGGGTTTGAGACCCAGTGTTGTCAGAGAAGTCCAAGTATGATGGAAGTAAAAGACTGGTCTGCCTTAAAGATAGACAATATCGCTGGACTTTTAAATAAGTTCAGTTTAAAAACATTCCTGTAGTTTAGGATACTCTGCTTCCAATCCAGTGGGACAGTTTGTTCTCAGCCTGGGTTTATCACAGTCAAGAGTTTCTTGACACGAATGAGAAGAAAGTGTGCAAATCTTCCAAGCAGGAAATGCTTGGAAGCCCACCTCTGGTCACTGTTGTCTTCCTTTCTCTGTTTCCTTCCCAGGACTTTGTATATGCTAACCCATATGTACCCTACTACTGAGCTGTACCCCATGCCTGGGGAGGGGTATAACATTCGTGCGGTGGAATGACCATTTAAACCAAAGTTAGGGTTGGCAGTACACTCTGTTAAATGTGAATTTCAGGCTTTTTTTTTTTTTTTTTTTAAGTACGCCTGTTCTTGTTGGTTGTGCTGCCTCATGTTTGAGATCTCAGCGTTTGGGAGGCCGAAGCAGGAAGATTGCTGGGAGTTTGAGGCTAGCGTAGGCTCAGTCAGAAAACATTACAGAAGAGGGAATTTGGGGTCAGCTGCTCTTTCTCTGGGCTTCTGTCGCAACACATAGAGCTGCACAAGTCTGTTTGCGATTGGCCATCCCTCAGCTGGGGCTGATCCTGCACCCACAGCAGTGAAGACAGTTTGACCTGAAAAGAACTCAGCTGCTTTCTAGCTGCTCTCAAGCCTGGGGTTTTTCAGCTAAAGAACTAGAGATTTTTTCCCTGTTCCTACAACCTGCATTTATAAAGTTGTTGATTAGCCCCAGACAGAATTCTGAAGGACTTCACTGTAGGCCAAGTCAACTGGCTCTGCTCTGAAGAATCTTCTGGAATTTGGGGCCCTCAAAGGCTGTTTCCTTCCCCCGACTTCTCTAGCCACTTCCTGGTTTCTGTTTCTTTTCAACTTTTTCCTCCTTTTTTCCTCTTCCCCTTTGTCTTCTCCCTCCCTCCCTCCCTCCTTCCTCCTTCCTCCTTCCCTCCTTCCCTCCCTCCCTTCTTCCCTCCCTCCTTCTCTTCTTCCTTTCCCTCCTCCCTTCCCTCCTCTCTTCTTCTCTTCCTCCCTTTCTTCCTTCCTTCCTTCCTTCTTTTTTAAAATATAGTGCTTAGGTTGGAGAGATGGCTCAGGGGTTAAAGTCTGTCTTGTAAGTAGAAGAATATTTTTCATTTGTGTGTGTTTCTTTGAGACAGGAACTCCTGTAATCTAGAATGGCTTAGAACTTACTATGTAGCTGAAGATGACTGAATTCCTGATGCTCCCGCATGCTGGGATTATAAGCATGTGCCATCGTGCCTGGTTGCTGCTTGTCAATCTGAACTATGTGATGAACATTGGAACTTGCCTCTACGTAACACAGTGAGCTCCAGGTCCACAATTTTCTTGCAAATGAGCTGATGCTATACTTCATGGCTGGATAATTTATACTTCATTGTCTTTATCCAGCTTGAATATTGTGAATACCCACATGCAGGCATTATTGTCCTCTGGGGATGTGTCCAGGAATGGTGTAGCTGGGTCACATGGTAGTTCTATATTTAGTTTTTTGAGGAACTGCTGCACTGATTTCTGTAGTGACCCCATTGTGATTGTTGACTGACTTAATTGATTGTTCACTTTTCTGTGTGAGACTTTCCTGAGCCCTGGGGAACTGGCTGTTAGCTTAGAGGAAAGGAGGAGTGGTATTTCTCTTTTTAGTTCGGTCCCGTAAAGCTGCCTAGAAAATCTTGCATTGCTCATTTCACTTTGAAGAAGTGCTCTAAGTGGATACAAAAAAACAAAACAAAACAAAACAAAAAAACCCAAAAGCAAAAAACCTATTTACACATGAATTCACTGTCAACCCCAGGCACATTCTACCTCTCTGCCATAGTGCACACTCCACAGAAGGTGCTGGAGTTTTAGCTCCAGAAGCTAGGTGGCGCTCTACCCTTGAGGTCACTTTAGGTCTCATATCCTTTGAAGTCAGGTCTCTCAAGCTCGGGCCTGGCTCAGCTGAGCAATGGTTCTCTTTATACAGAGAAGTCCAGGAGGTCTATGTTGACATCAGCCTGGCCTCTCCACCAAAGCGGTGAAGGCATCTGTGCTGGGGTCTTTCAAGTGCTGCTAGAAGGCGATTAGGACATACAAAGCATTGTGTTACATTATATCCCTTTCTGTCTGGCTTTATCCTGATACTCAAAGCCATGGACACATACGCAGATGAAGCTCTAGTGGGAATTACATTTGATAGCAAGAAACATAGATGACTTCTGGGACTCTTGGTCACCTGAAACATCTGCTGCTCCACTGCAGTTGTGTGTGCCCTTCTTACAGGCTCTGTCCATGAGGGCTCCAGGAGCTCCTCACCATCACGTCTGCACCTCATGATCGAAGGGAGAAATGAAAAGGGAAGAGTCATGTCCTCTTTGCTTTGAGGCATTTGCCTGGAAGGCTCACACAGTATACTGCTTCCATTGGTTGCTAGACCCTTGTCATGTTATCCCAGGTAGCAGCTGTCAGGGAGACTTAGCTAGGGCTCTGTGAGCTTGCAAGGAGAGGATGGTCATACAGATGAAGATAATGGTGGCTGCCAACAGCTTCAGACACATCTGCACCGTGATTTATCTTCTAGAAAAGTCATTGGCTAGAACAATGGACAGAAAGGCATGCATGCCCACAGAGCTGGCCTGGAATCCTTCTGACTAGAGATATACTATGTCCACCCTTACTCTATTCACTCTTTTCTAGTGGTGGAAGACTTCCTTTCTTGTGTTAAAGTCCAGTGAGGTAATGCTGACTTCTACATGGGTGTACGTAGATGTATACATGATGTACATGTTCCAGAACCTGTGTAGACTTTCCTGTAAAAACATTAATTAGATGAATGAGTTCCTATTGTCTTATTGTAAATGCAAGCTCTTATGATTTACCTAGACTCGCTAGATGGCCCTTACCCAAATCTCCTTGTACCCCATTTTGCTCCACTACCTCCCAGCCTAGTTACCTTGGCAAGTCAGTAGTTCTGCTGATGATCTTACTCAGAGGAGCACATATGATGGGTAACTTTATGTTCACTCGATGGTGCATTTGGTAAAGATGCTAACGCAGTGAGTTTGTACCTGAACAGCAGAAAGACACCCCCCTGGAGCCAGAGGACACCCTGCAAATTGAACTGCAGCTCTCCTCTTCCTGAGGTTTCCATCACCCCTTGTGGATTCTGAGTTTGTCAGATTTTATGATCATAGGAACCAATGGCTTAAAGTTAGGTGCTCTGAATCTACTCCTGTCCCCTCTGTTCCACTCCTCTGGAGAACCCCGACTACTAAGCATGTTTCCTCTGTGTCCAGTGTCCAGCCCATGTGCAACACTGAAGGTTTTTGAGATTCTGGTTGCCCAACTTGGCCCTGTCCTCTGGAAACAGCTGCTCACCTCTGTGCTCTTTTTAGTTTGCCCCAACTTGGCCCTGTCCTCTGGAAACAGCTGCTCACCTCTGTGCTGTTCTTTAGTGTGCCCTCCTCCTTGCCAGCACATAGTTGCCAGTCATCGGACTTTGCTTTTCTGAGTAGTCATAGAATGTTCATTGTGTCTTCAGTTATCCTCTTCTGTCCAGACTGACTATCTCTTTAAAAGTCAAATATGAATTTGAGAAGATTTCAGAATTTCAGATTAGAGATAGTCAATCAGCAAAATTTATGCAAATTTTCCAAAATTTGGAAAAGCTCAAGACCTAAACACTGGTTCCAATTAGATTAGATAAGGGCTGCTCAGCTGTAGCTAAGTGAAGCCAGCCGTGCTGGCCCAGGAGTAGAGGATAGATAGAGGTAGGGGCTTGATGCTTCAGTGAATGAGTGTACTAGGCACTGAATAGTGCCAAATAAACCAGAGAAGTCAAAATGCTGGAGAGCATCTACACGGAGAGCCAGGATCCCTGGCTAATAAGAGCTTGGAATAGCTTAGGTTTCTAGGTGCAGATTCTCTGCTGTCCTGGTGATGGGGAAATCAGGATCCTGAAGGAGTTTGTGATCTTATTGAGAAGAGAAGTAGACAGTAAAATCATTCACTACATGAGTTGACAATGTGTTCCTAGAGATTGCTCTCTCTCTCTCTCTCTTCCCCCCATCCCCCCGCCCGCCAAGTTAGTTTATTAAAACAGTTGACTTAGGCATTGGCTTAGCACTCAGAAGACTGTGTAAGTAACGAGTCACCTATGAGTTTTTAGCTGGAAGTGATACCATGTAGACATAGGACCTTCAGCACAGGGCACTTTTCTTGTGATTCTCAAGGTCTTGAGGAACATTGGAACTGGTCCTTTACTTTGAGGTTCTTTTCCTTTGTGTCTGAAGTTCTCCAGAGACTTCACTGTTATGGCTGGTGATGGTCCCTTTGATTGGTGAACCACCACGAGGGTTCCACTGGTGTCTTTCTGCTGTCTTTAAAGGCTATGATTATGGTGTAGCTTCCTGACCACAAATGAGCAGTGTGAGCTGGGAGCAGAAATGGATGAGCAGAGCTCCCTTGCACATAAAACCGAGTCTCAGAAAGATATCGGGCAGTTTTAAAACATGTTTATATATATTATCCTAATTTTTAAAATCGTGTGTGAGTGTGCATGTCATGTGTATCGTTTGTTTGCAGGTGCCTAAATGAGGGTCAGAGGCCAACTTCCAGGAGTTGGCTCTTGCCTTCCACCTTGTTGCTGGCCCCCAACCTTCTGGTTGGTTCTCCTTTCTCTACTTCCTATCTCACTGTAGGAGTCTTGGGATGATGTGCACTATCAAGGCAGCATTTTACACAGGTTCTGGGGATTGAACTGAGGTCATTAGGCTTGACATGGCAAGCGCTTCTACTTGCTGAGCTTCTCCCTGGCCCATATACAGTGTCTTATGTCATGGCAAAATAAGTGTAGAAACCTGGTCTTGTGAGTCCAGAGATGGTAAAGTTTCCTCAGGGCTGCATGTTGTCGAGAGGCTTTGGGATCTGGATTATGCATGCTGCTACTTGGAGGAGGCAAGGAGGAATGGAGGGAACAAACTGGGGCTGGAGAAATGGCGTTCCCACCATGCACACAGCTAGGGATCACTCCACGTTTTCACATTGCCCTTGGCTGGCACATCTGAGGACAAGTGCATACAGAGAGACACTGATTTTACTGTATGAGCCACAGGAAGAAATAAATCACGAAGGCATTAAAATTAGTGACTGCAAGGAGGCTTGACTCATAGTTCAGCACCTCAAACAAATATTTTTCCCACATGTATGGGAAATATGTGTTTTGTTACCTAGTTGTTGCAGTTCGCCTGCATGGTTGCTGATAAATCACTATCAAACAGCTTAAGGGAACAAGGAGTTTATTGTCTCTTCTGATTACCTGGTTACAGCTTGACAGGAGAGCTCATTCCAACACCAAGGCTGAGGGAACTGGCCACACCATCTCTACGTAATGGCTGAGAGAGGGACAATCCTTACTTACCAGACCAGCATGTCTGGCCAAGTGTGCAGAAGGATGCCAACTTCTTCAACTGATTCTCAGTATTTTATTCATCTGTTCAAGGCCTAGTTCCACCCACCACAGGCTGGGCTTTCCCCATCAGCTAGACAATCTCCTGCAGGTTTGCTCTGGGCTTAACTCAACTACTAATTCTCTACAAATGTACCCAGAGCTCAAACCCTTAACTATCAAGTTGACACCTGTGCCTAACTATGACACTAGTGAATGTTGGTGCTACTAGGTTTACATTGCCCTGCTGTTCCTCTTCTTTCCCAACCCCTGTTGTGGCCTTCCCCCTCCCCTTCAGGCCTAAGGGAGGTTCTCTGAGCTTCCATGGCAAAGTGAGTTGGTGTCTGATGAAGTCACTTGTGTAGAATGATGAGTCCTCTGCCTCTGCCAATGGCAGCTCCTGGGAGGGAAGCCACAGAAGTCCCAGTTGTGAGTGGCTGGCTGAACCCCAGGCCTGTGCCATACAGAGACATTCTCCCATGACAAAACTCCTGTGCTAGAGCCCAGTCTGGCAGAGAAGGGTCCATCCTAGTCTTCTGAGTACTTGTCACAAAGGCATAAGGAAGGCCAGTAACTTTAAACTGACTTATATCAACATGAATGGAGGCTTAGGAAAGTCCGGCATGGAGCAGACCAATGAATGGGCAGGTGAGGACAGAAAACATGATCTGGTCTGTCCTGGCTATCCCTTATTTCTGAACACTAGGAGCTGGTCTCCCTGTGATTTGTTCAACGACGTCTCCTTGTTTTGTCTGTAATACCTTAACAGAGCTTCTCCGTGCTCTGAATGTGATTCAAGGGAGTTTGTGGTCATTTATGTTTCTGGGAATGATGAATGACTGAATGACCTGCGAGTGCAGTTAGTTAGATAAGGTTATGTCAGCAAAGTTTGACTGTGACCTTCCTTATCATAGTGGACTGTGGAAGCTAGGAACGATTCCTCCTAGCTGGGGACAGAGATGGCAAATGGAAAGAGGAGGTACTTGGAAGGTTTTGGAGGAAGCATGGTCATCACTATGCTAGCCTGGCAAGCCTGTAGGCTATTTCATTGTTTCTGGTTTGCTTGTTCTTTGTTCAGACATTTGCCCTGATGACAGCCGTGGCAGCCAGGGCAGTGTTTCTGGTTTCCTTCATCCTCGACTGAAGCCATCAGGCTCTCCCAGTCATGTTGTGGCTGCTTCTGCCTCTTGGTTTTTTCTCCTCCTCCAGTGTTTTTTCGTTTTCTTTCTGGCCTCAACTCAAGATCCTCCTGCCAAGCCAGGCTGGGTGCTGCAGGCAGAGGCTCACAAGTAGGTCAAAGCCTGCCTGAGCTACAGAGTTCAAGTCCAGCCTTAGTGACTTAGTGAGATTCTGCCTCAAAAAAACAAAACAAAACAAAACTCCAAACAAAAAGGATTTGGAATGTGGCTCAGTAGGAGAGTGCTTACCTGCTATGTGCAAAAATGCCTTGAGTTCAGTCTCCCTCCTCCAGACATGCTTCCCTTGCCTCAGACTCCCGAGTGCTAAAAATTACAGATGTGTACTCACTATGCCTGACTGACCACAGAACACTTGAGCATATCAGAGAAGAACCAGTAATTAATGAGTCCCATGTACCTTCGCCAGCACTGACAATATTTTTTTTTGTGGGAGGAGGTTAGAGTTTTGAGAGAGGGTCCCTTGTGGCCCACGTTGGCCTTGGACTCCTTGTATAGCTGTGGAGTACCTTGAACTCTCCTGATCTCCTGCCTCCACCTCCCAAGTGCTGGGATTACAGGCCTGTGCCACCATGTCAGGCTCAGCATGAGTAATCGAGACCATCTCTGCATGTTCATCTCCTTTCCTCTTTTCATTTTGTTCTTGACTGTTTGGAAGCTGTTCACAGACATCTTGTCAACACCTCCCTTTACTCCTCCCTCAACACTTTAGTATTTCTCTGGAATATATCTGAAACTTTGAGAGATTGTCTTGAGTTGGGGTGTGACTCAGTGGTAGAGTGTTTCCTTGATGTGCACTGTGGCAAGGGAATCACATCTTTACACCTAAGTTTACTGGTAGTAGGTCTCATTTGATACCTAGTCCTTTTTCACATGGCTTGGCTGTTTAAAAAATGTGCTGTTGGGGCTGGAGAGGTGGCTCAGGGGTTAAGCCTCTGCCTTGCAAGTGGAAGGTCCTGAGTTCGGATCCTAGACCCCACATATAGACGCCGGGCAGAAGCGGGGGCGGCCTGCGTTTCTGGTCCTGGTAGGGCGGAGCCTGTGAATCCCAGGGCAGAGTAGACAAGGAGGAGGCGGTCCATGGTGGTTCCCGAATTTGTGGTTCTACACACACACACATACACGCACAATTGAATAAATAATAATTAAAAAAAATTTTAAAAATGTGCTGTTGTAATTGGTTTAAAGCAGGGTGTCCATCCTCTTTATGTGGTGACTAAAATAACTTCTGAATATGTTGGGTTGCATTCACAGCTAGTCTGGGCTCATGTAGCCCATGGGCTGCAGTTTGGACATGCCTGGCTTAAAGCATATGAGTGGAAAGACTGTTTCTTTTGGTGGGAGAGAGTGTGAATAGCCAATTTAGTGATATAGTTGGGTTTTTAGAAGGAACAGTATGAAGAAAAATAGCAAAATGGCAGCTGATGAAGTGCTTTGATAGACATGTTGACTGGTTGTGGTGGCTCATTCCTATGATCCCAGCATGTTAGAGACTGAGGCAGGAGGATTGCCCATGTTTGAGGTCAGCATGCACAACATAGTAAGTGCCAAGCCAGAGGTGCAGAGCAAGACCCTGTGAATAAAATAAAAAGTGGAGGTACTTTTATAAAGTACCTTTATGAAAGTTGCAAACAGACTGAGAAAGACAACAGCAAAGGTTAAGTGATTCAAGTGGTTATTCAGCCAACCTCACATGCTCAGCCCAGCTGCCACCTTGTAGAATGCGTCCCATGAGTCCTGTCCTTGTGGTGATATGCTTTGGAGAATGTTACTGAATCTTGTCGGGTGTTGTTGGTTCAAGGTCATTGTTGGTGCCAGAAATGTAGCTTGTTCCTTTCCAGATCTCTGGACACAGCTTCCTGCCTCATAGTAACCGAGTTGACCTGGCTGATCAATACCAGTTCTGTGCAAAGCCCTGGAATGTCTTTTGTTGGCATTTTGGTATGGTAAAAAATTGGAGATTGGAGATCCACATGGGTCTTGTCCACATTTGGTCTGGCAGAGAATATGGGTGTCTCTCCTCACATTCCCCAGGTCAAGAGGGCTGTGACTGCAGGGGAAGAAATGGGGGAGAGGAATAGTAGCTTTTACCTGATCCTGCCCTATCAGGGAGAAAGAAGATGGAGAGCTGGGACCATAACTTTGACATCTAATACATATCCAGGTCCTTGAATTCCAGCCTCTGGTAGAGGCTGGGACCAGGGGAACACACCGCTTCCACTTCTAGCTTCTAGTCTGTTTCTATCTATCTTGTTCTCCATTCTCCCTTCATCTATCCTCCACCCCTCCCTGTCTCCTGTGGCTAGAGCCCAAGGTCTTGTGCATGCAAAGCAAGCACTCTCTCATTGAGCTGCATCCTCAGCTCACTCTACTTCCTTATCTACCTACGTCTGCTCCTATGCTTCATCCTAACCGAAGACCAGCATATGCTTATTAGCTGCCAATGACTGTCATGAGATGTAATCACAAAGCACCTGTGTTCTTCCTGTGTGCAGCATTCCCTTGTTCTGTGACATAAGCTGCCTTTCTCATTCCCTCCAAGTGCTGGGTAATGACCAGGAGACCTTTAGTGCTGAATTGTTATTGCCAATGGAAGAATAAATGGCTTCCTAGATTTGGGATGTGTTTAGATTTCGAGGCTCGATGTGCTCATGCGTCACGTGCCCTACAGAGAGCAGGTAGCAGGCCAAGTCATGAATGGATGGGCAGAGCTGGGGACTGGACCTGTTGCTCTAGGGGAAGCTACTACAGCACAGGAGTTGAGTTAGCACAAAACACCCTGGAAGAACACAGAGGCCAACAAGTGACACATGCTTTGTGGGGCAGAGTGTTGGTGATGCTGTGTGTATACGGTGGGGCCTGGGGTTGGTGAAATACTCAGATTGTCCCTCTGGGCAGGCCACTTTACCGTTTTACTTGAATTTTAGTTTATAAGATAGAAGGTTTGGGCAGCCGCACTCTCACCTCCTCAGGGCTCGCTGCTTGGTTCTGTGGGCTGGCAGTCTGTTGGCTGTGGCTCCCTGTGGGTACTTGCTGGGGGGGCTTGACCACAGCCCCTGCTGTCCACCCTCGACTCATGCCCCTGCCTCACCCTTTGCTATCTGTAGTCCTGTGGCAGGTGGATGTTGCTGAAACCCAGATAGCAGGAATGGGAGGGGCCCCGGAAGGACTGTGGGTATATCCTTCTGGTGAAGGTGGGTGGGGAGAATATGGCATCTGTCACGTCCCTCCAGCCACAGAAGGATGTGATGTGGGATGCATTGTTCCCAGAGTCGGTCAGCTGATTCAGGACAAGCAGTATCCTATGCTTGGGGAAACACAAGGCCTGGGAGCCTGTCCGCAGCTTTTAGATGGATTTGAGAGAGCTTGTGGGGCATGGGGCACCAGACAGTGCTAAGGCGAGGCAGCAGTGCATGGGGTTATGAGATGCAATTGATTGTGGTGACTGGTTTTGGTAGACATTCATGCTGTATCCAGAGGTGAGCCACGGGCTGTGTCTAGCACCAAAGATAAAATAGAGGTCAGTCCTGTTGGAACTTCACCAATGCCCCCAACTGGAATCACTGAGTCAGATTCACCCTTGGTGAATAGCTATGGGGATGGGGATGACACTGCCAGAAACTACAGGAAGTTTCAAATATATGCAAAGTAGAGAAAAGGATATGGTTGAATCCCAAATACTAATCACCCATGTTCTATAATCACTAAGCTCCCACAAAGCTTGATTCTTCTTATATAGTCCCTCTTCTTGCTTACAGATGTGTTTCTAAATGAGTAGCTTTATTCTTAAAATTTTTTTAGGTCAAGTCTGGTCTCAAACTCAAGATCCTTCTGTTTCAGCCTCCTAAGTGCTAACTGAAATTATAGGTATGTGCTGCCACTACTGAGCTACAAGGAGCATCTATCTATCATCTATCTATCTATCTATCTATCTATCTATCTATCTATCTATCTATCTATCTATCTATCTATCTATCTATCTATCATCTATCTCTATCTACCTACCTATCTATCATCTATCTAATCTATCATCTATCTATTATCTATCTATCTGTCTGTCTATCTATCTATCTATCTATTCATTCTACTTTTAAATAGTTACTTTTAAATCATCTTAAGCTTAGGACAGAGCAAGGAGAACTTCGTGACCTTTGCTTCCTTAATCCCCTGAGGTCCTTTTGAGACTGTGACTGAGACTTTGACATATTAACAGCTCCTGATACAGCTGCAGGCTGCTCAGATGGCTCATTGGAGTCTCATATGTCTCTAAGAATAAATAACATGGAATTTTTTTCTTTATAATATATATTGTTAGGAGAACTAATCTACTGTTGAACTGACAATAGCTCAAGCTGCACAAAAAATGACAAGATTTTTTTTTTATTTATACTGGTGTCTGTGCATGCATGCGTGTGTGTGTGTGTGTGTGTGTGTGTGTGTGTGTGTGTGTGAAATTGTTGCTATAGTGAAACAAATCAACACCTCTGAAAATAACATTTAGATCAGTAAATACTGATCCACGGGCTGGGATATATATTATATCCAAGTGTATTGGTGTATTGGTAGCAACTGTGCCTGCCAGGTGCAAGGTTTTAAAACAAGAACAAGGGAGATGGCTCAGCTGGTGAAGTGCTTCACAGGCATGAGGACCTGGGTTTGGCCCCATCATGGTGGAATGCCAGTAATCCCATCATTGAGGAACTAGAGACATGCAGATTCCTTGCTGGCCAATCAGTCCAGCCAAATTGGCAAGCTCCAGGTTCAATACAGGAATACCTGCACATGCTTATGTAACATGGCTGAACATACACCCAAACAAAATGCAAAACCAAAATTGACTTAGAAAAACTGGGTTAGTGGAAAACTCCATGATAACAAGTTTAGTAAAGTTGATGTAGATGAAACTGATCGATAGATCAGATTTGTCATTTTGAAGTAAAAATGGACTGATCCTAATAAAAATAAATTTGGCTAAAAAATTAAGGAAAAAAAGACCTAACAATGTTTCTTTAAAGTTGAAGATTTTAGGGGAACAACCAATCAGGGCTCTACCTACCTCCGTTTTGTCCTCCTAGTCTGTTCTCTTTTGTTATCCTTCCCAGCTTCCTCCTGCAGGCAGTTACTTCATGCTGGGAGGGGTACCCCTGCAAACCACTGGCTGGTGGACTGCCATCATTATGCACAGACCTCTTGCTTCCTGCTTTTGTCCTCTAGTCCTGGAGCTACTGTCCAAACAGGGAAGATGTTTTCTAGACTAGCTGTCTTCTTGTTATCGACAACCTCTGAGTACATTCCTTTCCTTCTTTACCACCATGACTTTCTGCTAATTAGACTCTTAGGGCAGCAGCTGGTGAGACCTGGTCTGTTAGGATGCTCAGAGTTAGGCCTCTTATAGCAGGAATATGAATTATGGGTATGAAAAATTAACCAAGAAACTAAATGGACTTAGTGAAATTCTCTTTTGGATGACAACGTAATAATTTCGCTGATAATTGTGTTTGAAATGTTTGTATCTAAAATATTCTCAGGGCAAAATGGTGATGCTGGAATAACTGGTACCCACCTGTGGCAGCTGGCCACATAACATCTTGCAGAAGTTGGCTAGAGTTTGAAAATAGGCAGCAGGAGGAGCTTTCTGAATGGAAAAGCTCAGGCAGCCTGGAAGCTCATGGTTTCTGGGATGCCCTAGCAAGTGTGCAGAACCCCTCGGTTTAGTAAAACTGAAGACAGACACTGTCCTTTCTGCTAACCCTGGCTGTCTTTCCCTCCCTGAGTCCTGCATGAGTTGGGGGCAACTGAGTTCAAGGAATTTTTTACTTTCCTTAGATAGTTTGGAACTGTATACGGGGGATAGAAAGGCAGACAGAGGCCTGTGTCTTCTCCCCACCACCCCCAAGTCCTCCCCATGTGATACTGGGCCTCTTATATGCTAGGCAAGTGCTGTATCACTGAGCTATCATCACAGCATTCTTTACACTTTTTGAGACCGAGTCTCCTAGGTTACCTAAGTTAACCTTGAACTCACTCTGTAGCCCAAGCTGGCCATGAACTTGGCAATGCTACCTTCGCCTTTAGAGTTGGGATTATAAACCTATACCACCAAGTCCTGCTGGATGTGGGGTTTTTGACAGGTGGAGAAATTGGAACTGTCCTGTGTTTCCCATGTCTCCTTTGTCCTGGGTAGGATCAGAACTGTTCCACAAAGCATGCCCACAGTGTAAGAGAGGTTACATTAAGGCACGAAGCCTTTTGGGATCAGTTTCTTTGGATTGTACTGCTGCTGGTGCTGGACCTTTTGCCATGGGTGAGCTCTTTGAGGCCTCTGTCTACAAACCTCTTGACCATTCTGACTTGGGTAACAGGGCCCAAGCGACTTTGCTAGGGTATAGAAGGCTCAGCCTGACCAGGATGTTTCAGCAGGTGATAGAGAATAGTTTAGGATAGAGTTTGGGTCAGAGAAAAAAAACAAACTATGGGGTTTGAGTTTTATTCCATCATGGTAGCTCTGTGATCTCAAGCAATTTGTTTAACCACTCTGACACTCGACTGCTTATATAAAGTAGGGAGGGGAGGAGGACCGGTGGCACATGTCTCTAAAGCCAGCTACTCTGGAAGATGAAGCAAGAGGACTGCTTGAGCCCCAGGAATTTGATGTCGACCAGATGAAATGTAGTGAGCTGAGACTCTGTCTGGAAAGAAAGAAATTAGGCTCTCTTAGAGCCACTTCAAGGTTTAAGTGAGGTACTGTCTTTAGAACATCTTGTGTGTGTTATTTGATACAGAATGATACAGAATGCTGGAACAGGAACTGCCAGGATTATTTTCGTCATGTTCGAAGATTGATGGGTCGGTAGTACTAGGGCATGGCTGGCCTGAAGCCAGCCTCCGCTAGAGCACCTTCTTGGGCCAACTTCCCTTGTCTGTTGTTAGAGCTTAGTGGCCGACATATATGAGGATGCAGGGCAGGGGCTGTGGGAGGCAGCAAAACCATTTGTTTGAGTTCCTATCTTGTCCCTTTTGCCTCTGTCGCTCTGTACTGACAGTGTCAGTGTCAGAATTGACCTGGTGGCAGATTCTGCGGGGCCCAGGGGCCAGCGGCTCTGGATTCCTGACAAGTTGCCTTGCTGCTTACTCATGGGCTACTCAGAGGGTTTGAACTGGGTGGTCTATAAACCTCTTTCCTTCACCACACTTGGTGGGACACTTGTACATTTCCAAGTGTTTTGTAGTCACAGCTGACTAAGGCCAGTGTGTAGTGAAGGTCATTTACCCTATTCATTCATGAGCAGTCTCTAAAAATTCTCCTGATGGCACTGTTCCCATGAAAGCTGTTGGCATTCCTGAGTCATGAGGAATTGAAGTTTTCTCCTGTGTTGCATCGGAAGCTCAAACAGCTTGGTTAGTGTTTCCCTCACTGATACTCTGAGAAAGAGGCCTTGTCTCTCCAGTTTGCTTGTTCATTTGGATTTCTCTGCTGAGTGAACTACCCTGTGATGTACACACACCGTGGAGCCTTTGTTAGGTGCTGAAGTAAAATTTTCAATGTTTTGTCATGTTTCACATAGTGGTAAAAACTAGAAAGCTAAGATGTAGTACTGCAATAGAGCATTTGCCTAGCATATGTGATACTGCGTTCCAGCCACAGAATGAATGAATGAATGAAGTGAATGGACTAGATATTCAGCTTTCTCTAGGACTGGCTTCTGCCTTTTGAAGTTTATGTCCTGTGATACAACTGGTACACTACCTTCATGTTAAATCTCAAATATGTGCATTGAGTCTTAGACATAATATAATTATACTTCTATCATGTAGCCTCAAGCTAACACACGAGGAATCTTCTGAGAAACTTGTCTCTCCCTTCTTTGCATTCCTTTAGCATTTTACCTCTCTTAATTGACTTCAGTCTTCCTTGTATGTTATTTTTTTAATGAATGTGCCTGTTTTCCCTGACTTATTTGAGAGACCTATAATTAGAAGTGGACTCCTTTGTTGTACAGTTGAGCCACCAGGAGGTGCTTAATTGATGCCAAGTATTCCATATCTTTCCAGCCATAGAATGATCTTCCCCTCATATGCTCTTCCTGGCCTGTCCTATGTGTGTAGTTTCAGAAATATTTTTATGGATCGCTCTGGATATGACGATGTAGTCTTAGCACTTGGGAGGTGAAGTTAGAGGGATCAAGAATTCATGGCCAACCTTGATTAAGTAGTAAGTTGTAGGCTAACCTGAGCTTTATGAGACCTTTGTCTCAAACTACAGAGAAGAGTGGGGGGAGTAGGTAGGAAAGGGAGAAAGAGATTTATGAAGTGTGACCTTCAGAATGTTCCTCAAAATTCCCCTATCTACCTGTAAACCCAGTCCCAGCACCCAACTTCTTGGCACCAGTCTCTGTCTTGCTCTGTTGAGACTACTATACCAACACCAATCAGACCGGAAGCTTAAACAGTGGAAACTATTTTATTCTAATCTGGAGACTACAAGTCTAAATGCATAATGCTAGCAATTAGTGTCTGGTGAGAGCTGCTTCTCACTATTTGCTTACTGGTTTTTCCTTGGCCCCATATGAATAGAAGAGATAAAGACTTCTCTTCCTTTTCTGATGAGGGCACTGAACCCCTCATGAGGGCTCTGCCCTCATGACTTAATCTAACTCTAACTACCCCCCAAAGGTTCTGCCTTTTGAGGCTTCAACATGTAGGGATACAAACTTTGAGTCTATAGCAGGTGCTCTCCCTGAAGGCACTTTTTTTTTGTAGTCTTTCCTCAGCTGGTATGGTGTGGAACACATGTCCACAACTGACATGAATGAACGGATACCTAATTGTGGGTAATTGAGACAGACCACTAGGTTTATCTGTTGTGTGCAGGCTAAACCTTGTTAACTAGACTGATAGGAATTGGACAAGGCAAGAATGACAAGAGATCTTGTGGAAACTCACTAGGGTAACAAAGAGCATTTGTGTGATGCCACTTCAGCGGGTTTCCTCTTCCTCTTTTGTAGCGATGTGGTTTCCTTACTTGGCACTAGGTAGTTGCATTATAAGTGGGGAAAGGGGCATAATCACGGAGCAGTAGCCACACTTCTAAGGTCTCCATGAAGGCATCTTTTCGTCTCATAGGAAGTTCAGAATTTAAGCAGGAGGCCTGAGGGAAGAGGGTTTACTCTTAAATCTTGACAATTTCAATTATTACAGTTTTCTAAAAATAAAACAATGTAAGGTTGAAAATGCAGTTGGTAGCATGCATGAAGCCTTGTGCTTGTGTAAAATGGGACCAGTGGTACATGCTTGTTATCCCAGTACTCAGGAGATGGAGGCAGGAAGTTCAAGGTCATCCTATGGTACATAGTAAGTTAGAGTTAAGTGCCAGCCTGGGCTACGTAAGACCCTGTCTCTAAATATGTACATAGATATATGCATACAGACAATTCTGAGTACAGGTTATAGAAATCTGTACCATAGAATTAGTACTTGGAAGGTAGAGGCAGGAAGATTATTTTAAGTTTAAAACCAGTCTGGTCTATGTAGTGAGTTCCAGGTCAGGGCTAAAAAATAATACTGTGTGTAAAAAAAAAATTAAAGCCAGGCATGGTTTGACCCCTACTTATGATCCTAGACCTTAGAAACTAAGGCAGGAGGATAGACTTGAGTTTGAGACCAGTCTCAGCAATATAGCAGATGTCCCAAAAGGAGGAAAGAAAGAAGAAAGAGCAGGAAAGAGGAAAGAAAGGAAATACAGATCTCATTTTTAGAGAATGTTAGCGTCCCAGGAGATGAATTACTATGTCCTAGAGCTGATCTGAAGTTATAGGTAGCCTGAGGGTAGAGGGAGGAGCCTTACCTTACTTCCTGATCCTGTCCAGGCAGATGGAGATCTGACAGTGGTTCTTGTGGGAGAACCAAGAGTGGGAGAGAAGCCCAGCTTGGGGAGAATGAGTCCTGTTACTGAGAGTGTGTTATACTTTCTAGTTACTTCTCAGTGATTGGTAGAGAGTAGCCATCTGATATTCTTGTGGCTGAGGCATATCTCAGTGGAAGTAAGAAAGGGTTTGCTGGGTATTCATTCAAAGCTTCTACTCATTTATTTTAGAGACAGGGTCTTGCTCTGTATTGCTGGCTGGCTTTGAACTCTAGATTCTCCTGTTTTAACCTCTTGAATATGGCTTTACAGGTGTGTACCACCACATCTGGCCCAAAGGCTTGACTCTTGATTCCCTTTGAAAGTACTGTTTTAGGCTATGTCAAATTTTCTTCAGGCCCCATCTTGTGATATGACTTCAGAACCTCAAATACTTCCCCTGTCCTCCATCCATCCTCAGTTGCAGCTCGTTCCTGCCCTTCAGCCCTCACTTTAAGGTCACCCTTCTTGAAGAACCACCCTTTCCTTCATCTTACAGGGAGCTCTTTACAGGGAGATCCTTCACTGTAACTCCTGGCCTTATGCACAACCATGTAACGCAGACTTAAGCACTTATGCTCCATACGAATTTCAGTCCCCTGAGTGGATCTCTGTGACTTGGAGGGCTGGGACTGCAGATGTGTGGACCAGCTCACTGGATGGCTGTTGGTTGCCATGGGTCACCAAACTATTTCTTACCCTTATATCTGGTGTATTCCCACACTCATTTCTGTTCCTCTTTATTTTCTTCACCAAGTGTCCTCAGCCTGTGGTTTCTGAGAACTTTCTCTGAGTCATGTGAGACTGTCACTGGGGAAGGGTGGGGCTGTTCCTCTCCCAAGTCCCAGAGACTGTAGTGTGTGTGTTCCACTAGGGCTTCTGAAATGGGCCTGGGGGACCCTATTGAACAGAAGTGTATTGGCAGAGGGTGCTGCAGCATGTGGCAGTGACCCGCCAGAACCCTGATGGGGAATTTGAGATGAGCCGGCAGAGAGTGGGGACCGAATTATGCATTGCTGATTTCCAATCCAGTCATACAGTTACATCATGTGGCCCAGTCTTGGGGGAGTCACCTGTACAGTTCTGGTAATCACAGTAAAGAAATGAAAGGAAACAGGTAAAAATAATTTAACTATAGTCTATTTAACCTAGTATATTCCAAGTAGTACTTCATCTTGCAGTGAACATAAAAATGAATAATGGAAAACAAATTTATTGGAGCAAGTCTTTGAAATGAGAGGTGCTTTGTACTCAGTTTGGATTAGTCACATTTCAGATGCTTTTTTAAAAATTATTTTATTATTATTATTATTTATTCAACTGTGTGCATGTGCGTGTGTATGTGCACGCGCATGCGTGTATCTGTGTGTGTGTGCGTGTGTAGAACCACGGACGAATTCGTGAACCACCATGGACGCCTCCACCTCCTGCCCCGGGATTCACAGGCTCTGCCCTACCAGGACCAGAAGTGCAGGCCGCCCCCACTTCCTCCTGGCATCTATACGTGGGATCTGGGATCCGAACTCAGGACCTTCTGCATGCAAGGCAGAGGCTTAACCCCTGAGCCACCTCTCCAGCCCACATTTCAGATGCTTAAGAGCCACCTGTGAGACGGGAGATGATTTGGTCATTTAAAAAAAAAGTCCGTGTAAAAAAAAAAAAAGCCTGGAAAGGTGGCACACTCTGGTGATCTCAGTACTAGGGAGATGAAACGAGTATTCTTGGGACTCACTGGCCGGTCAACCTATAGCCCAATGGTAAGCTCCAGGCCAGTGAAAGACCCTGCCCTAAAAACAAGACTCTTGAGGAATGATACAGAGAGTGACCTCTGGCCTCTACATGTGCATACTTGTACTCATGTACAGGTGCATCCTCAGCAAAGGAACACACATATGCATATGTACACAAGAACCATGTGTGTTGGCCACTCTAGAGTTAAGGAAAGTTAGTTTATATTGGCTCTTTCCGTGAATGCACCTGTAAAACACTGACTGTGTCTAGTCCTTCTTTGGCTGGTCACTGTTATAGGTGTGGATTAAGGAGTGTTATCTGGAACTGACATCATTGGGTTGACACACTGTTGGGAGTCTGTTCATAGTTTTACTTCTAACCAGCTTCAGTAATCTCAGGAAAGGCTGTATTTTTGGCTACCATTCCTCATTTGTAAAATAAAATTCACCTATGATATTTGGCCTTTTGGTTCTGTGTTGAATCTTGACTCTGTGCAGAGAGAAGGTGCCTGGGCTGCCAAGCTTTCTGGGCCTCATTCCTGAGCCAGGTCTTGAGAAAGCATACAGCTAGCTTAGTGGTTGCCATTAGATTTTGATCAAGGGCCCATGCATTTTCCATTCTGTTTAGCCCCAGACTATGGAGACTGTCCAACTCACCAATCTGGCAGCCACTCTCCCAGCAGCCACTTAATATCCAATCTCATACATGGGGATCTGCAGATGCAGCCTGTATGGAGTAATGAGGCAGGAATGTACAAGGGAGTCTTTGGCCCCTCTTTCCTGGGGTGGGGGTGACAGCACTGTGGATCCCTTGATTTTGCTTCATAGTACTGTCTTTCACCAGGCTCAGTTGGAGGCTCAGAAAGCCACTCAGGACTTCCAGAGGGCTACTGAGGTGCTCCGTGCTGCCAAGGAGACCATCTCCCTAGCTGAGCAGCGGCTACTGGAGGACGACAAGCGGCAGTTCGACTCTGCCTGGCAGGAGATGCTGAATCACGCCACTCAGAGGGTAGGAATGATAAATGTGTTTGGGTCTGTGCTGCCATGTATGTAATGGATCCCCACAAGCATAGTGATAAGCTCCTAAGTGGTCCAGAAAGACTTCATGAAAATCATGGGTTGTCTACTCCAAGTGGTCCCATGGGTGATTTAGCTTGAAGTCATACTCGCTGATAAGTCTTCCAGTGACCAGTAGGGCTGACCTGTTCCCTGTATTGCTCAAAGCCTATCTAGTCCAGGTAGTTCCTGAAAGTCTTGACAGTGGACTTGTGTTTTCTGGAAGAATCAGTCTGTTCCGGCTGTACCTTGGAGGGTTGTTTAGGCTTGGGATCCCAGGAGAAACCTCTAATTCCATATCAGCCCGCACTGGATCTGCACTTGGGGATTTGGATATTGGTGGGGAAAGGTGGGATCACAGAGACCAGGGCAAGATAAAGTGGATACTCACTCATACCTGGCCTTGTAGGTGAGGCTCAGATCTAGGAAGACATGCTAAGCAGTGGCGGGGGTGTTATCTTCATCCAGGACTTAGGTGATGTCCTTTGGCTCTTTACCAGTCCTTCCTCTCTGGTCACCTAGCTCATAATCGGAAATGATACCCTCTTGGTCTACTTGGCATTTTGTAATGCTGTAATGAAATGCCATCTAGTACTAGCTCCGAGATAGAAGTTTATTTCTCAGTTTTGAAGACTTGGACCTCCAAAGCTAGGGCTCTGGCATATGTGGTGTCTAGTGTTGGTTCCAGAGGGTCACGTACTTTTAAAGGGCAAATGAGCTTTCTCAGACCTCTTTTATATAAGACACTACTGGTCTTATTGTTACAGCAACATGTATTGCCTTTGAGCCTTCTGCACTCTAAGGAGTAAGATGATCATAAAATGAAACTAAGGAAAGCTGGGAAAGTCTTGCCTTGTCAGTTCAGGAAAACTAAAGGGAAATCTTACAAATTTACAAGTCAAGTCTCATTGATAGATGTAAAAAACAAAAAACCGCTCCTTTGTCCCAAAGAAAACGAGTTGCAGCTTTGCTTTTCCTTTTCATGTTTGCCATTCTTAGCTAGAGACCGTTGGCAGTCTGTAAGAAATCGTTTTAGAAACTTCTGAGTCTGGCCAGGCATGATGACCAGGCATATGCCAACACTCAGAAGCCTGAGACAGAAGGAGCAAGGCTAATGTGGGCTACATAGGCAGACCCTATCTCAAAAAAGGGGGTGGGGACAAAAATTACCGCACAAAGCAATTGTTCTTATGAAAACAAATTATGTAGTGGATTTCCTTTGGCCTCACATACTAGAAGTTAGAAGCTCACATCACTGTTCTCCAGTGATTGCATGCAACACTATTAGCTGGCTACTGGGTTGGTTCTCTGTTTAGTGCTGGGAAACCAGAAGTAGCTTTGGCAGAGCTACCAGGCCTGCAGCTGAGTGACATCCTGTGGGGCTCAGCGTTGCTGCTCAGTCTCAAGGGGGATGTGGAGACAAAGGCACATCCATTCTTAGCTGTTCTGGCTTTGAAACAGTCTGTAGGGGGAAGGTGACTTTCCTCTAAGACAGGAGTGCTAGCAGCCTAGACAGGTAGCATTGGCTTTCCTGATGTATACTGCAAAGGACCAGATGGAGGAAGAGGGAAATTTGGCTTAGAGATAGGCAGTCCCTGTTGCTGAGCTGGCAGCAGGGGGCTGTTATGAAAGGTCAAAACATGGCCAGCCTCTCCTCTTTGGTACGAGTGGCTACGAAGATTGGGATAATAGAAGAGGAACTGCCCAGCTGTCTTGATTGCACTGTCCTCACTCCCTTGTGCAAGGGTAGGTTAGGAATTAAACAATCTTGCATTGTTCAGACTGTAAGGAGATGGAAATGGCTCTTTCTACCTGGGCTTGAAGGAGACAGTGGGGGCCTAACTGAGGTGGAAAGGCTGAGGAGCCGCGCTGCAGAAAATGAAACTTAACAGGGAGGCTGGGCTGTCGGGCAAATGACACAGTTCACAGCTCAAGTTCCAGATAGGAAGGCCCAGTAGTTCGGTGTTTTCTATGGGCTGCCACGAGCAAGGGTTGGTATTAGGACTCTTAGGCCCTAACTTCTGTGGTGCTCTGGGAAAGGGGGCAGTTGTGTCACTCTTGGTCCTGCCTCTCTTCACCTAGCTGATCTAGGATTTAGAATCCTATGGCTTCTACAGCATCCTCTGTGCTCAGGCCTGATTCTGGCCTGCAGATGGAAGGAAGATCTCCTTGGTTTAGGAGATGCACCAAGGTGATATGCCTGGTGGCCCTTGAGGCAGGATGCTGTTTATGTGGGGTTTCTAGAGCTAACAGTTGTTAGTGTTGGTTGGGGGAGATTCAGATAGGTTATGGTGGATGTGTCCAGAAGGGATGAGACAGAAATACTGATATGCGCTACCTCCAAATCCTTTCCTGGTAATATGGCCAAATGTGTAGTCTTCTGGGTATTTAATTTTATAGCTTTTGCTTGCTTACTTCCTGTGGACTGAGGTACAATGAAGCAGCTGTGATGACTTCTGCTGTTCACAGGGGACACTTGGTGTCTAGTGCACTTAAACTGCAACATTATAATTCCGACTATTTAAAGTATATTCAAATAGCTCCACAAAGGCCAGATCTTTTCATCGTAGAACAAATCACATAAGTCTAGGGTTTTCGGTTTCATAAAGTTATGACAGTAATCCCTTAAAGATTTCCCTTAAAGCTTTCAGACAGGGCTGAAGAATTAGTGTCAAGCATGAGATATTTTTGGTGTGTTTTCCTTGTGAAATAGTTGGTGTTACAAACCAAAGGAAAGGATTCTTCTAGCCTGTGAGACATCATATTAGGAAGCATCACCTCATTCCAGCCTGGATCTGTTCCTTTCTATCCCTACCCTTTAGTTTTAAAAAGAACTTCAAGCATTTACAGATACACATAAAAATGAAAAAGACATGTGAGTGTGTGTTCACATGTGAGTATTCATAGATGTTTATGGAGACTTCGACACATGTGTGCATGCATGTGGTGACCCAAGATTGATTTTTTTAATAATCCTTGATCACTTTTTCATTCTTTTTGAGACAGGGTCTTTAATCTCAGAGCTTGCAAGTAAGGCTAGACTACTTTTGATTCCCAGTTTCCTCCTCCTGATGCTGGCATTACAGGTTTGTAGTCAATACTCACTGGCATTTTACAGGATCTCGGGATCCAAACTGTCGTCTTTCCTCCTGTAAGGCAAGTGCTTTGACCACTGGACTATCTTCTCAGTCCCATGAAAGACATGTACCTGTATCTATTAATAAGACAAATTCATTATCATCATGCAGATGTATTTTTGTACAGATTTTAAAGGAAGGGATTAACATAGCAGATGTTAAAAAAGTTAAGAATACTTGAATTCAAGAGAACTCAACGCAGAAGCCAACAATGCTGAATTCATAACATGTCAAAATCAGTAATTGCATCTTCACTAGGACATGATTTATCTTCATTTTTTTGGATAAGAACCATTTCGTATTACCAGTTTCCAGCAACTCACAGGATTGTCCAGTGATTTTTTAAAAATGCCAATTTCAAAGCCTTTCATAAAACTTATGATACCTTTAAAGAACTTTATTTTATATTTTCATGTGTATGTGTAGTATGTGTTTTGTGTATGAGAGAGTGCTGCATACACAAGAAAACTCCTTAAGTGAATAAATAAATGTTTTCAGGGCTGACTGGCTGTTGGCTGGAAGTCACAGAATGTGGATTCCTTTAACCTTCAGATACAGACAGCATAGACATCATTAAAAGCATCCTGCTGGGGTCTGCGAGGATGGACCCAGGATCATAGCTGTCTCTGGATTCCTCTCTAATATGCTTCAGGTCAAGAGAGACTATTTAGCTTGGCTCAGTTCATTTTGTAGTACTGTGTGGATTTTCAATAGAAAGAGAAGAGTTGCCAGCTGCTCATGTGGACTGAGGCAAGCACCTCTCTCCTCAATGCAGGTGTTGCTCTGAAACTAAGAAAAGCAGGTAAAGAACCAACATTTCCCATGTCTCTGTCTTGATGTGGACAACTAAGGACTCGATTGTTGATTTATCAGCAGGATCAACAGTATTCCCACCAGGCAGTGCAATTTTGCAGACCTTCATGTCTGATATGAATAGCTTGTTTTAATTTTGATTGCTTAAATGTGTTTGATCTTATTAGATTCTTAGATTCTGGATTTTTCTGTGCCCAGCCAATTATTTCATGCCATTTGGGGGAAGGGCCAAATAGCCACTGTAGCTACCTTGACTTTTCTATTAGGCCTAGTTCTGCTAGTTCTTAGTTTTGGCTTTCTTCTAGTTCCTCAATACCGCTGAAGCTCCTAGTGATGGTAGTGTTTGACTACTCAATGGCCCTCTGGTGCAGGCCCGGGAAGGAACAAGCCTAAATAGAAAGATTTATGTATACAAGTGATTGAATCTATTTCAAGATTTTCTCCAGATTTTTACTTTTCTCTATTTCTTTCCCAGTCATTTCCACAGCTTTTTCAGAATAGATTTGGAGAAAAGAAAGTCCTATTATTTTATTGGAAAGTTAGTTTAACCTCAGTCTGCCTATTAATTCACTCAAGGAATTTTTTTTGTTTGTTTTATAATGATGTAACACTCAATCATGAGGTTTATGGCTTGACCAAGCTGACCTCTGCTATTTGAAAGGTCATGGAAGCTGAGCAGACCAAGACAAGAAGTGAGCTGGTGCACAAGGAGACAGCAGCCAGGTACAATGCTGCCATAGGCCGCATGCGGCAGCTGGAAAAGAAACTGAAGAGAGCTATCAACAAGTCCAAGTAAGTCTACATGCATTCCTCCCTGGACAGGGGCTGCCCTCTTCTGCATCCCCCATGGTACCTTTTATGTACACTTCACTGAGGGATTAGCCTCTGGGGCTGACATTCTTTGCAACCCCCAGAAGGATGGATGTTTTGAGGTAGGCTGCTGCAGATATCCTTGGAGACAGAAAAAGGAATTTCTGAAGTAGACTGTTACTTGGCCCATAGGGTTGGGCTCTGTGGCTGAACCTCTGTTCCGGAGCATGCCGTGTCTGTTTTGTCTGATTTATACCTGCCACCTTACTCTTCACAGCATGTGTGTGTATAAGAACACATAAACATTTGCAACTGCCCTTCAGTATGTGGCTTCCTGGGAGAAGAGGTTTAAGGCAGTGGAAAGTGCTACTGGGAGGTCTGTACCCCACTCTCACCCCCATCCTCCAGGCTGCTTCCCTAGTCTGGTATGAATACAAGCAGTCTTTACAAATTTTAAAAACTCAGTATCTTTTCACATAGTTCTCTCACTTAATCTACTTATTCTACCAATTTTTTCAGACTCCTTTGGGTAGCCTCTGGCTGGCTGAAAGATTAGTGGCAAATCTGTGTATTCCTTGGAATAGCTTCAGGGACTTCTCCAGACTCACTGCTTCTTTCAATGTTGCTCTGGTCAACTTTTGTCCCTGTTCATTTTTGGCAAAAGTGCTTGTTCCTTTGTCTGGACATCTCCTCATGCTTTTGCCACCCCTTTCACATACACTCTACTCCTTGGTTGGACCAATATTCTCTCCTTTTGGTTAAGAGAGCCTGTGTCTAAAAGATTTTTCTTATGCACTAAAGTTGGGTAACTTAACAGCTCCTACAGATGCAAGACTCGGGAGTTTGATAGAAGGAGCACAGCTGACACCCAAGCTCTTCTGGTCACTGTCAAAAGGGACCATCCAAGCCATGTTGAAGAAGTGGTGCTCCTATTATGCCCAGCTCTCTTCCAGTTGGCATTCCTTTCCTGAGTCCATTTGCGTTTTATCCATGGACAGCAGACCCAAACCACTTTTCATTGCTTGCTGGCCTGATCAGCCTCCCAAGAGAGGAGAATGAGCCAGGATTCAATTCTAGTACAAGATGAGCTTCTTACCACTGAAGCCTGGAGTAAGCCAGTAGTCCTGTTGGTATTCCTGTCACTGAAACTGGAGGTCTAAATCTTGGAAGACCATTGTAAATGATACATCTGGTATTCATTGTGTTCTTAGGATTTTCTTTCCTATCTTTCACAGGCCTTATTTTGAACTCAAGGCAAAGTACTACGTGCAGCTTGAGGTATGTCCCTTGGATTTGTTGCTGAGTTTTTTAAAATTTTGGTGAAGTCCCACTTTAATGTGGTATCAAGCCTTCAGCTAAAAGACATTCATTTTCAGGCCTCAGATGGTTGTGGTTGGGCACTAAAGTGTGTGAAATTGCTACTTTTCACTTGCCGACTATTGTACTTACCCATGGAACTTCACCGCGAGCTTCCAGGACCAGCAACACCAGTAGCACGTGGAAACTCACTGTTGATGCAGTGGGGCCGCTGTGTTCTACAAGAACCTTTGAGGACAGGGCCATCAGTCTCCCCTGTAAGCAGTCCTATAGGGGATTTAGGTACAGGTCTGAGACCCACTGTGCTGGGAGCCAGGTGGACAGGCTGTGGGGCCTGTTGTCATTGCCCATTGTTCTTCCCTGAAGGATGCGCTCCATCCATCATGATAGGTCTGCATACTGCACGGGACCGGGGATGGTGGTAATTTTCTGTTTTATGAATGGATAGCTATGTTCATACTGGTGTCTTGGGAACTTTTTTTTTTTCTCTAAATCTGGTACAGCCTGTAGATGGCCAGCTAGTGCCACTTTCACTTACTAGGTCCCCATCTACCCATGCAGCAACTGAAGAAGACAGTGGATGACCTGCAGGCCAAGTTGGCTTTGGCAAAAGGCGAGTACAAGGCAGCCCTGAAGAGTCTGGAGAGGATCTCAGATGAGATACACGAGCGGCGGCGTTCCAGTGCCATGGGGCCTCGGGGATGTGGTGTGGGTGCTGAGGGCAGCAGCACATCTGTAGAGGACCTGCCAGGGGGCAAACCTGAGCTGGATGCAGTTTCTGGTAAGTCTGGAAAGTGGGCAGAAAATACCTTGTATGACCTGCTTTTAGGGCCATCTTGTCCCAGGACCCTCATTCTCTTGGTCATTTAAGATTTTAGAGTCAAGTAAATTTTAATTCTGGTGGTTTCCCTATGTTTTGTGGTATATACCATGTTCATAAAAATGCTACTGAGTATTATTAGGTCAAGGAAGTTTGGTAAAAAGATTCAGATCCTATTTCCTATCCTCAACACTTAACATTATAGTGTGTGTATATATATATAGTATTTAATTTTCCTGGAAAGCTACAAGGCCATTAAATATCCCATTTAGGCATAAGGGAAGAAAGCTCTAAGAAGTAGGGCTTCAGGCTGAAGAGGTTCTGAAAATGGGAATAGCGCCTTTTGGTCTTGTTCTATTCCACAAGCTCCAACACAGCTAAGAGCATTGTAAAGAATTTGGTGCTTTGTAGCAAATGGTGGTTTAGGTAGGTTTTACGATGTCTGACGAGATCATTAAGTTATAAGCAATCTTCAGAGGCATTCTGGGCAGAGCTCTTTCTAGCAACTCTTGCTCCTTCTGCCCCAGAAAGATGACCTTCAAGTCTGGCTTTGTGTAGGACACATTGCAAAGGATGTAGTGTCTGAAGATGCCCCCCTCGCGCCCCTTTAAGTAATGGGAACAGAACATAGAATGCTTATCTAGCATGTGTAAGTTGTGGTCCTAGTTATCTTTTATCCCTGGGTTGTGTCATTGGCACTCATTTAGTAATTGAGCTGGAGTTGAGGTTACTACTAGGACACTATTTGTGGGAACTAGCTCTAGAGTGGGTCACACAGGATAAAAGAAAGATCACAGCCTTGATTAGAGCCAGACTGTGTAAGTGCCTGTCAACACAGTACACATTTGCAGGCATTTAAGAACTGGGTTACTATCTGACATCCCCTGTGACTGATGTTTTCTCATCATAGTGGCTTCAGAGGCTTTTGAAGATGACAACTGCAGCAACTTTGTATCTGAAGATGAATCTGAAACTCAGTCTGTGTCCAGCTTTAGTTCAGGACCAACAAGTCCCTCTGAGATGCCTGACCAGTTCCCTGCAGTTGCAAGACCTGGGAGCCTAGATCTACCCAGCCCTGTGTCCCTGTCAGAGTTTGGGATGATGTTTCCAGTGTTGGGTCCTCGAAGTGAATGTAGTGGGGCTTCTTCCCCGGAGTGTGAAGTAGAACGAGGTAAGATGCAGCCTGTTCTGTCCATTTTTCAGGTCTAGGGCTACGTTATGGGTCTAAGAATGTGTTGTTGGAGTGGATGATTGTGACACAGGACTAAGCACTGCTGACCAGACAGAAGAGCCCTTGGAAACAATAAATAGGCCAGTGTCAATCTGAGAATAGCCCCCAGCGATAACTATCTACTCACTGAGGAATAAATGTAATATGGCGTTGTGTGCTGGACAACACACACTGAGCAGCAGGCACACTGGGAACTGCAAAGGGCTCAGCTGGTCTCTATGGAACTCTTAGAACTGTCCGCTCTCACTAACTTTTGTATCTCTACAGGAGACAGGGCAGAAGGGGCCGAGAATAAGACAAGTGACAAAGCCAACAACAATCGTAGTCTCAGCAACAGGAGTAAGAGCCAAAGCAGCACATCCCCTGAGGGCCAGGCTTTGGAGACCAGGATGAAGCAGCTCTCCCTCCAATGTGTAAAAGGAAGAGATGGGATTATCGCTGACATAAAAATGGTGCAGATTGGCTGATCTACTGACCCATCCAGGGTTATGGCCCATGTGCAAATGAATATTTGTATGTGAAACCTAAGAACATCATGCCAATAACCATTTAACATATGCCAAATCTTAGCATTTACTATATACAATACACTAACCAAGGTTTAGTGACCTTGAGGGGTAAAGAACTTCCTTATAGTAACAGCTCTTGGGCTGGTGTTTTTTTTCAGAGCAGAGCCATTGCAGGTGGGCTATGACCAGGGTCACCTGCACTGCAGAACATTGCCCTGTAACATGGTGTGGAAGCAATAACTAGTTCCTGTGAAAGAACCAGAGCCAGAAGGGGTCTAGAAAGCTTAGTTCATCTGGGTGCCATAGCCTCCATCTTTTGTCCCCTCAATTTGGGGAAAACAGATGTTCTCTCTCCCAGGGCATCTAAATGTTTTTAAAACATAAAAACTCAAAATATTCAGAGCTCAGAGCACATTGTTTTGACCTAGTGAAGGCTCTAGAAATGTAAGAACAAAATTAATTTTCTTTTATTACCTCTGGTGCAGAGAGGGTACTTTTTAAAACACATGTGCTGGGACATCCATTAAAACCATTTCTTAGAAAGGCTACCATGAGCTGCACTTTTTTGGGGGTGGGATGGGCACTGAGAGTAGCAGGGACGTAGCATAGAGGAGGAGTGTGGCTGTGAGAGAAGTCTATGCAGAGTTCTCTTGCCAGCCAAGGGGATTTATTTTGAGACGTGCATGTGAAGAATGGTGCCATTGTTCTATCTAGATTGACAACGTGTTCATTTATCTGTAGGCTGTAACTTCTACAATAATTGAAATTATTTAAGGTTATGCTGCATCTAGTATTCCTTAGAGGAAACTGTTCTTAAAGCTAGGAAAGGGAGTAGGCATGTATTGGCAAAGGCTGTTAAATAGAAGTTAATGAAGTCTGTTATGCTAATAGTAATGTTAAGACTGCTTTTCCTTGATGTTTTAATGGTTATGCACAGAACACTGTAGTTGTCCTCTTTTGTTAATTTAGCATTTCTAACTAAAAAAGCAAATTCCTCATTTCAAGTTGTTAATGCTGTCACAGCTTGTATATTTTAGCTGTTTGTATATCTCTTCATATTGTAGTGATTCTCCTTTTTTATTGACTGAAACAGTATCTTAATTACAAGGTTATTTTGTACTTGTCTAAAAATACCTTGAGTGTAATAAAATCTGCTTAAGAAAAACTTAGAACTTTCTCCAGCCTGCTGACTAGACTACTAGCCCAAGGCAGTCAAAAAAAAAAAAAAAAAAAAGCCCTGAAGTGCGACATACTCTATAGATCTAGAACTCTTTTCCTTTAGGATGTTTATAAGTGACCTTACATCAAAGCTAATATTTGATCTCATTTATGGTCACTTCTCTGTCAGATTAGAGATGCAGAAGTTAACAAAACAGTTAAAGTACTCCCACAATCTCTTTAATATCAACAAATTCCATCCCTCCCAATACCTGAATCACCACCTTACTGGGAACTACCTCCTCAACAATATTGGTACCAGCAGTGAAAACTCCCACAGTGGCAGTGAACTCAACTCACTCCACAAAGGCAAGTGCAAGAAAGAAATCCTGAAAACAGAGAAAGTGCAAGATGACCTCTATGTTCACACCATAATCTTACTCAGTTTCATATGAGATATACGAAACTGTTCTTTAGCATTACTGGATCCATATTATAGTTCAATTAAAAAAATGACATAAAGGTGGGAAGAATAAAAATATTTAAAACAGGGCTGGAAGAGATATTGCAGAGGTTTAGTTTCTGACCTGAGTTCAGATCCCAGATCCCATGTAAAAATGCTGGGTGGAAATGGATGGCCTACACTTCTGGTCCTAGAAGGCTGAGCCTGGCAAACCCCAGAACAAAACAAAAAATGAGGAAAAGTAATCGAGGATGATTCCAAAAATCGCCCTTTGTCCTCCACAGGCACATATACTCATGTGCTCTCTACTATACACGTACACATACAAAGAAACCAATTTTGTAAAATCAGACCCTAATGAGAATAACTTATTATGAAAGTAAATTGATAGAATGAATTCCAAAGATCATTTATAAATATGAATAAGAAACTGAGAATGAACACAAGAACAAGTATGAAAAGGAAAACAACAGACAGCTAAATTAATAAAGAAGTAAGACTATTAATAGAGAATATGAAAGTGGAATTTCTGGAAGAAATCCTAACTAAAATAAAACTTAAATCAAAACTTCAATATGTACAATAAAAAAACTCCGTGGAGTCTTACCAACAGAATAGATCAAGTGGAAGATAGAATTATCAGAACTGGAATTCAGGATGGTAGAATTTGGATTGGTCAATTGAAGTGGATGAATTAAAAAATACAAGAAAGGTGTATTCAGGAGCTGTGGAATACTATGAGGGGGTCGAATTTATGTATTTTAAGAAGCAAGAAACTCAAGAAAAAAAAGCACAGGGCATTTATAACCTTCATAGCATCATAAATAAGAGCTTCCCACATCTAAGGAATGAGGTGTGCATCCAAGTGCTAGAGGCATACTAAATAGACAAGACCACAAAAAAAAGAAAAAAAAAAATCCCACAACACATAATAGTCAAAACACTACAGGTGCAGACAAAGAAGAAATCTTGAGAGTTGCAAGAGAGAAAAACCAAATCACAAAATAACAGCTGCCTTTTCAATGAAATCTGTAAGAACCAGAAATGCTAGGAGAAATATACTTCAAGTTATGAACACAGATGTCAACCTATGCTACTTACTATCTCCAGCAAAATTATCAGTCAAAAAATTGAAGATGAAAGAAAAATTTTCCATGACAAAAGCAGGTTTAAGAACTATATGGCTACCAAACCAGGTCTACAGAGGATACTTGAAATAATACTCAAGACTAAACAGAAAAATACCCAAGAAGCAACAGATGAATCACTACAGAACAATCACTAAGCAAAGGACCACAAATATAAATATAACAAAATCAACAGAATGACAAGAATCAATAAACATTTTCAATAACCTTAAATATCACTGGGCTAAATTCTCGAATCAATAGACATAGATCAACAACATGTATTAAAAACCACAACCAATGAATTTGCTGTCTATAAGAATGCACCTCATAAATACCTTAGGATGTCA
The DNA here is from genome assembly GCA_023101885.1 of Typhlomys cinereus. Lineage (NCBI taxonomy): Eukaryota > Metazoa > Chordata > Mammalia > Rodentia > Platacanthomyidae > Typhlomys > Typhlomys cinereus. The sequence goes on along the minus strand of JALPQD010000055.1, from coordinate 8,211,192 downwards.
ACTTGATAGTAGTAGGCTGAGCTTTGAACACATCTGTGAATGGCTAAGTTTTTCAAATCAAGAGACATATACCAACAACTTGTATTAAAAGCCACAACCAATCAATTTGCTGTCTATAAGACATGCACCTCACCATAAAAAATGTGTATGATATATAAAAGTATGAACTTGACAACAGCAAGGCTGAGCTTTGAGCACATCTGTGAAAAATTGATAACTAAGGTAAGTCTGTGAGCAAGTCTGCAGGAGACTGTCTAATTGATGTGATACTGAGTCCATAATGAATGGTACTTTCCAGTAGTAGACAGATACCAGTAAGTGCCCTGTGCTGGCAGGCTCATTTTCCCTGCTATTGCCATTCTTAACTGATGTTGGGGCTCAGCTTCTTAGACCTGCCAGTGTAAAAAGTTAGGGGACTCTCCAGGAATCCTCCAGCTTTCAGTGCTGGACTAGGACTCCTCAGGTATGAGTAGCTGAAATGAGCTGTGGATGTGAAAAGAGAAGTGGATTCCATTAGCATGGGTGCAATGCCATATTTTTTTGGCTGGTTCAGTGAGTTGGCATACTTTTATCTACTTGGACAGATTTGTCTTACAGGTGAGGTCTGTCCTTCTCTCAGCAATTCTGTGGATATGGTGTGGCCAGTTTCCTTGGCTCCCAGTATTGATATGTGTTCTCCTGCCAAGCTGGACTAATAATTGTAAATAATAAAGTTATGTGTTTCCATAAGCTGTTTGGTCATGAATTTATCAGCAACATGCAGACATATTGCAACAGGGTGAAAGAATGGTCAAAAGTACTCCAAACAGATGGAACCAAGAAATGAGCAAGAGCTGCTATTCTAACATCTAACAAAATAGATTTTAAACTAAAACAAATCACAAGAGACAAATAAGGGCATTACATACTGTCACAGTTAGACACACATGCCAACTTGACATTTGAGGATTTGAACCCAGGGCACATTTGTAGAGAATTAGTAGTTAAGCCCAGAGCGAACCTGCAGGAGATTGTTTAGTGGATGGGGAAGGTCCAGCCTATGGTGGGTGGGGCTGTTTCCTGGGCAGGTGAATAAAATGGAGGGAACTGTTTGAGAAAAGTAGGCATCTTTATGTATACTTGGCCAGACATGCTGGTCTGGCAAGTAAGGATTGTCCCTCTCTCAGTTGCTATTTGGAGATAGTGTAGCTAGTTTTCTTGGTGTTGGTGTGAGCTCTTGTGCAAAGCTGGACAAGGAACTGTAACCAGTCTGTCTTAAGAGAATAAACCCCTTGTTCCCTTAAGCTGTTTGATGCTAATTTATCGCAACAGTGCAAGCAAACTGCAACACATACTAGTTGAGGGAACAATCTATCAAGAGGACATTAAAATTTTAACATATGTGCCAGGCTCACAGAAATTGATTAAACACTATTAGATGTAAAGCACTAAATCAACCCACACGAGATAATGGAGAATTTCATATCCCACTCTCCTCAATAAATAGGCCACTGGTCAAAAACTCAACAGAGACACTGAAGTTAAAGGAAACCATGAGTCTGTTGCAGCAGAAAAAATAGGCCACCATCAAGGACTGCAAGGGGTGACATCCAATACCCATCAGTGGAGCCAAGGGCATTGCAGGAGCAGCAAAACTGAAAAAAAAAATCAACAAACCATAATTCAGAACATCATAGACTCTATATCAACCACCTGGAACTAAGCCAGCCTAATCTCTCCCCATCCTGAAGCTCAGGGAAATTTGCGGAAGAGGGGGCGGTAAGATTGTAAGAGCATAAGGATGGGAGGAGCAATGATATGCAAGGTATTCCACACAAGTTAGGGCCGAAGCCATCATATTTGGACTTTGCATGCCCTGCGCAATGTCCAACACACAATTGACCCCACAAAGTCTGGGATTTACTAAAGGCACTAGGATCCTTAGAGGCAAGGGATTGATAGCCACAGTAGTGTTCCTATGCTTAAGGGGAACACAGAAAAGGGTTCTGGGAAATGCCACTGGGTCCTTGCACCTCACTGGAGAGGAGGACCCAGAGGAGAGTTTGGCGTACACATTAAAGGATGCTCTGGGGATGGGAGGGGGAGGCACTGGGGGATGGGGAGGGAAGAGGGAGGGGAGAAGGGCACAGAGGGATAGGAGGTTGGAGGAAGGGGGGGACCAGTGTACCTGTTAAGTGTGTATGAGTGGAAATTAAAAAATAAATAAAAAAAAAAGGAAACCATGAGTCAAGTGGACCTGACTGACAAACAGTAGAATTTCAATACAAACACTTAATTCTTTTTAGCAGCCTGTGGAGCTTTCTCCAAATTGACCACATACTAGGACATAAAGCATGTTTCCACAAATACAGGAAAACTGAAACCTCCTCTTTTTATCTGCTCACTATGGAGTAAAGTTAGATATCTGTAACAAGGGAAATAATAAAACACATAACTCTTGGAAACTAAACACATTATTGAAAGGAATAAGTCATGGACAGAATCAAAAGGAAAATTATTAAATTCCTAGAATTCAAAGCAATACACCAAAATTATGGGACACAATGAAAGTTGTCTTAAAAGTTTACAGTGTTCAACTCCTAACATTAAAAAATACATACATATCAGAAATAACTTAAAAATGCGGCTTAGTTTTTCTGGATAATTTTTCTTCAATGTGGCAAAAAGTATCTGCTGTGAGCACATGTGCACTGTGCTGAAATGAGAAACCCGAGTCACCCTCATCTCCCTCTAGCAATTCCTAACTAGTTTTTCCCTGTTTTGTTATCTGTTCCACTGCTGTAATTCCAAGCCTCAGGAGGGCCTGGTGGTTTTCTATCTTTGACTCGCAATCACCTACCTACAACACAGTGCTAACTGTGTCTATGTCCTTCAATTCGAGCCGGCTGTCCCAAGACAGAAAGCTGCACAGCCATGATCAGGGCTCTGGATTGATGGCATGTGAACCTGGGAAAAGAGCTTTAATCGCTCAGGCTTGTTTTCTCAGTTGTAGAAAAGAAATTAATAGTCCCTATACTTGATTCAGCCACTGGCAAGATTAAAAGGAAAAATATAGATGGTGAGTACACAGTAAAAAATAACTGCTGACTACTTTTCATAGTCTATAAGTTTCAAGGTTCAAGTTAAAAGTCAGTTCTTAGAAGAAGTGTGCATATATAGCATTCTGCATGGTATTCCATCAGAGTATCCAACATTTTCTGCATCCAAGTCTCTATTATACTTTTGTTTTTTACAATGCTAGATGAAACCCAGTCCTCTGAACAAGCCTCCCAACCCTCTGTTAGATTTTTGAGGGCAGAGATTAGTCCTTATATTTCAATTATATCCTGCACAAGATACTTAAAACATGAGCATGAGGTTAAAATCACATTGCTTAGAATTAATATGCTACAACTGAAAGTCATAAGTATTTACTCAAATGAAATCTCATGGATACAACTTGCTTGCTGAAGTAAAAGAACTGTTATTTTTGAAGTGTGTATTTTCATATAAATTCTTTTAGATGAAACATGTTTAACTCTTAACAAAACAAGTTTTCTAGGTTGTTAAACTATGCTATTTCTTTAAGTATAAACATTTTATTTCAATTAATGGCAGTATAAATAGAAAGTAAGAAGTCCTAATAATTATAAAGTAGAGACAATGAAAAATCCCACTCTATTTTTCAGACTTTAAATTTTGAGCATCATTCTGTTTTGATGATTTTTATGTAAACAAGTGCGAATTTATACAACCTAATTCTTGGCACCCTATTTTTATGAATGTTGTATAACTAGGTTCTCAATAACTTTCTTGAAATTACTATTATAACAGCACTGAATGACAGAGTAATTAAAAATAAAAACAACTCTGCATACTAAACTGTAATGTCTTCGGTCTCAGATTGTTACTTTCACCAACCTGCCAAAAAAAAAAAAACTGCAATAGTAAGTATACCTCAGTTCTCTCCACAAAGGAAAACAGTATCTAACACTTGACAACCTTCATTCTTAAGCCTGAACATCTTCATGCTAAACTAATTGGTATTTTTGAAGCTTTTCTTTAATCATATATGGGCAACAATATACACATAAAAGTCATAAATAATGAACAACTAAAATTAGTTTGACATGATTGATCTGAAAATTAGATGCTTAAGATATACTGTGGGGTCAACACAAACAGGATAAACTTACATGCTCTGTAAAAAGATAAACAATGTATTTCAAGATCTAAAATAGCCTGCTTTTTCAGTAATAAGTTAAAGTGGATCTGTGGCCTCATTTTTCTCATATGGTCTCAGATCCTTTATCCTTTTAAGCAAAGGCATCTCACAGTGATAGCTGAGTCCAATCTTTAATCACATGTACTTTTTTTTTTTTTTTACATACAAAGTTGGTTCCTAAATGCAGGCCAACTTTATATACACAAAACCTTATAAACAGAATCTCTAAGTGATTACTAAGTAATTTTGACAATGCAATTCTTACCAAACACCAATAACAAACACCAGATTCCACCGTAACACATTTTCTGATTTAATTCCATTCTGATTGTTCATCATCCTGAAGATGTCTCATTTGAAGAGTTGATGCTGATGTAGAATCCAGTAGTTGCTGATATTTCTCTATCACTGGAGTTGTGTGGTTTTGATGGGGATAATACTATTAAAGTCCAAGAAAAAAGGTCCTTCTTGTTTAGGTAAAAAAGTACTGGGGATGATATTAAAGATCCCAGCAGGTATATTTTCTAATTCTAAGTAGCAAAATCCACACCTATATTCAGGGGAAATGAGAAAAGTTTATAGAACATGATGCCACAAAAAATAAAATGTGCATTGTATACAAACAAAATGTCAATGTTACCTGTAGTCACCACTAGATTTCCTCTGAAAACCATGAGGACCAGGATCTCCCATTGTAGAAACTGCTACAACTTCAAATCCAACACTGTATTGCCTGGTGTTAAAATCAATTTTTCTGTATTAGTAAACACTTTCAAGTAAACACATGATTTAAAATAAATTTCAGACATACTAATTAGATCAGAAAAATCTATTAGATCAGAATAAAAATCTACATTATAGTTATTATAATAGAAAAATGGCATTCCAAAATTCACTCATTGATAGGAAAAAATGTTAAAAGTATACTTTACACAACTATCCTATTTTCTAGAAATGATAGTGTTTTTCAAGAACTGATTTTTAGATCCAACATGAGATAGTCTAATTACCACTTCTGATATATGACTACTTGATTGTTCCACACTATTTACTGAAGACCATCCTTTCCCTATTCCTCTACAATCCTATCATCATAAATAAAGTGTATATTTACATGCTTGTTTCTGAACTTTTCCCCCTTAAATTCACTTTAAATATAACACCACTGCTTTACTCTAAGGGCTGGGATTTGGTAGAGTCACTGCCTAGCATACATGAGGCCCTGCATTTAATTTTTTTTTTTTTTATTATTTATTCAACTGTATGTGGGCGCGCGTGTGCGTGCCTGTGTGTGTGTGTTTGTGTGTGTGTCTGTGTATGTGTAGAACCACGGACGAATTCGTGAACCACCATGGACGCCCCCACCTCCTTCTGCCCCGGGATTCACAGGCTCCACCCCACCAGGACCAGAAGCACAGGCCGCCCCCGCTTCCGCCTGGCGTCTATACGTGGGATCTGGGATCCGAACTCAGGACCTTCCGCCTGCAAGGCGGAGGCTTAACCCCTGAGCCACCTCTCCAGCCCCGAGGCCCTGCATTTAATCCTTAGTATTTAAAAAAAAAAAAAAAAAAAAAGAAAACAAGCTATTGATCACAAACCTTGGTCCTCTTAGTTCAATCAGTAATGGTCCAGTCTTATCCATATGAAATTGATATATGGGATTATTTTTGTGAGTCTCCTGAAAATTTCCACATCCTCCAGCACTCTGACCACTCCATTTTCCATTAATCTAATAAAACAAAGTTTCTGAATTAATGAACTTTCGCATTCTCTGTGCTTGTTTCCACTCTGGCTCAATCTCATTAATCTTTCTCACTGAGTCTATACAAGTCTTCATTCAGCCAGGATGCTTCACTTCATCTCTTACAACATAATTAAATTACTCTCCCTATCAGGAATTCTCCTCAGAATCTTATGCAAATTTATTCTATCCCATGCTAAAGGTATATTCAAATTCTATTTCAAAGCACTTCCACATGGAATTCCTAATAACCAAGGTTTATGTTCATCTTTTTTTCTGTGTATGATTTTTTCTTTCTATAGGAAAATGTTGCTCACTGAAGATCTTGAATTTTAACGAAAGAAGCCACATGCATTTCCTTTGTATTCCTGTAAAACTCCGAATCGCTGACTTAGTAATAAATTAAATAAAGTGGATAAAAGAAAGCAAAGGCCAATTCTAAAATGGTAAACAAGTCATGAGATTACAACCCAAATAATTTTCTTACCCGTTTTGATAAAGTGTATGGTGAAGGAATCTTTGAAAAAGTAAAGCTGCATGCTGAATATACCTAGATTAAAAAAAATGATCTTGAGATACTTTATAAATACATGGAAAGTGACAGGAGAATGCATTGGGAAATTCTAAGGCTGAAATAGTTGGCATACACAAATTGTCATTCTATGGCAGTGAAGGATCAAGTGAGGTTTAACAAACTGGAATTGGGAAGCCAGGGATTCTGCCTTGGTTTTCTTTGCCATTGTGTATGACTCAGGACAACCTTTGGAGGTCCTGGCTCCGGAATCTGAAGAATGAAGGAGGGGCAGCAGCTCTTAATGTCCCTTTATCATTAAAAAACCATTCAAATCGAACAGTGTAACTTACACATGATACATAAATCTATGCACAACAAAACTACAAGGATTTTCCTAGAAATGTGAGAACAGTATGTTTACAAGTAAAAACTTCAGAATTGTTTTTGTTTGGAAGGTTTGAGACAAGGTCTCCTGTTGGCTTTGAACTTGAGATCTTCTTTCTTTAGCTGGGAATATAGGCATGTGCCATGACCATCATGCCCAGCTAAAAAAAAAGTCTCCTCTTAAATATTATGCTAAAGGAGATTTTATTCCTTGTTTAACCAAACAATATAGCATACCAAATCTCAGCACTAAACTGTTACTATGAAAATGTTCATTCGAAATGTTATTCAAAGTAAATTACTTCTCATATTTTAATAGGAAGTGTAACATTTAATTGATAAACACATGAAAATTGAGAATGATGAATTTTTTAAAAAAATTATTTTCCTGGCAAACTGGAGGTTGAGGCAGGAGGATCTTGAGTTCAAGACGAGCTTGATCTACAATAGTGAGTTTAAGAATAAATTAAGATAAAAAGCAAGACTCTATCTCAAAAAGGAAGAAAAATTATCTTAGTAAAGCACAATGTACATGTTAACTAACTGTGTTTTGTCACTATTTATGCTGGCTTTACTTACCCGGACAGTGTAATGAATCGTGTTCTGTTTTTCATACTGAGAAACCACTAAGGTAAAGATGTGCGTTCCAGGTGTGGTCAGCTTTATCTTAGTCAAGTAATGAGGGCTGTTAATTCGAATTCCATCAATGTATGGAGGAGGGTCAGCTGCACAGACAATAGATTTATAAGTATTTTTTTCCTTAGTTTTTTTTAGTAGAAGAAAGTAAATTGATAGGTGTCCCCTGAATTGATTAAATCTTTAGAATATGACATTATGGAATTTCAAGTTCAAACTTTAAATAGTTTCCAACAAGTAAAAGCAATCTTTTGGAAAACATTTTATGAACAAAAACAATCACTGATGGATGCTTTGTCTTGCATTTTGAAAATCTTTTACTATCTACCGTTTCATTCTTGTCCAGTAGATAAAAGAAATAGTAAGAAGCTAATTCTAATTTTAAATTAGGATTAGCTTCTTTTAAAGTGAATTTTTTTATGTGTATGTGTGCATGCATGTGTGTGTGTCTGTGGGGATACACATGCATATTAAGTGTGTATGCATGTGGAAGCCAGAAGGTGATATTAGGAATTACTGTTTTGAGCCTAGGTCTCTTAAACCCAGGGGTATATTAGGATGAATCTGGTTAGCTGGCTTGTTCTACAGATTCCCAGGATCCATCTCTCCAATCCAGCACTTGTATGTGGCATCTGGGATCTTAACTCCAGTCGTGTCAATTGTGCATCATATACTTTTAATTGATATGCCACACCCCGGTCCATGTAAAATGTTTTTCAAGACCCTAAAATGTATATAAAGTCATATCTATATTCCTTACCACTTGGAACTAAATTAACATTTTGGGGGGCATTTAGCTTCTTTATAAAACAAAATCTCTTTTAGCTACCACTCATCTCTTATTCTGTTTTGACAATTTGGTGGGAATCTTCTCAGCTTTAACATGCACACACACATGTGCACATACTCACAACCACGCACATGCTTTATTTTAAAAATGAACAAGATTGTTTTTGTAAGTACAGCTTGGTCATTTCTTATCCCAAAGGTGAAAGGACTTTGGATTTCTGGATTAGGGAAAAAATATAAATCTGAAAGTAATCTGAAAAAGGACAATCCTGGTAAATCTTACTGAAATATTCAAAGAATCTGGAAAAAAAAAAAAAAACACCTAAACTCAAACACTTCTGGTTCCATGTATTTAAGACACAAAAGATATATAACTTGTATGTGCCTTAAAAGAGGACAGTGTTTGTCTTTCAAATGAACTCATTTTTCACTCAAAATGCTTTTATAATCTGTGCTTTTCACACATTATTTGAAACTACCTGTAGAATATATTTTAACTCTACTTCCAATTAATCTGGATATTATGATTGTTTCCAACATTTTGCTGTTACAAACTATACAGTCTATTGAATGATGGTTTTAACAGTCAAGCTGGATCCAAAAAATAAAAGTTAAAAAACACCCACATCATTTCAGGCATGTTGATCAATGCTTGAATACTTAATGTAATCTAGGAACAATGATTATTTATAAATTACAGTATTTCAAACTAGTAAGTCACTAGTGTTAGGTATGGTCTACATGGTAAAAAGAGAAAAAGAATGGGTATTATGTATACTCTTGGACAAAGTTTTTAATATGTGTTTCAGTGCACTCTTCTGTCAATGGAACAAGGCCTGCCCTGTTCACTTAAGTGCTGCAATAAAAACCAAACTGTAAATCCAAAAAGGACAATGACTGCAGAAGAGGCAGCACTATTCAAGAAATATTCAAAACACCCTTTAGCTTTAAAAGTAAAAGGGATAATCAATACATTTTAAATTATAAAGTCATAAAATGTTCACGCTAGGGTGATACAGCAGATGTAGATATCTGCTCTTTTCTTATTGGAATATTCTCTTTGTTTTTTTAAATTTTTGCTTGTGTATCTGTGTCTCTGTGTGTGTTTATGTGTATATCAGAGGGTACTGTGCCCCTGTGGAAGACCAGGGGTGACTTCAGGAACTACCCTGGATTGTGCTACCTCCTCATTGCTTTGCTCTGGAGTTTCATAGGCTCTGCCTTTCAGGAACAGAAGTACAGACTGCTGCCATTTCTGCTTGGTGTTTTTACATGGGATCCATGATCCAAACTCAGGACCTTCTGCTTTCAAGTCACAGGCTAACCTCTGGGTTATCTCTGGCCCTTAGAATATTTTCTTAGTTCTTATTTTCTATTCTTCTTAGAATAGTTTCTATCAAATCTCACTCTACTCATCAGGTATTCTGACCAAGATCTTTAATTGCTCAGTCTCATGATGTACAAGAACCTAAAGGTCTTGTCCTGGTCTGTACCTACAACTCTTTTTCCAAAATGATTGATGAGATCCTGTCTTCAAATGCTATCTATACGCCCTTGACTCAACTACCTCAGAAATCTACTTAAAAACTCAGTTGCTCACTTCAAGTCTTCACATGGTTATCAAATAACTCGAGTTTAATAAAAATAAACTTCTGGTATCACTGTAAAACAAATCTGCCCCCTTCCTTCAACCTAAATAATTCTTGCATGTCTAAGTAACTATTACACCTTACTGTTAAAGTAAAAAATCGTAACTAAGACCATGCTTCATTTCTCTCCCCTTTATGACATTTTATTTATGAGAGAGAGAGGAGAGAGGAAGAAAGAAGAGAGCAGAGAGAGAAAAGATGATATCGTGTGCTCCAGGGATTAATTTCTGGCCACTTGGTTTTCAAGCAAGTGCCTTTATCTACTGAGGCATCTTGATGACCAATATTTGATTTCTGTTTGCTACATTAACTCAACAAGTCCTGACAATCCTACTAAATTCAAACCTGTCTACGTCTCCTCACTCTTCTATATCCCAAGTTCAAACTACTAACATTTCTCATATAAATAATAAGGCTCTATTGGTTTCTCTTTCATTTTTGTCTATCTCCAATAAAAACTTAAACAAGTATGCTCTTAAACAAACAAACAAACAAAAATTGATCTATGCCTCAAATTTCCTTAAATAAAGAACAATCAGGCCCCTAAATACCAATCTGTTTTTTTATTCCTTCATTAGCATAATTCATTTATACATGCCGTTTGCATAAAATTTGTCATTTTCTACTCAATCATTTAAATAAAATATGCTTATTTCAATGTTGGTTTGTCTAGGAAACCTTACCTGGGTAATAAACTTTTTTCCCATCAGTCTTGTATACAACCATTGTGATGAATTCCCGATTATTTGCAAAATCATCCTAAAATTATAATGAATCCAAGGTGGTTAGGAAAATGGGCTCAAAATGTTACTGTTAAAATAATCGTTAACAACTAATTTTCAAGAGCACTTATTTCAGGTATTTAGTTCTATAAAAGCATCCTTTTTTTCTGAATAAATTGTCATTTTTGATTAACAACTAATATATGAAACCCTAAGATTTTGTGGAATGTTTCTAATGTTACCATTCATAAGATTTACAATATATATAATCAGTCCTCAATTTCTCAATAAAAGCAAACACTTCATTTTTTTTAGAGATGTTTTTGAATGAGATTTAAGTATTATGATTATAAATTACAAATTTTCTTAGAAGAAAATAGTCCTTCATCTGAGACAACTACTTTCAGGGCATCTATATAAAAGAAACTGGCTAGTGATCAAATTATGGATCTAAGCAATCTAATTATATTTAAAAGAATTTGTATACCGTGAGTCATTAGGAAGAATATCAGTACCTTGTCTGTTATGTGTCGGCTAAGCAGAACCCAAACTGCAGCGCCCCCTTGCGGACATTGCACCTCTAGTTTATACTGGGGGTTATTGGCCAGGCTATAGGCATCTTTCACAGGTCCTTGCTTAGCATCCCAAGTACTAAAAAGCAAAGTCAAAAGTATAGTTAAATTTCCGACAGCTAAATTTTTAAACAGTATTTTAAAATGTGTTTTAAATGCAACGAAGCTCAGGATTACTTGTTTTGTTCTTTGAAAAACTGGTATAATTAAATAATATATACACAGAAAACTACCGCCATTGAAGGACAGGACAAAGATTGGAATTGTAGTCTTCCTACATTGACCATTATACTTAAAAATTTTAAAGGTAAAGAATTCAACACCCAACCTACTTTCCATCCTATTGCACTGGAAAATTAGTGATGCTGAGAACTACAACTAGAGTGCAAAATGTAAGCAACCCTAGAAGACTCAATATTAATCAGGCCATCAAAATCTCTCCTCATCCCAAGGCTCAGGAACCTAGCAGAAGAGAGGACGTTAAGAGTGCAAGAGCCTAAAGGTGGGGAGGGTATGCCTCCTATGACACTCCAGTTATGACAGAGCTGCTGCACCCAGGAGCTCACTCAACGAGATCTACCAAAATCCACTCCTGATCTACACAGAAGTCAACATATCAACATTTCCCATGGACCAGTGAGGATCTCAGATGAAATAACTACATAAACAGAGAATATTTAGGGCAGGTGCCAGAAAAGAGAAGGGGAGTTTCCATACCTGTTGGTTTACCCACAAAAGGGTTACTTATACTACCATAGAAGCCTGGTCTTGTACTAACTCAGGCAGACCCCAAAGGAACCCTGTGATCTACACATGAAAGGGATGTGAGGGCAGGAGGGACATGCAGGATTGGTGAAGGCAGGAGAGGGTGAGAGAAGAGGGGAGGGAGTGAGAGGGGAAGGACGGGGGGGGGGGGTACAAGGATATGAACTTAAATTTTTCTGTATATGCAAAATTTTAAATAAAAAGCTTGCAATTTATAAAAAATAAAAGTAGAGAATAAAGCATAGCTTGAAACAAAAATTTACCTGTGAATACATGTTGACTCTTTAAAAAGAGCTGGATTCCAACTCAAATAAATTACGTCGTAATATTGGCAGAGATCATCCCAGGAAATCCAAAATATCCCTAAAAATTAATGTTTTTGTTAATAAAAACATTATTGCTAAGAACTTATATATTTCATCCTCTTAAAAGCATACTATTAAAAATGGTTCTAAAGGGACTACAAACTTCTTGTATAAGTGCAAAACTTGAGTTTGGATTGCAGCATCTAATTGAAAGCTGGGCATGGTGGGATGTGGCTGTAATTCCAGTGCTGGGAGTTAAGGGTGGGGAGGGGCTGAGATAGGAGGATCCTGGGTGCTTTGCTAGCCAGCCCCAGCAGCCAATCAATGATTCATTAAGCAACCTTGTCTTCAAAAACAAGGTGAAGAAAGACAGAGGATGGGCTGGAGAGGATGGCTCAGGGGCCTAATACTCAGAAGAACTGGAGTTTGGATCCTCAATCTCATGTAAAAATTCTAGTCAGTAATGGCAGTGGCCTGCACTTTTGGCTCAAGGTTGACCTGGGAAATCCCAGAACAAAGCAAACAGGAAGTAGAAGCAATCCAGGATGATTCCTGAAAGTTACCTTTGAGCCTCCACAAGGTACACACAGTGTCCTCTGACACACACACACACACACACACACACACACACACACACACACACAAAAGTTGCAAAGATTTTTACCATTATCTATCTTCTGAGCTGTTCGGGGATCGAAGTTTAAATACTTTTGCAATTCTGGAGTCCAGTTTTTCACATCATTTTCACTGTACCTTCCTTTCCACCGTAAATGGCTCCAAGGGTTTTTCAATTGGATAAATCGCAGCCCCTACATTAAAAAAACAAAACAGGCAATTAAATTGCATAGCAAGGTTACTGTATTATACTACTTTCGGGATGAACTTTGATTATGCACAAATTATTTTCCATAATTAACACAGTCATTTTACTGCAGCATATATTCAATAAACTGTAAGTGGCCTAGAGCTAGTGATAGTGATACATGTGTTTACTCAAATATTTACTGACATGTAGAGAGCAACAAATGCACTGGACAGCACACATTCCTTCGTTAGCAGGCAGCTCCAATGGACAATGTTGTCTTGGATTATCAACTATTTCTTTACTTTAAAAAATTGTCTCTATTTCTAGTCCTCATATTTCATATAACTTTAGTCCTAATGCAGTCTTTGTTCTCAGTTTAATAAATCTCTTTAGCTTTGCCTCTAAAGGCAACAATTAATGTTGTTTTCCCTTTTCCAATCCCTTCTCAGTGAGGCGGGGTCACTTGGTCAGACAGAAGCAGTGGAAACAGACCATTAGTTTGGGATTCTGGATCCAAGGAAACCACATTCCAGCTCTACATTTGAGTCCATGGGTTCTGTTGGTTTACTTACATGCTAAGCACTGTTTGTAAATGTGAGGATTAAATGTCTTTCTACAACAGGACTTCTTAAAACTTTTCCACTCACAACCCCTTTTTGTTCAAGAAATTTTTACATGACCCCAGATATCTAGGCATATAAAATAGTATACAAATCAGATATTTACTAATAAAAATAATTTATTTAAAAATTTTTATATACATATTACAGAAGATAGTGTATTTATTAAGGATGAAACATATTTACATACTGAGATTGATGTATTTATTTTCACATAAAGAATTAAGTCTTGACTGAATATTTGACATTTTAGGATGTATAGCATCTTTAACATCTGATATTTTGATTTAATGATCATCCATGCTGAGAACACCACTTTGTATATGTGTATCACACAAAACATCAGTAAGTTTAGGGCCATTTCAGAAATTATTTGAAATTCTGTGCAAATCTTAGGCCAAAATTCATTTATGTTTTTATTCATCTTTCAAAAAAGTTTTCAATTCAAATAGCAATTTTAAAATCCATCATTCTACCACAACCCAATCCAAAGACAGACTAATTTGATATTTATATGTTATGATACAAAAACATTAAAAGTCTTTGTTTTCCTTATTAAACCATTCCTATAAGAGCATAACTTGTAAGAAAACATTCAAATTCTTAATATCATCTTAAATGAGCTGAGATGCTTCAGGCATTGTGTGGCACAACAGCATTTGCGGTGCAAAGCGTACAACTGTAATTAGGCTATGGTAAGTTTTACACTATGAGAAACCAAAAGACATTTATGTCTAATTCCTTTCTTTTCATAAGGCCTTGTTCCACACAAGTAGGAAGATTGTATTATTTCAAGACTACTTTCTTTCTAAAAGGGACATAAAGGAGAAGGAATTTCTTCTAAGTTGTTCAGAGGCAGATCTCAGGCATTATGGACAGTCTAAGACACATGGCTACAGATTTTTGACAAGGGGAGAATCAGCAAAGGGCCCAGAATAGAGGAAGAAATGCCAGAGAATCTAGAAAAAAAGAATCTTGTTTATGCCACAACATCCTAATTTCACTTAATTCCAGCAAAGGAAAAGTCTTGGGTAGGCTTAGAAATAACCTGTATGACTGAAAAGGAAGGAGTCTGAACCAGAGGTGTTCCCACAGTAGACTATGCAATATTACCTGCAGGAGACACAGAAATGACCTAAAGGGAGATTGTGAGATTGAAATGAAGACCACAGAACATGCAAGCAGGTCAGAGGCAGACAAACAAAAACTACTTTTATGGATGGATGCATTAACGCATACAAGAAAATCTTAAAAGTCACAAATACAACTGTGAACAACTTGAAGTCTTAAGAGATAAAAGCTTGAATGACATAACACACACCAACATTTTAAAATAAAGTCAGAATTAAGCTAATATCTCAAAAATTAAATGTAGAGTACTGAGGAAATGTTTCAGTGGGTTAATCATCTGCCATGTAAGCATGAGTACAAGTGATTCCCAGATTCTATGTTGACGCTTGACACGGAATTTCATGATGGGAAATTACAAAAGTGGAGACCCTATAATCACAGAAGCTCCAAAGCAAGTCAGTCTGGATTATACATAGCAGCAGCAAAGAGACCCAGTCTCAAACAAGGTGGAAAAGTAAGAAAGAGCACTCAAAAGTTGTTCTCTGCTCCCATAAATGTACACACACACACACACACACACACACACACACACACACACACACGGGGAAGGGAGAGGGGAGAGAGAGAGAGAACAAAAGAACAAAACTGTAAACGAGATGAAGAAGCCAAGAAACCTCTTGACTTAATACTTAATAACAGAATAATGAGTAATTCCTCCAATTTTAACACATACGAAAAGCTTTAGCAAGATCAACTCTGACAGTATATCACAGCCCACACAAGCAAATGGAAATTAGGTCATTCTACAGGGTAAGATGTCAGCTCAAACTGGGCACTACTACACATTTACAATGTGAAAGAGTATTATCAGTGATGAACCCATCTCTGGGTCACAGCTTACTCTGTGTGCACATGATGGAATATCATTATCTCAGCTTTTACAGAACCATTATCAGGAAAATGATGCTATGCTACTTGTTTTTAGCAGAAATGCTGTTGTTTCACTATCTAAACTTAAATCACATGCCATATCTCACTACTGATCATATTCTAATAACACACACCTCATAGGATACTCTAAAACAGAAGATATATATAGTACTAGCAATAAGTGCTAGTTGCAATACTTTGCCAATTTTAGATTACAATTCTAAAACCTTCAGTTTACCTGGATTTCACATAAACTTTGTGTGTGTGTGTGTGTGTGTGTGTGTGCGTGTGCGCACCCACGCACACACTATGTCCTTGTGGATAATCAAAAGTAACTTCGGGAGTCATCCTGGATTGCATCTACTTCCTTTTTGTTTTACTCAGGGATGTCTCAGACTCTGCTCACGAGGGCTGGAAGTGTAGGCACTGCCATTTCTGCCTGGCACTTTTTATGTGGAACCCAGGATCCAAACTCAGGCCCTTCTGCTTTCGACAGTTTTAACCCAAGTCATGTCTCCAGCCCAATATTTTTTAAATAGTCAATTTCAGACCCACAATTAAGGAAATATACAATTTTATATAGTATGATTAAAATTGGAATACTAATTTAGAAAGCTCTGAGATCATGTGTCTTTAAATGTTATAGTCGGCCCATATACCTTCATAGTTCATATACAGTTACGTGTCATAAAATAGTATTTGGCCAGTGATGGGCCTCACACATACAGCAGCAGTCCCATAAAATTATAATGGAACTGAAAATTCCTATTGCTTAATAACATCACAATCACTGCAATGTCAATGTGTCACTCATAATTTGTAACTAAGAAAGCTAGATTTGTGTTTATTTAAAATTGTGATTCACCACAAACAGTCTGTTGGTATTAAATGTTATATTATTTGCTATTTTGTGCTATATGAAATAAGATCTACTATATAGCTCAGACTAGCCTCAAAGAAATGTAGTCCATGCTGATCTTGAACTTGCTTCCTGTCTTTTTTAGTGCTAGGATTCTATCTTTTTAAAATTGTGATGCTGGTACAAATGAACCTATTGTACTAACTGTAAAAAGAATAGTATGTATTTATATACGGTACATATTACTTGATAATGCAAATAGTCACAACACTGGTTTATACATTTTTAATCATTATTTTAGAGTTTATGCCTACTTAAAACAAGAGGCAGGCATGTTGCCACATACATGTATGTGCACACATGTACCTATAAATGTAGTAATGGAGGTAGCGGGGTTAGAAACTCAAGGCCAGCCTGGCTATGTAGCTAAACCAAGCCTCATGACAAACTTTAACACTATGAGGTCTTAGACTAGCATCCCAGTGTATTTATAACATGTCTCTTCTTGCATTACTTTGTGTGTGTGTGTGTGTGTGTGTGTGTGTGTGTGTGTGTGTGTGTGTGTATGTTTTTAGGTGTACACAGGCCCAAGGGTGACTTTGGGAATCATCCTGGATTGCTCTACCTCCTATTGCTTTGCTTTTGGGTTTCTAAGCTCCACCTTCCAGGACTGAAATAGTAGGCCATTGCCATTACCACCTGGTGTTTTTAGGTGGGATCTGGGATTTGAACTCAGGTATTTTTGCTTGCAAGGCTTAACCCCTGAGTCATCTGTCCAGCCCCATGTATCACTTTGCTTGATACATTTTATATTTTGTTCATTGAGACCCAAGGAACAAGACAGACAGACAGACAGACAGACACAGACACACACACACCCCTGTATGTATAATAAGCTTTGTCATGTAGATTTACATAAGTATATCCTGATATCTGCATAACAATAAAACCATGTACAGACCAATTTCTTGGATTATATCTTGGAGCGCCACTTTAAAAAAAAAAGCCCTGTCTAATTAACAAATGTGGGTAGTGTTTTTGTTGATTGACCACAATGTATTTATGTTTGTTTGTTTCTTTGTTGTGTGTGTATATGTGTCTCTCAGAGGACACTATGTGTTCCTATGGAGGGTCAAGAGTGACTCTGGAAATCATCCTGCATTGTTCCTACCTTTTTCCTGTTTCCCTCTGGGATTTCCCAGGCTCCACTCACCGGGGCCAGAAGTACAGGCCATCATAAGACCTGGATCTGAATTCAGGACCTTCTGCTTCCCAGGCAGAGTCTTAACCCCTGAGCCATCTCTCCAGCTTGATCACAATGTCTTTAACAACTTTTTTGTGTCTTGAATGCCCACAACTCATCAATTTTTTTCATGTAAAAATAACTTGCAATAACCTGAAGTAACAAAGTGACCCATTCTAACACCTCAGCCCCAAAATATACTGAGGGTCTGACAGACGAACCTGACAGTATGCAAGCACTTCAAGGGAGAGAAGCACTCATTCACACATGTCCACTGGCAGGTCTTATTCTAAGCCATCTGCCTGCTTTTCCTCTTTTCCTAAATATTTACTACTAGAACTTTCTACTGTGATTTATTCAGACACCATTATAAAGTTTGGAACTTTGGGGCAGTATAATACCCTTAACTGTGGCAGATTTTATGGAAAAGGAGGTGCTACAGTGTCTGTCCTGCCATCAACATCTGTACTGGCACTGGCAATGCACTTCTCACCTCATTTCTCCTAGCTTCCAAGCTGAACAGTTGTTTATACAGATGAAATGGCTTAAAAACTCCACCTGAATCTTAATGGGACAAATTCTAAAAGTCTCATAATCATTTATGATACTGTAAAGTCTTACCAAATAAGAAAAATAATAAAGAAAATTGTAAGACAGAACCTTGAACTCTCTAATATCCAAAACAGCATATGCATGTGTGGGAACCAGGCCCCACTTCTCTCCTTCAGCTTCAGTCATCATTCCTGTCGATGCAGTGATGAGAACGTCCCCTTTGTGAAATCTGGAATGAACGCAAAAGACAAGATGAAAGGAAAATGCATTTGAAATCTCAGTTACTACCTTTCATTTTATTTAATGGCACACATGAACGTTTCCACAAGTATGTGACCAAACAAAAACAAAACAGACTACTTCTAACATTTTCCTTTTTTTTTTTTTTTTAGGATGATTTAATTCTCAGGCAGATTATCAATGAACAAAAGCAAATGCCAAATTTTCAGTTTACAAATAAGAATGAAGACATGAATTAGTATCTTATAAATCACTGAACTTCTTACCTTTGTTATTTAACATGTATTATTTGGATCATTTCCCAGTTTCAGAATGTGGATTATGCATCTATAGCTTAAATTCTCCAGACTTCTTTTTCCCCTTCCTCAAAACTGGTAAGTACTTAGTAAGAACACATGATATTTCCACATTATATCTTCCAGATTTGATTACTCTGAGTTATCTACAAACTGGACTAACTGTAATCACCAGTGAGGTTAATATCATGAAATTATCTAGCAAGTACATAAAAATAATTTCCCTGGTAACTGAGGGTGACTATTCATGGCTGGGTGTAGTAGTGAATATGCAATCTTAGCACTCAGAAACAGACAGAAGTACCTCAAGTTGGCAGCTAACCTGGGCTTCTTAAAAACAAACAAACATTCACAGTGACAGCTTCTGCAGTTTCTACTCTAATTGAAGCATGATGCTTTTAAAGAGCCCAATTTACAGGAAGAGAGAAAGACAAGAAGAAAGGAAAAGGAAAAAAAAAGAGACAATTACCTCTGATAAAGCATTCTGAAGGAATTATCCTTACTGAAAGTCTGGCTGTCTGAATGCATAGCAATCCTTTCTGGTATCCATCCAGTCAGTGCATGCAGATCAATATTCTGAAATACAAACATATTTCACGACTGTCAATGTTTACTGGCTCTTAAATAAATCTCCAAAGTAGTTACTAAATCTCACTGATTTGATATAATGATTTTGTTAGGGATAAACTATCAGAAGATAAAATTGCTTTTCTGTTCTTCCTAAATTCAAGAAAATTCTTTTACTGTCATATGGGGCAAAACTCAAAACATGACACAAGAGATTGCTTTGAAGATGACAGTTTACCATTTTGAGAGTTCTGTCAATAAGACAATTAAGTTGTAATATTCTACATACATTCCCATTCTTTCTCTAAATTGAAGACAGAAGGTAACAGATTACAAAGCTAAGCTAGAAAGTATTTGCGAGGACAGAGCAACTGAACATGCAGACTGGGAAGAAATGTTGCATCCAACTATGACCTCTACAGTGATCACCTAACATTATAAAATTCTGAAGAGTAGAGGAGGCCTAGTATTCAGCAAGGAGACGAATCAAGTATAAAGACATATGATTTGTACATATTACATCATTTGTGCCACCTCATCCCAACAAGAGCTTATTATAAGAGTGGTCACTATGTGGCTCATATTATGTTAAACTTGTATTAATCCTACTGCCTCAGCCTCCTGAATGCTCGGCCACCCATCACCTGGGTCATTTCATCTTTAAAAACCATGAAGAGGTGGCTTATAGTTCTTACACTACAGACATACACAGAAGCTAGAAAAGGAAAATATTTCTAAGGCCTCAGGTTGGTTAGTATCAAATATTAAAGTCATGTCAATTTGACTATTTTCTGATTTATGTCCAGTAGTAGTTAACCTTGTGTAACAAAAGGCCATTTTGATTTACTGCTCAAATTTCCAGGTTATTTTAAGTTTGGAAAAGCAATTCCTTATATTTGAACTTGTAGTTCAAGATAGGCAAAAGCATATTAATGACACCTACTTTGATCTGGAAAGACACACTTGAGCTAGTTGGCACTGTATCTCACATAATATCAGACTTAAACATTTTAGGGCTTTCCGAAAACAGATTTACACAGTGTGTTATCCTTATACAAGAACATATGTATCTGTATAATAAGGGAACCGGTTACATTTCTCAGGAATTGATAATCTGTTTTTTTCCCAAAAACAAAAATATTTGCAAATTTTCAGTTTAAAATATATTAAGCAGTATTATAGTCTGTGTCTGGATCATGCTATTCGTTACTTACTGAGTTGGATCCTGGGAAGTCATATCCTCCCATAACTTTCATGTATGCTTTTTCTATGAGAGATACCCATAATTCACTTTTATTGTTGGAGTAAGAACACAACAATTCTCCTTTATGATCAACGGGTAACTGGTCATCAATTATCACCTGAAGAAAGAAAGCATAAACTTCCTTAATTCAAATGAAATACTTCAAAATTCTCTTAAAAAAGCTGTCATACTCATAAAGGACAAAATACACCTATTATTAAGATGACAGGTACATGTTTCAAGGACCTGATCAACTATAAAATGTTGGTCATTTCAATATGGTATCTTTATTCAGTCTTCTAAGCTAATTTCATGGACAGAAAAGTCCAGAGTCATTCTCAAAAGAAATCCCAGACAACAGCATCATCTTTGGTAGTGAATCTGTTAGAATTCAAATTCTGGTTTAATCCTAGGCCTCCTAAATAAAAAACTTTGCGCTAAGGCCTATGGTACAGATTTATAATCCAGGCTAATCTGGATGTTCAGGCCTGTCTGGGTCACAGGGTGAATTTGAGGGCAACCTGAGTAACTTAATGATATCCTGTCTCAAAATAAAAAATATAAAATAGACTAGGGATATAATATCATTCAGTGACAAAGCATTTGCTTACCATGTGCAAGGACCAAGGAGTACAGCAACTGTTGCCGTCTTGGTAATTTTAGGCACAGTAAAATTTGAGCATTACTGAGCTATAGAACAATGACTTTCAGAATGAATTACCATGGTATTTCAATAAAGTTCAGAAGGTCTGATAATATGGCCTGAATGCTGCTATTTAAAAGGTTTCAGTTCCCAAAGAACACTGCAACCATGTTCATAGCAGCTTTTCTCACAATAGCAAAGAAATGGAACCAACCTAGATGGCCAACAGTTGACGAACAGTTAATGAAAGTGTGGTAGATATAGCAATGGAATACTATTCAGCTGTCAGGAAAATGAACTAATGACATTTGCTGGTAAATGGATGGGGCTAGAAGAAATTATACTGAGTGAAGTATCCCAGATGCAGAAAGATGTTCCTCCTTATAAGTGGATCCTAGCAGTTAACCTTAAGTTTGATGTAATCAAACAGAAACATAAAGAAACATAAGTCAGGGGGGTAGAAAAGGATCCCAAAAGAGCAGAGACAGAAGAAAATGGTCAAACAGAAAAATAAAGCTTATAAGAGGTTATAATAGGCATAGGACACAGTAAGGAGTGGTGTTAGACTTCATGTAACCAACTACCTGCTTAAACTCCCCCTCAGTGACAGGGAAAATATGCCCAGTAATGTAAACCAGTCTAAATAACAGTAGAAGGGGAGAAAACTGGCACTGGACAGGATGAGATGTCTTAATACTAACTGTCAATACTTGATAGTAAACCAGATAGTAAACCGCCATCTAAAAACCTCTCATATCTTTATGTAAGAAAAGATCTCCATACTCAAATAAGATGCAGCCTATTGCAATAGCCTATTGCAATGAAAGAATAGTGAATAGACAACAACTAACCAGAGTTCAGGGTATTGGCGACCTTAAAATGTTCAGCCCAAATCAGGCCAACCAAATCTCTTCCAATCCGAAGGATCAGAGAATCTTGAGGAAGAGGGGGCAGTAGTAACATTGTAAGAGCCTGAAGATGGGGAAGTTCACTGCTGGCCAGGTTACTCCAGTCAAATAGGGCTGCTGCTTTCAGGAACTCACTGCAATGAGACCTACCCTCACCAAACCTGCACAATGGTTGACATATCAACGTTCCTCAACATAACATTCATGGACTAGTGAGAAACTCAGGAAAAATAACTGCAGTGGGAACCTTAGGAACAAAGACTAGGTAGACAGGTAAAAGGGAGCATTCCTATCTGTGGATATCCAAGGAAGGGCCACTTAAACTGCCACAGAGGCCTGAGCCCCTACTAAAGCAGACAACCAGAAGAGAACCCTGGGCCCACACAAGCAGACATCCGTGAGGGTGGGAGAGGGATGAATTGGTGAAGGCAAAAAAAGGTAGGAAAGGAATGGAAGGGAGGGAAGGAGAGGGGGAAAAGGGAGGGCAGGAATAACCACTCACTGTGTTTATATAAAAAGGAAAATGCTTTTTTTTTTAAAAAAATAAAAAAGGTCCTAGGTGATGACTTTGATAAATGGATCTGGGAATAGACAAGTGCTAGAGAATTTTAACAATTTAAGGAAGGCCCTTATAATCAAGTTCAGAGTGCTGAAAGAAATTACAGCAGTGGAAATTAAAAGTATGTATATATTGAGCTGGGGAGATTTCTCAGAGGTTAAAGCTTTTTGCCTTGCAAGCAGAAAGACCTCAGTTCAGATCCCCAGATCCCATGTGAAAATGCTGGGCAGAAATGGCAGCAGCCTATAATTCTGGCCCGGGAAGGCAGAGTCTGGGAAACCCCAGAGCAAAGTGAAAAGGAGGTAGAGAAATTCAGGATGAATACTGAAGTCACCTTTGGACTTTCACAGGCACACACACTTAAGTTCCTTCTAGTACACACATGTGCAAAAAAAAAAAAAAGTACACATACATTTCACAAGGGAAATAAAGGATTCTCAACTCAAGTTATGATTACATAAAAACTTCTGAATTCTGTCAAAGACTTAGTTTGCATGAATGCTTCTTAATTAATGAAGTTAAAAAAGCTTCACAGTACTCACAAGGCTGAGGTAGGAACACTGCAAATTTGAGGGTAGGTTAAGTTACATTAGGGACACCCTATCTTGAAAGAAATAAAACAGAACTTAGAGCTATCAGGTTAAGATTTTCTTAAGCATTAGCAATCCTTAGTTTAATCTTTAGATCATTAGAACTTTGTAACCTTTTTTAAAAAAGATTTTAAGCAGGGCACGACAACATATAACCATAGTCCCAGCTTCTCGTGGGGCTCACTTGAACTAGGAATTACTAACTTAGGCACTCAACAACAGAGCTGGGCCTGTAGCTCAATGGTAGGGCATGCTTGCCTTAGCATATAAGTTGAACTAAGTTTATTCACCAGTGCTGCCAGGAAAGAAAGGGCAAGGGAGGTCAGAAAAAAGATCTTATATTTCCAGTGGGTTTACTTTTAATTACTAATCAATTATTTCTTTTGGTAATAATAAACACATTATCATAGACTCCAATAAACTAAGATGGCTTTTAAAATGTTTATACAGATACATTTCTTAACTGCTTACACTCAAGACTCAAGGGTGGAGAAGAGAAAAAAATAAGGGGTAAAAGAAGGGAGGTAAGAGAGATACTACTCACCTTTCTTGGGACACCATTGAGGTGAAGTTTTACCATATACTTTCCACAGGGATTGTACTCTGGTTCACCATCCTTATTCTGAGGGTAAATTATGCTTTTGGGAAGAAAAAGACATAAAAATTCTGATATCAATATTCATATTAACTAATACACAGGATCTATATGACATTTAAACATATGCCATTTATCTATATAAAAGAAAATATAAGACTGTTTCCTCTACTAGGACTAAAAAAAGAATATTACCCTGACCAAAGAGCTTATTTACTAGAAGTAAATTAAAGTACCTTTTTGCTTGTTTTAGTTTTTCTTTTAAAACAAAATCTAATCCAACCTGGACTACACTTTACTATGTTGTCCAAGCTGACATGGAACTCATGATCTTCTGGCTTCAACCTCCCAAATGCTGGGATTACAGGCATGTATCACCATTTCTAGTTTAAGGAAATATTTTATAAGACCATAAAATAGCAGAAGTTTCACAGTATTGTATAAAGTGCCTTCCCTCCCCGCCCCCCGGTCCTCCACACAAAAGGGACCAAGCCCAAGTTGGCCTAGAACTTTCTATGCTGAAGACAATTTGAACTTCTTATCCTTTTGCCTCCTATAGAGTGATAGGTTTATAGGATGCTACATCATGCCTGGTTCATGCAGTGCTGGGGACTGAACTCAAGGTCTCCTGCATGATAGACAAGTACTCCAGCAACTAAACTACATTCCCAGCCTTTACATGTCAGTTTTTAACTGTATTCTTTAATAAATAAATCACGTGCTAAATGAGCTAAATTTCTCTTTTAACATTGACTTCAAGAAGTAAAGATCACTTCAGTAAATCACAAGATATTAAGTCAACTCAGACAAAGCTATATAAAATTAGGTAATTGTATAAACTTTCAGTACCAATTTTCTTTTAAACCAAATCACACGTATTATAAACTGTTTATTTGGAAACCTGAAATTAAAAACTTTTGTTTATTTAAATCTTAAAATTTACTATAAAACCATTGAAGAAAAGTTGAACAAAAAAATATGGGTAGTAGAGTTTATACAGAATGATTCTAAGTTAATATTTTTAAAAATGGAAAAATTTCAGAAACATATTAAAACATTTTAAAGCAGTTTTAGTCAATAGAAATATGTATTTCACATTTTCCAGAAGCACAGTGAAAATTAAAGAAAGGAAACTTTGACAACATCTTTAATCCAATATAATTTTAACATTTGAGGTATTTTCCAATTTTACATTTTTTTATAATAAATTTTCAAAATGTCATGCACATCTTATACTTGTGGCCCATCTTATTTCAAAATAATCTATTTGAATGCTCCATCCATGGTCACAGGCAACTAGTGGTTACTTATTGTACAGTTAAAATCTGTAAGTTGTACAAATACATGTAATTTTTTACTTCCATTTTATCAATTTCAAAACATACTACACATATAATATTTAGTTACATATGCAAATAGTCTTACTGCTTTAGAATATATTCCTACATTCAGGAATTATCTGTTTAGCTCTACAGAAGGGCCATAACAGCCTAGAAATATGTACTCTCCAGTTTCCACAAGGATAAATATCAAATTTTAATTTCTAATTATGCAATGATTACTTGAAGGACAAACTCAAAAATTTTACCTGGTAATCAACTTCTTATTGAATCGTCTCTCATAAGCTGCACTGATAGCCAGTGATGCCACAAATGAACAATCCGATACTATCGTCTGTTAATAAGAATGATGCATTAACATATTCCTCAATTCAACCTTAGTATAGCTATTCATGCATCACGCCTATCACCTGAGTTTTTATATTAAATATATTCTTGAAGGAAAATAGAAATGTTATGCTGCCAACTGACATATTTTATTCACACAATCCCTAGAGACTAAGAGATCTAATTCAGAATTACTAGGAATTTGAATAACCAAAAATCCTCTTGTTATAGGGAAATTTTGTTCTTAAGTTTCTCATCAATTTCTTATCTGCAAACACAAAAACCTGTAATTAGGTCTGGGGTTGAAGCTCATTTGTAAAACACTTGCCTGGCATGTGTGAGGCCCTAGATTCAAACTCCTATACTGCCCCCCAAAACAAAACAAAATCCCGTAACTGCTCAAAACAGTTGTTCACATTATAGAATTATCACAATGCTTAATTCAAAATGTATCAAATGAGCTGAATATGGTGGCATCTACTGGGAATCCCAGTGTCTTTTCTGTAGTTTCTCTTTCTGTTTCTATTCTCCTGGGGAATCCACTGAAACCTAGGCCTCAACTTCACAGTATCACACAATGGTCTCTCAGAACATCATATAGTCCCTGTCTTCAGATGCGCTCCAAAACTGTAGAGCAGGACTCCATGATCCCTCCAGTCTTGCATCTTTCATACATGCAAAACCTATGCATTGTGGACAATGCTGCCAGGTTCTGCTGCCAGATCAAGATGCCAGATCAAGATCTGCTGCAAGATTAAGGCCTCCTTGGACTACAAGCTATATTAGCTTGTGTGTCTAGACCCTGGAAAATACTTTCTTAGGTCATTGCTTTAAAGAAACAAGGAACCCCTTCAACTCAGGCTTGCTTTCTTCAAAATAAATTTGTATCTTCACAAGACAGAGCCTCTGAGGGGTAGAGTTTTGCCCTGGGAACACACTTTTCCTATGGTTCTGTGCAGTATCTCTTTAGTGTTGGTGATCTTTTTGAAGACTGCAACTGCTTTTAAGCACCAGCTTGAAAGTTCTCAGGTCTTGAAATTTCCTCTTCCAAGCATTATCTTTAAATTCAACTTTGCTCAGATTCTCAGGACACAGGCAAAATGGACTGTAGATTCTTGGCCAAAATATCATATGAATGGTCCATACCCAGTTCCTGATAAAAATCCTTGTTTCCCTCATTGGCTAAGCCTCACTGTTTGCATTTCTTTAAGCATTCTTATCTTCTAAGCTCCTACCAAGCTGCCTATTTAGACCTGCCTGTAGCATGCTGGGGCTTTTCTAGCCCAAAGTACCTAAACCTTCCAATATTCTAGCCATAAAACATTCCCAAAGATCTAAGAACAGTACAGTCAGATTTGTGATAGCAATTGGCCCGCTTCTTGGTAACAATTTTTGTTTTACTTTCTTTTTTAGTTGCTGTGATAAAAATCTCCTGATGAAAGCAACTTAAGTGAGAAGGATTTAGTCTGTCTCTTATTTCAATCTGAAGTTCATC
Organism: Typhlomys cinereus; assembly: GCA_023101885.1. Lineage (NCBI taxonomy): Eukaryota > Metazoa > Chordata > Mammalia > Rodentia > Platacanthomyidae > Typhlomys > Typhlomys cinereus. The sequence goes on along the minus strand of JALPQD010000055.1, from coordinate 8,184,028 downwards.
ATGGTGGAGAAATCAAAGCAGCAAGGGATTTGAAGTAAATGGTAAAGAAGCAGTGAGGAATGAGTGGATACAGCAAAATAGTTCTTAGTTTGCTTTCTCCATTTCATTCAGTCTTGGATCCCCTAGCCAGAAAATGGCCCCATAAAAAATTTAGATGAGTCTTCCAATATCAACTAATGTAATCAATATAATCCCTCACAGACATTTTCAGAAGCCAACCTTAATCTAGATAATCTTCACGGGAATGCTTAGAGGCTTGTCTAGTAGATGTCAAGTTGACAATTAATATTAGCCATTACACTCAGCTACTTGGGAGGCTGATGTAGTAAGAACCAGAACCCAAAGCCAGTTTGGGCAACATAGGTAAAATGCCATTTCAGATTTATTTATTTTCCAAGATGAAAACCTTGCTATTTAACCCAGGCTTTCAACTTTCAATTTACCTGCCTCAGCCTACTGAGTTCTGGGATCACAAGCATATACCACATAAATTAAAGTGCAGAATTACTTAACTTTTGTAATTATACTAATGTATCTAAATATATACAATCTAAAAAAAATCAAATCTATATTTAGATTACCTTAGAATGTTACCAGCCATTCAAAATTAAACAAAATCAATGTTTACCTGTTTTATGCTAAAACTGGATACAGTATATATCATTGTAGGATTATTGGTGAGATCTTCTGGACGAACCCATTTGGAAAATGTGGTTTTCTGTTTGGGTGATAATGGTAGCTTTCCCAATCTATCACTGAGATAATAATAAAAATTAAAATAATAGCAATATTAATTTTAAAAGACATCTGGAAACTAAATTGAAATTTTCTTTTTTGGTATAGTTAGACATGGCACAACCATATTTTCCTTCTGAAAGTAACTCTGGTCAAATCTGGTTCTTTACATTTAATCTTGATTCCTGTCAATCCTAACATGCTCTCAAATTTAAAAAATAACATAGGGGTTGGAGAGAGGCCATAGGAGTTAAGGCTTTGTCTTGTCAAGCAAAAGAAATCGAGTTCAGATCCCTAGATCCCATGTAAAAAGTACAGGGCTGATATGGAGGTGACCTGTAATTCTGGTCCTAAAGGTGGAATCTGGGAAACCCCAAAGCAATTCAAAAGTGAGGAAGAGCAATTCAGAATCATTCTTGTTGTCCCCTTTGAACCTCTACAGGGACACATACTCAACTGCCTTCCTGTACACACAAAACACAGAAAAGAAAATAAATGCAACTGAGGATCGAATGAACATAAAGTAATTTATATTTGCTTTTTAAATGCAGTTTAAAATTTAACTTAGTAAGGTTATGTTTAATGAACTCAGCAATGAAATAATCATGAATACGAATTCTAAATGTATTTACTTAGAAGGAATTGGGAAGCTAAGAACCTTTTCTAGTCTCTTAAATTCCTTTCTAAACAGATACAAAGAGTTGTCAATTTACTAAACAGTAACCTTAGGCCAGGCATCACATTAAAGTGATTATCTATCTACCTACTTATCTACCTATCAATCAATCAATCAATCAATCAATCAATCAATCAATCAATCAATCATCTACGTAAATTCTCAAAGCAACACTATTCAAATTAACATTTGGGGGAAAGGCTTGAAGTGATTAATTTGCCAAGGTCATAGAGTAAAGAGAGAGAAGGAACATTGAATCTGGGTCTGTTGGGCCAAATGCATAATTTTTAATCTGTTATCTGTACTTGCTTTGCACTGTAGTATTTCTCTGATGTAAAGTACCAAACAAACAAACAAAATGACCCTTTCCCCAAAAGCCTTTCACAAGGGAAATACCATCTGTGAATTTTAAAAGATTTCTAATTAGATATGTGATATGCAAACTAAAACATATGTTACATTCTTTCACCAAAGAATGCTGATGAGTATAAGATAAAGAGAATTTTGTATTCAACTATGACCTGCAAACTCCTGGCTAAACACTAATTTCTCCACTAGACTTTCATAAGTCAATGTTGGCTATAAATCTCTTGAATAGAAAATATGATCTACTGTTGTTAACAGTTACTCTGATTATGCTCTTACTACATTCATATTTTAATACTAACATAACTAGAAGCCCTAAGTCCTTACCATTTTTAAGGCTCTTGACATAAAGTGTCCTTGTCCTGAAGGTTGTGCTAACACTTTTAGTAGCAAGACTTTCTTGAACTGGATTTTTTTAGTACACATGACACTGATGTTCTCTGCCATTTTCCCTTTCCTTTACTGGCTTGAATTTTTATGATTAATCATCAACTTGATAAATGCTTGCTCAGTACTTAAATTGTGTCAGACACTGTCACAGGTTCTATGAATAGAATGCTAAGCAAAAGAAGATCTGCATGAGCCCATGGAGACCACGCAAATTAAAACACAGTGCTAATGTTATGCACTCTATATCTTTCACACAAGACAGTACTCTCTTCTAATTAACTTTGGATAAAAATTTAATTTCAAGGCTCTGAATGAAATTGAACTTCACAGTACTGAAAAATTATGAAAAAGGTCTTTAAATGATATTGGAAGTAAAATTACAATGTTTACTTACCAAAAAGGCATTGGATAAGCGAAACGTTCCCTGAGATCAACACTCATGAAAGGGACATATTCTATACCATTTATTTTTGACGTTGTCCTATAGAGAGCAACAACAACAACAACAACAACAAATCAAGATAAACTTTCAAGTTTTTCTTGATCACCAATCTTAGTTAAACTCTAAAAACTTAAATGACATTCACCTCTCAGCCTCAGTTATGTGATCTGTTGACAAATTCAAGAGGTAAGGATTATAGTGACTTTTCATGTTTTGTGGTCACATCTGTCTTCTGTGCTGCAATTCCAGGTATGTACCACTATTCTTAATATCTATTTCTTTCTTGTATATCATATATCTGCTTAGAATAGTTGGCAGGGTAGCTCCACAATTTAGATAACAATATTCTGTTGATTAGAAGATTAATGTAGTTGGTAATGGATATAAAGAGTATTGGGATGATGTGCATCCTCATGTTAAAGTGAGCTATATTCTACTGGTGGAAGTACAGTTGTTTTGTTGTAGTATGGTACTTTAAGTGAATATATATATATGTATATATATATCTATCTATCAGTAAACAATGTTCTCTATGTGTATGAGTGTGTGTATACACACACACACACACACACATGTGTGAGTATAGACAGACTATTAGCTAAAATGCTGAACTCTCATTAATGTAGTATAATTGAGCTCCAAAATAACCTTTTCTTATCATGTTTAACACTGTTTGCTCATAAGTAATTTTTCCTAGGTGAAGGGAACAAGACTAGGGGTAGAATTAAACTCTTCAGTAGCAAAGAAAGATGCTCTCAAATGACTATCAACTAGGAGAGATCCCTTTCTATTCAATTTCAGGAACATTAAAAACATCTACATCATCAACTCAGCCACCCTGGCCCAAAGACTTATCTTCTCTGAACTGATTCAAGGATTTCCAAATTACTGTGGGATTTTGTTGTTTTTCTGAGACAGGGTCTCCCTACATAGCCCAGCTTGACTGAACCAGAATTTGTGATCCTTCTGCCTCAGGAATGTACCATATCCAGTTCATGTTTTCCATTTCTATTATTTCCCTAGGCTACTTTCAGATACACTGAGTTGTCTGCCTAGACCAGTGGTCTGTAAATATTTTCTGAAAGGGTCCAGATGTAGTTTAAGTTTTACAAAGAGGTCTCCGTTATACATCTTCCTGTTTTCATAACTCTTAAAAAAAAAAGAAAAGAAAAGCCATTCACAGTCCCAGACTCAGGCTCAGAACTGGGTATCTTGAGGAGCTATTTATTTCCTTTACTAGGAAATAATCTAACAAAATTGTAGAGATTAATACCAGTCTGTTCCCTAAACTTCACGGTTTAATTTTGCTGAATGCCAGTATTATCAGAAAAACACATACCTAGTTAAAAACAAACAAACAAACAAACCTGCTAACATTAAATATATTGCAACCAACAAATGTGGACTGTTCAGACTGCAGTTATATAATTCATAGTCAAATAATAACACGATTAATTACAATAAACACCTGAATGTATTCAGAATGAAATTACCCCCATGTATTACAATGAATCACAAAAGGATTTACCTGAGCACTTCTATTTCTTCTGCTGTGTATTTCTGTCCTTGTGAATCACATGATTGTGGACTTAGAAATGGCTGAGACTTTTCAACAAAGGGATTAGGTCCTAGAGGAAAATGTGTTCTCGCTGGAGGTGTCTTGGTTTTAATATTTGTTGATTTGATCTTGCAAAGTGGCTTTGTCAAAGGTTCACTCAATGCTTCTGCTCTAAAATTAAAGCACAGAAAACTTGTTCTAGCTTTCTTTTTGGACTTAACCTCAGTCTCTCTTTCTCTACTAGGGTCTCATGCAATACAAACTGGTCTCATACATGCTTGTAGCCAAGGATGGCTTTGAATTCCTGATCATCCTCTTCAGTCTCCCAAGTGCTTCATTTAAGGTTTTAAGAGATGAAATTTACTTTGAGAATTAATCGAGTACCTCTAACTGAAAATTGATATATAAGATTTTTACATACCAAAGGGTCTCTATTTAATCTACTCCCAAAGGGAAATGCATTTGCAAGTAATATCGAATTAACAACAATTGCACATTGTATGTTGAATACTAATTGCAAAGTAAGAAGTACATAATAATGTATAAATCCTACCCTTAAGACTCTGTAGGGGGAAAAATACAATTTCATCAAAATTAAATAGATGCCAGGACGGAAGTATTACACTGAAAGATTACACAACAAGAATTATAGACCCAAGGACTGAGAAGAGAGAGTCAGACAAGGCTGCTTAGGCACAGAGAAGTTTATCTGTAGAATGAAGAAACATGTACAAACATCAAAAAGCAGACTGAGCTGCAATAACTTCACACAAATGCATGTAAGAATACAAATGAGAGGCAGCCAGAGATAAGAGGAAGGCAGAAATTGGAACACAAAAGGCCTCTGAGAATCCAAGGGAATTTTTGACATTTTGTCAAACAAATAAGCTTAAAAAAAAAGTTCACAACCTAAGCTCTACATATGAACTTCAGGGGTTTTGCGGCATTCTAAAATTACATGCCTCAAGATTTTTATGCTCATTTTCCTAGAGAAGACATCCTTAATTTTCAACAGATCCTCAAAGAAGCCCATGACTAATGCACTACTCCACCCACTTATGCTTACAGAGCACTCAGGAATATTGAACAGGTTATTTCATTAATATAAAGATCACTTATAATTCTAACTGGTAAAGGGATGTCATAATAGAGAAGACAATTGTGTAGGGTAAGTATGGAAATCACTGCACTACAGAACTTACAGTAGACATCAAGTGCTCATGTCTTCATGATTTGGGTAAACAGACTAAAAATTAACTAATGACAGTGCTGCAAAGATGAGCTGTATCACTTTTTTTTTATGCTGAGAAGTTGGCTCAGTGATTAGAGTGCCTGCCACCCAAGCAAAATCTCTCTTGTAAAATTCTGGATGGATGTGGCACCCCACATCCTAGTTAGCCAGACTAGCCTATTGACAAGATCTGGATTAAATTAGAAATACTGTCTTGAAAGAATAAGCTAGAAGAAACATTAAGGATTATCCATCTATCAACCACAGACCTCCATATGCAGTTGCACACGTGCATGAGAACTTTCTCTCTCTCACACACACATACACACATGCGCACACACACACGATACTAGAAAAAAGATGAGCTGGGGGTATGCAACTATCTATACGGAAGATAATTTTAAAAAATATAATTTCTATCCCTTTATCTACAACATTCTTTCAAAAGGCATAATTTATTATTTTCTGCAAATTCACTCATTCTTTCAACAAATTTCTGAACATATATCTTAAGTACTGTGGAAGTGCTTTGTTAAGCACTGAACCAAACAGGCAGAAATTAAGTTTTCAACAAGTTAAGGCCGCAGTACCCATAATCGGACTTTGCATGATCTGCACAATGAATGACATGTCAACGACCTTCCCCAAGTCTAGCATGGATCACAGGCACTAGGATCCTTAGAGACAAAGGATTAACAGCCATAATAGTGTTCCCATACAAAAGGGGAGCCCAAGAAAGGGCTCTGGGCAATGCCACTGAGTCCTTACACTTCACTAGGGCAGAGGACTCAAAGGGAGGTTTGGCATTCACACAAAAATGATGCTCCAGGGGATGGGGGGGAAGGGGGAGGCGTTGGAAGGGGAGGGAGGGGAGTGAAAGAAAGGGGAAAAGAGGGGAGTACAAGGGGGACTGGGGAAGGGTAGAAGGAGGGAGGGGACCGGGTATCTATTGAGTTTGTATGATTGGGGAAAATAAATAAATATAAATTAAACAAAAACACAAAAACTAATCCTACACATCAAAAAAAAAAAGAAATTAAGTTTTCATAAGTATAGGCAATGAAGTCTGGGTACAACACAAAGATCAACAATAGTCATAGCCTTACTAAATGGTAGAATGAATGCAAAAGTATGTAAAAATACAGTAATCAGGATGAAAGTACTGGGGGAAATCCAACTGATCTGCTTAGGGCAAGCTTCTTCGGAAGGTTGATACAAGCTTGAGATGAAAGCTGCGTATAATTTGGGGTATGCATGTGGCTAGAAGCAGTAGCCACTCTGTAGTAACTCTGGAGCGCTTTCCGAGAAAGTTTTTCTTTGTAAGACTCATAGTGCTTAACATAAAGGATGGTTCCCACTTCAGATATCCCTGTTTCTGTTTTGTACACAGCAAAAAAATCTTGGATGACAGATGAACTATTTCTTTACTTTAAAACAAGGAACTAGAGAGAAAGTAAATTAACTCAGAGGAACAAGGTGGACTTCTAAATCTCAGCTTAAAAAGGAACATCTGGATCTCTACCACACATTAAAACAAATCTATTATATGAAAGTAACATAATTCATGCTATCCATTGATAAAATTTTGAGTGACAAAACTCACCTATCTAGCGCCTGTCGAGCCAACTGTTTCAATTTATTTTGCAGAGTCTTATCAGCAGTTTCATAAGACTTAAAAGAAAGACAGACATTCTAAAGCACAATTCTTTATTATTTGATATATATTTCTATGCAAAAATTACAATGCACATTTTACTTTTGATATGTAAGAATAAACAGAGATGACATTTTATCTTTGTCTTTAACAGTTATTATTTAAAACTTTATTACTGTTACTGGGATGAATTTTTAAAAGACACTTACTCTGGACAAATGCTAACTAGTCACAATGTAGAACCATATGATTGTCAGGCAGGCTGAGAGACAGGATCCTGAATAGATCAGCACTTACCTACAGTCTCATGGATTTATAGAAATCAGGGTAAATGGCTTTTCTGAACATGAGACCAGCCCACAGTTAGCACTATAAAAGAACTCTAGCAACACCAATTTTTCCCGCTTTGCCTCACCTTCCTGCCAAATGCACTGCTCTCTTAAATACTAGGTACCCCTTGAAGAGTTAAGGGTCTCCGCCAAGGTTCTCAGGGAGCAGTAAAAGCTCGGTATTGACAAAACTTTACTGAAGTGTAAAACTCCATTACTAACTTTCTACTCAACATCCTTTCATTCATGAGGATTACCTTAGGTAAAGTTATAATGATAGAATACTACTTTCCTCAAGTGAAGTACAATTCGTTAGTAAAGGAACAATTTATTAATGTAATTCCAAGTTTAATTCATAGCTTATACATACAGTTTTCAGACAGAGGTCCACAGCTTCTGTATACAATTCTACAGCATCTTCCATATTCCCCTTTTCATCCTCATCAAAAGCTTGTGTGACAAGGAAATGGGCACGCTCTAGATCCAACTGATGCTTTGACTTCAAAGGGTCAGCACTCTTTGATTGAACTAGGAAAAGATAAAAAGCATGTGTAGAAAAGATTACTTTGACATAGTAGGGAACACCACTATTTGCATATATTTAAGGGATTCTTAAGAGCTGGTGAGATGTTCAGAGTGTAAAGTACGTGTTGCCAGTGCTGACAAAGTAGTCTTCAGAGCACACGTGGTGGTGGAAGGAGAGAACCAACTCTCACAAGTGTTCATCTGACCTCCATGTGTATGCATATCCCTCCACACACGCAAAAGCCGTAAAAGACATTCTTTACCAAAATTATATATTCTATTTAAAAAGTTTAGCAAGGCATATTTTTAAAAATCTTTTAAAATAGAACTCATTTTCCCCTTCTCTTTTTAATCTCAATTTTTAAGCTTCTGCTCCAAATCTAGTTGTTTTAGACACTAGAGACAAGGAATATTAAAAAATATTTTATTAAAAAACCTTACATGGATTACTTTGCTCCTATTACCATTCTTTTCATCACACATACACAAAACAAAAACAAAGTAAACTCTTAGAAAATGCTAAATATTAAGAAGCACGTAGGACTTGGAGTACAGCTCAATGACAGAATGAATATAGAGAAGAGGAGAGTAGAGAGTGAAGGTTAGAGGAAGAAGGGGAGAAGAAAACACCACCATCACATTTTAAGACAGTTTTTTTCCAGTATAGGAAATACTTGTAAGATACACTACAACATGTAGGGTGATAAAGTTCCTGTTTTTCCTAATTATCTTGTCTAGAAGAAACTATTATTATTTTTATAAGAATCTTGTATCCAGAGCGTGTAAAGATCTCTTAAAATTCAGTCTTAAAAAGAAAACTAAAAAGTGGGCAATGTCTCTCAACAGGCATTTCTCCAAAGAAGATATTAAAAAGACCAAATGGTACATAGGAAGATGCAGAACAAAGTCAGCCACTAAGCAATGCAATAAAAACCACAACAGGTTGCTTCTTTAATCTGTTAGGATGACTAAAATAGAGACAGTAACAGAGCAATCATGGTAGCATAGTTGTGCAATCCTAGCACTTGAATGGCAGAGACAGGGCTGGAGAGATGGCTCAGGGGTTAAAACTGCCTCGAAAGCAGAAGATCCTGAGTTCAGATCCCAGTCCCACATAAAAAAATGAGGCGGTAATCTTTGTTTGAGGTTATTCACCAGTTATGGGGCATGTCAACAGGTAAATTGGGGATCATCTCTGAGCTCAGAAATTTGGGGCAATGGTGACTACCTCCTCAGCTACAAACTTCTCCCAGGCCATGTCCATGGTGGTATGAGTAACCAGCCACAAGCCTAGTTAGTCTAGACATTTGGAATCTCAAACTATATTTTTTTCTCCATGTGTAAGTTAACTTATGCTTCAACAGTTTCTTGATTATAAACAAGTTGTTTTGAAAACTGATGCTCTATTTTATTTTTTTTCCTTATTTATTATTTTCTGGAAACAGGAGGTGGTCTGTGTTTTAATCTCCATCCCCAGAGTACTGTGACTGTAGATGTGCACCTACATATAGTTTATATGATGATGGGAATCAAATTTAAGACTTCATGCATGTTAGGCAGACATTCTTATCAACTGAATTACACTCCCCTTAATTTTATTATTATTTATTTGGTTTTTATGATTAGTCTCATTATATGGCCTAAGTTGGTCTCAAATTCATAATCCTCCTGCCTTACCCTCTCAAACTATAGATATGTCAATACCAACTGGCTAACACTGAGGACTGAGTCCTCAGCTGAGAAAGGCCCCACTGGTGTTGCTCCCCATCAAGGACAAGCTTTCCCATGAAGCTGTCGGGAGATTCTTGGAACTTGGCCATGCTCCACTCCCACAGATTCTTGATCAGAGTATGAATAACATCTGTTTGGGGACATCTTTATGATTTGGAAAGACTGGGCACTGGAGTAAATGTTTCTACCCTGTGTTCATGAATCCTCATCTCCTGCTGCTCCTCATCCATTTAATCAGGATTTTTGAATAGAATTGATACTTGGAAAAATAGGATTGTTACTTGGAAAAATAGGATTGTTACTTAAAATAGTAAGTACAGAAACCATTTAATTCACTGCAAATTACACTCCATCTATCAAACAAAATGTTTGTGACACAAGGTACTGTCTGATTTAAAAATCAACTTCATCTCACTGTCAAGTCCCTATATGAGATAATCACATTCATAAATATCAGTGCTAGAATTTAGTTTTCAGAAATGTAATTCGTTTTGTTTCTTGCTGTTTTGGCCCAGTAGATCTCAAACTCATGATCTTCCTGCTTTAGACTCTCAAGTGTAGTGCTAATAAGCACACAACACCACACCAGCATAAACTTTGTAGTTTCATTGTATTTACTACAAAGTAAGAAGATATTTCTTAATTCTCTAGGTAAAAAATATTTCTATTTTTTTAAACTTTTCTGGTGATAAGGCACCCAGAAACTTTTATTTATTTTTTTATTATTTATCATTTATTCAATTGTGCGTGTATGCGCGTGTGTATGTATATGTGTATATATGTATGTGCATGTGTGTAGAACTACAGACCAATTCGGGAACTACCATGGACTGCCTCCACCTCCTCCTTGTTTACTCTGCCCCTGGATTCACAGGCTCCACCCTACCAGGACCAGAAACGCAGGCCACCCCCGCTTCTATCTGATGTCTATATGTGGGGTCTAGGATCCGAACTCAGGACCTTCCACCTGCAAGGCAGAGGCTTAACCCCTGAGCTACCTCTCCAGACCCTAATATTTCTATTTTTTAATAATTACTGGAGGAACTTGAATAGATGTAGAAAACACTGACTCAAAGTAATACAACATAGGTACACAAGCAAAAAAAGATGGAAATACATCTTTAGTTACTAGGGTTTCTACTCTTAAGATAACATCAGCACATAATCCTTTTCTTATAGATAAGGTTGTGTTAACATTTTGTCTAACATGTTCCAATGTGCTGATTAGATATTCAGGTAGCAATTTGATAATTTAAGGCTAAGCTCTAGATACACCTACCAGTAAGGAACTGGTAGATAAAATAAGCACTGAGCATAGCTTTGGGAAATTGTCTGATGTGAAAAAAAACCTAGCTCTTATATAATAGATTTGCTAGAAATTATGCTGCTGGATGCATCCAGAATATCTTGCTGGGACTTAATAGGTGTTGCTCAGTGGAAAAGCACTTACTTATTTAGCATGCACAAGGCCCTGTATTCCATTCCCATTATTTCAACAACCATTTATTGAATGAATGGTACTGAGGCTGGATAATCCCCCAAAAGGCTTTCAGGTGTTGAGACATAAAAGCACTGCATGTTTGTAGAAGTCCCTTTCTGGATTTGCAGCTTGTCTGCATGTTGCTGATAAAATTCATGATCAAATAATTTAGGGGAACAAGATGGTTTTATTCTTGGTTACAATTCTCTGTTACAGGGCACAGTCCTGCTTAGCAGCAGAGTTCATACCAAAAGGATGTATCCAGCAACATAATTTCTAGCAAATCTATTATATATGTAATTCCTTACAAACATGTAATTTCTGGAGATAGTCTTAAAAATTAGGTAGGTAGTTTTGAAATAATCATTAACAGACAATCTGATGTAGATAGCACAGAGTTTATCCTAACTACATGCTTATAACAATTCATTCTATTCAGAATGAGCAGTAGAAAATAATGTACAGTCCATCAGAACAAAAATCACTCTGAATTTCCTGTTTGCCAGTTATCTAGCAACAGAAAAAAAGTTAAAAAAAATTGCCCCTAGAAATGATCATATTTCAAAACAAAATGTTAGCAATAAAAGTTAGCAAAAATTTTCTATCCATGAAAATCGAACATTTTGATATATACCCCTTCCCTCCAAGTACCATCACTAAACTTATATAGACTTTTATCATGATATGTGCCATAATGTTTACAAAAATAGATACAAGCTGTCCTAGGTCTCAGCTTACATGTAGCTTTTCCAAGGTGTGGCTTAAAGAACTTAGCAAGTCAGTAGAAGATACTGACAAGAGAAGAATTTGTGAACCTATTGCTAGCGTTCCGTTCTTTAAACACTGCAGTCATTAAACTTTAACATTAGAAGGGAGTTGTCCTTATTTAAAAGTAGGCTCTAATATGGTTCTCATCCTAATTTTACCAAGGATAAATTGCATATAGATAACTCACTATTTCTCTACATTCACATAGTTAGGAAAACTATACTTTACTATCACTAATGTTCTTATAGATCTAGAATTTAGGTTCAGATTATATATTTTTTAAAGCAAAATGGGCAGAAAGAGTGAGGATCAAAATACACAGCTGAGAAGAAGCGCAGCATGGGGAAAAGTTGTAATGGGAGAAAAGAAAAGGACAAGGGATGATTCAGCGGTCTTTTACTAACCTGCAGAATGCAAAGCTTGAACTCTTTCCAGATACTCATTTATTTTTTCTTGGATGCGTTCTAGGCTTGATCCTGCCATCTCAGCATAAATTAAGGCTTGCGCAGCTTCCTAAACATGCAAAATAAACAATTTCAAGGCAACCAATTCAAAAGATGTACTGTTATTTGAATTTTATTAATTTCTAATTCATCCCTGGTTTCATGAATGACAAAATAAAAAAAAGTAAGACGCTTTCTTCATAAAATATGCTATAAAATCCTCCGGCACTTTTTGTTGATTTTCAGTATCTTCAATTTTCACATACTGTGGGAAATTAAAAAACCTACTGAGAAACTGATCATGAATTCAAAATAGCTGTCACTACATGTTTTCCTTATGTGTAAGTCAGATTTTTCATTATATACCTTGAAAAGGCAACACTGAGCCCAAAACATTGCAACAGGAGTTAGGACTCTAGCTGGTCTACATCACCTGCCTAGAGTGTATCTAGCCCTGATTCAATGTCCACTACCATCAAAACAATCGCTAAAATAAACAGCCAAAAATATACAATTAAACATTAAGGAAAAAATTGCCAGAAATTATAACGATTAAAAACATCTCACAGCAGAATGAAAATATTAGGGTAGAACATATGAAAGCAATTTCAGTTGTATGACATACACTTATTTTAATTAGGAAAACCCTGGTTAGTCTTCCTGTTTTTCCACAACTTCCACAGCACTTGTGCTGTCTGTCACTGGTGAGGAAGACCTTCCATTCTACCATCACCATCCCAAGAAGATCACCAGTGTTGCAATCTAGACAGCCCCTTCTCTGTAATGACCCAGCATGCTTCATAGGGCCACATGTTGTTTCCAAAGTGTGTACCTCTGAATATCAATTCTGAAATTTAGGTTTTGTAAAGACGTTTTTCACTCAGTTTAACAAAACTAGTAAAAGTACAGTTTTGATCCCATTGGAAATTCAACCTAAAGGAGGAGGGGCAGATAAAAGGACTTCTTTAGGGGTCCATAACCCAGATACTTCAAGACAGGAAAAGTATGTCAACATTTAAATACTGTATCTTAAGTACTGTCACTACCAAAATGCATTAGTCATATTTAACTTCAAAACAATGAACCATTTAATACATAAATCATGCATTAAATCTAAATATATAGATGTTTCCTTTGCATAAGATTTCTCAAAAGACTTTTTTTTTCTCAAATGACTTTAATGAGTCAAATTTAAAATTTCACTTCACTTATCTATATTTGACTAACAACTAAAGAAATCCTGTATGCATCAGGATTTTAAAAAAGATATGTTCGTATTGTTTTTAGAAGTATTAACTTTTTTAAAAAAAAAATCTTTGAGGCAGGGTCTCAGGTGATCCAAAGTAGCCAAGCCTCCTGCCTCCAGTTTTTATCCAATGTTGGACATTAGAGTCCTCCCTACTTTAAGGAGGAAATATTTTCTAAGTGACTTACTTTAAAGGAAAATACATACTGTATAGTTTCTTTTGCTTTAGAAAAAGCCATTTTTATATGACACTTTTATTTTTTTAAGACAAAGCCTCTCTATGTAGCCCACATTGATTTGAGCTCCCAATCCTTCTACTTTAGCATTTTGAGCATTGGGATTAAAGATGAACACCTGGCTATAAGCAGTGTTTTAAGAGATTGGTATTTGTGGCTAGAGAGATGGTTCAGAGGTTAAACCTCTGTCTCAAAAAAGCAGAAGGTCCTAAGTTCGGATCCTGGATCCCACATAAAAACTGCCAGGTGGAGCCTGGGAAACTCCAGAGCTAAGGAAAAAGGAGGCAGAAGCAATCGAGGGTGATTCCTTAAGTTATTCTTGGGTCTCCACAGGCGCACACAGTATCCTCTGAGACACACACACAAATATAGTGGTATTTCTCAAAGTCATTTCATACAGCTAAAACAATTCTATTTCAAAGACCTATCATTTTGTTAGCCTGGCATGGTAGCACGTGCCTGCAATCTCAGCATTCAGAGGTTGAAGGAGGAAGATCACAAGTTTGATGCCAACCTCTGCTATACAGAGTTCCAGAATAGCCTGGGCTACATAATATTGTCTTAAAACACTAGAAAGAGAAAGAAGAAGAAGAAAAAAAAAAGAATGGAGGGAAGATCAACTTCAAAACTGTGTGTGTGTGGGGGGGAAAGAAAGTTGAAAATGAATGATGCATGATTCTAAAACACACCTGAGGTCTCACAATAGAGGTAGATGATAAAAGGAAGACAATAAAATATCAGTCTGAAGTAAACTATAAAGAGCATGGGGCTTATGAAGAAATTCCACTATATTATCAAGGTAAGGCATTCTTTCTAAAAGAGGTAACATCACAAGGATACAACTATCTCCCATTTTCCACTGGAGGAATTATTTTTGCAAATCTTCAGAATAGGAGAGCACAAGACGGACTACCAAAGGACTTAACATTCTTGCTCCCAGCAATTCATCCAAAAGAAATAATAAATATGCAATTACACGGATACAACTGCAATTGCAATGGTGACAATCTACAATAAAACTAAATGTCTAAGGGATTGTAAATTAGGACACATTCACACAATGAAATATTAGGCAGGTAAAATTAAAATATTATGGGGTACATGAAATGACTCAGGGAATGTTGAAATGGGAATGCTGAAATGAAAAGGTTTAGAAATGGTATAATGGTATGAACCATATTTGGGAAGGTCGACCGTATATACATACATACATATAAAAGCAATCACAAAGTTATACATCAAAAGCTTTGATAAGGGATCGATTCATTCTTTTTCCATTTACTTTTTATTTTACTTTCATCCAACACGCGTCAAGAGGCTTATTACCAGAGGGATAAATCAGAGCCAAGGAAAGGGGAAGTTCCCCTCACTCCCCATCCTAACTGGGGCCCCAATAAGCGGCTGGGCGGTGATGGGCACCTGCCAGCCAGGGCTGAGCGGGAGAAGCCTCAGTTCCGAGCACGGTGGGCGCAGCTCCAGCCTCATCGTGTCCGGGTCGCGTCCACCTAGGACTCTGCCAACTCGCGATCGGGGAACTCGGCTTCAACGGGGCGCCGGCCCTACCTTGTAATAGAACACCGCCTCGGAGTAGCGACCCTCGTGGTCGCGCTGCACCGCCAGTCGAGCGAACTGCACGGCGTCCCGCTCCAGCGCCGTGGCGTCCATGGCGCCGAGGCCCGAACCGGGGCGCGACACAGGCCCTGACGCCGCAGCGCTGCGCTCCGGAGAGGCCGCAGGAGAACTGCAGACCGCAGACGGAGCACGACCGTTGACTGGAGGCCACAGCAGAGGGGACCGCGGGCATCTGCCCCTCACACCGCCCGGACGCCGCGCACCGCACTACGCAGCCAGGGAATCGCAGCCCCCCAGGCCTCCAGCTTCCCGCCCAGCCCCGCCCACCGGCCGCACTGCGCAGGCGCAGTCGGCCCCAGGGCGATTTCGCGGAACTGGAGGGCTCCTCCGAGTGGGTGGGAGAGGTAGGTGGGGCTAAGGTGGCCTCCCACGTGGCCGACGTGTCGCGCGGGATTGGGCGAGAGAAAACAGGTGCCAGGTCTCAACAGAGGCTTCTCAGAGCACCAACTTGCGAGGGGCGGTGCGGCTGGAGGGTGGAGGCGGCCGGAGATTCATGGTTGGCCCAAAACACGCGCCTTCCGGAGCTTTAAGGGGGAAAAGACTGGATTCCTTGCACCTGGCCTCACCAGCTGGTCTAGTGAAATACATCTGTGAAAGGAGGGTTGGCGGTGTTTTCGAGACGTTCTGGGATATTTAAATTGTCCATGAACTCGGTCTTGATGTTATATAGCTCATGAGATATACCTGCGCGTGGTAGTGTTGAATTGTCAGAAAACCAGATAGCGCATTTGGCTTGGCTTTCTTAGGTTGATTTAATTTTGTGAATAAATAACAAGTGGTTATTTCATTGCTTCTTATTCCCTCCACTTGATATTCTGAATTCAGGAATAATGAAAAGGAACGAATGTAAAGGCCAGAACTTGGATGAAATTTGAAGCTCATGCTGAGTCAGTTATGTGCCTTGATAATATAAGAAACGCTGACAGAGGGGTATAGTGTCCAGTGCGGAAATGCCAGCACTCTGTAGACTGAGGCAAGAGGATTAGAGGGTGAAGAAGACGATGAAGTGTTACCTGTGCAGCAAGACTATCTCAGAAAAAGAAAGAAAAAACTAGTGCCGCTTGTGATGTTATGGTTGTAGTGGCAGGGAGCTGGTCCTTCACATCCAAAACAAGAGCAGAGAGCAAGGACCCCTGACTGCTGGCTTAACCTACAGGTAGATAGTGCTCCTGTCTTTATACAGTGCCAGACCTCCTGCCTAGGGAAAGGATCTGCCCCCATTTAGGCTAGGTCTTCTCACATCAGCTAATGTAATTAAAACAATCCTTCACACATGTGATCAGAGGTCAACCTTAATCCAGAGAAGGACTACCAGGTGGACCTGAAGACCTGCCTTCAGGGAGTCAGGTTGGCAATACCATCACCATTAGAAAGCAGACTAATGACTAGTATCATATACAACACAATTTTGTGAAATGATGGAAATGCTTTCTATATTGATGATGATGTGAACATGCATATATCTTTAAAATTCATCAAATGGTTACAATGTGTGTACTTTTAAATTTTGATCATTATACTTCAATAAACATTAAGCCAGTGGCCTGGATTTAAATAACATTCCCATAACTTCTGTTTCTTCACAGAAATTATACAGAAAATAAAAACTACTGACAAATCAGACTGTTGTAATAGAACACAGGTGAAGAATCTAACTTTGAATTGCACTGATATGGTTTTCAGAGTTACATTTTTTGCTTTGACTTTTCTTTTTTTGGGGGGGGTGTTGTTTTTGACAGGGTTTCATCATATAGCCTGGGCTAGTCCACAACTCACTAGGTAGGCTGTTGCAGTTATTCTGCATTGTTAACAATAAATTCATAACCAAATGGTTTAAGGGAACAAGGGGTTTTTATTCTGAGTTACCATTATTGGTTACAGTTCCTTGCTCAGCTTGTCAGGAGAGCTCATATCAACACCAGGGGCCAAGGGAACTATTCACACCATATTCACAGGACTCTAGAGAGAGGGACAATATTTATTTTCCAGACCAGTATGTCTGGTCAAATATACCAAAAGTCGTCAACTTCCTTATCCAGCTTCTTCTGTCTTATTCACCTTTCCAGGGACTAGTTTTGCCTACTACAGACTGGGGCTTTTCCGTCAATTAAACAGTCTCCTGCAGGCTTGCTTGAGGCTTAACTCAACTGTTAATTTCTCAAAACTGTGCCCAGAGCTCACTTGCCAAGTTAACCCCAGTGTCTAACTATGACATAGCCTCATCACTAGATAGGTTGCCTTAAGTTCTTGATCCTCCTGCCTCAGTATTAAGAACAAAGTGGGCCAGGGCAGGGCACATGGCTCAGTGGGTAAATCACTTGCTGATGAGCCAAATTTAGATATATCAGCAGCCAAATAACAAAAGCTGCCTGTAACAGTTCTTGCCTGTAATCTCAGCATTGGGGGAGCAGAAATTGGCAGAACCTAGGACTTGCTGCTCAGTCAGTCTATAAAATAATAAAAGTTCCAGGTTCAATGAGAGCTCCTATCTCAGAAAATAAGATGAGAGTAATTCAAGAAGACATTTCAACGTGAGCTTCTGGCCTCCATGTGTGTTTACCTAGGTGTTAGATGAGTACACATGTTCACACATGCCTTTCTCTCTCTCTCTCTCTCTCTCTCTCTCTCTCTCTCTCTCTCTCTTACACACACACACACACACACACACACACACACACACACACACACACTCACACTCCAGAGCAACTGTTCAATATATATATTTTAAAATGTTGAATAAGTGAATTCCTCTACCTAAATATATTTGACACTTCACTACCATCTTGATTCTGAAAAAATGAAGTCTAAATTTCTCAACACCACAGCTACCAATCTGTTCTTGTATGTGGCCATTTCCCCAACGTCCTTCAGGCATTGCTTTGTGCAAAGTGACCCCAATCTACACTGCATGCATGAAGTTCCACTGATTTATAAACAGAACCTTTTTTTATTATATACATTCTTTATTATTTCCGCTCATGCAAACTTAATAGGTACACCAGTTCCCTCCCTCTCTCCTCCTTCCCCTGAACCCCCTGCTCCCCCTCCCCCATCCCTCCCTCTCCATCCCCCCGTGCCTCCCCCCCAATTCCCAGAGAGTCCTTTATTGTGCATGCCTGACTCTCCTCTGGGCCCTCCTCTCCGATGACGTACAAGGACCCAGTGGCATTTCCCTGAACCCTTTCCTGTGTTCCCCTTAAGCATAGGAACACTACTGTGGCTGTCAATCCCTTGCCTCCAAGGATCTTGGTGCCTTTAGCAGATGCTAGACTTTGTGAGGTCAATAGTGTGTTGGACATTGCACAGGGCATGCAAAGCCCTATTATGATTGCTTAGGCCCTAACTAGTATGGAGAATCTTGCAAATCATTGCTCCTCCTATCCTTTTGCTCTTACAATCTTACTGCCCCCCTCTTCTGCAGATGTCCCTGAGCTTCTGGTGGTTTGGGAAACACATCTTTATCGTCAAGACAATAATAATGTGTATGCTATTACTGGAATTAGGTAGTACATAGCTGAGGACACTGTGGTCAGTATCCCTGCTATGTCTTGTATATGCAGAGGATTCCTATCTTGTCTGTACCAGCTATGGCTACCTCTGATCCCCTCCCTCCAAACATCAGCAGTAAGAATTTCTACACCAGTCTACCAAGGTCTTGGGCTCAGGGTTTCATTACAGTTTAGCATCTCCTTGGGAAGTTCTAGACTGATATCTAGACTGTTAATCCTAACAATCTCTCACTAATTAACTATGAATTGAACAAATCACTGATTGTAGAGGTGTTTCATCTTTCAGGTATATATATAATGTTTATCCATCAGTTCAGTAAATATTGACTGCCACTCTGTGTCAGATGGTTTCAGGTGTCAACATGATACTGTAGGAGATGGTCCTGTGGACACATCTATAAAAAACGATTTAAGTAAGGCAAACCTCTCAGTAAACCTGTATGAGATTTTCTGTTAATGCTCATGGACCCATACCACAGAGAGTAACACTCTTTCTTTGGCAGTTGGGTAAAGATAGAGAGGACTGGCCGATCATTTGACAAGTTGGCATGTTAGAAAGCAGATAAGACTCATTAGTTCTTGCCCCCTTGTGATATTGCTATGGACAAGCTGTGACCAGTTCCCTTGACTCCTGCTAGTAAGTCTCCTGCCATAATGTACAACCTGAGATTGTGAGCATAAATAACAAATCTCTTGATCCTCTAAATTGTTTGGGTCATGTATCCATTACAGTAATGTTAATATGAAACTAAGACAGATTTATATCTGTAACATTTGAAAAATGTGTATAGGCATATACCTACACATGTGCTACATCTACACATACATGCATGCACATGACACACACAAGGAAAAAATGCATAGAATCCTCTTGCTTCCATCCACAGCCTCCCAACCAGAGTATCATTTTTTTTTACTCTTAAAAATGTTTTGATTGCTGAAATCAGGCTGTGTTCTACCTTCAGTTTTTCCATGTTGTGTCAAACAATGATTTTTTAGACTATGTCTTATCCTGAAAGACTCCATTTTTCAAATATATTTTGACCCCATTTTGATGATATCCCTGTACCTGGAAGGGCATGCAAACAGCATCATCTGTCTGGCATCACCCACGCAACACAGATTGATAAACCACATTCCTGGGAGCAGAAGTTTTCTGGGAATGACTTGAGAGCTTAGGGGATCATGGATATATTAAAATTATGTTGGTAAAAGCAGACCATGGGAGCTGCATAACTCCCTCACTTGGATTCAGCTGGCTATCTTCTCAACACAGGGCCCCATGCATCCCTATTAGTTTCCCAGATTTGGCCTTTCAGTCATCTTTGAAACCCTTAACTTCTTTAAATCCTTGTAGTCATTCTGAAACCTACATTATACATTATGTAGAGGTATAGATAGATAGAGTTATATTTTTTGTGTGATATTTAATGTGTGATCTGACAATCAATACCAATAAAGATTGAAATAAAAAGAATCTGCTTTGGCCTGGGGTATCAAGGAAGTGAGAGTATCTGGAAAATTGCTGCCAATGAAAGCACTGTATTTATTTTTATTCAATGATTTTTGACATTGTGGATAGAACCCAATTGCGTTTTACTATGTCTCTGATGTTTTGTGTTCAGAGTATGATGTATTCTGCTTCATTGATGTTTTGCTGGCTCTGACCATAATTTTTAGCAAGATGCTTTTATTTAAAAATATTAATTATTTTAAGCAGCTGTAACTTTCATTTTTAGTTCAAGTCATTTCTGTTTAATACTTTATACAGTATATTTAGTGTTTCACTTCTATTTACCTCTTAAAGGTGCAAATCTAAAATGAGAAAAAGACTCCCAGCTACTGCCAGCTCCTTGACCAAGCTCGTATATTTGTCATATTTGCATTCTTTTCTATAACTATATTCATCTTTCATGCTTTATCTATAGGTTGACTCTGAAAACCAATGGGTATCACTTTAAAAAGTATGTATGTACTTACCTGAAAAGTAAGAAGTACATTTCCACAAAAACTTGGTCAGGAATGTTCCTAGCAGTCTTATTTCTTATTAATAATTAATAATAATAATTCATCTGGTGTGTACATTGTAGAATGGCTAAGTCAAGCCAATGAATGGATGCAGTCTCATTCAATTTGTGGAAATAATCCAAATGTCTAAAATCAAATGACTCCATAAACAAACTGTATCCATGCAATGAAACATGACAAAGCAACAGTAATGGAATTTGTTGCTGATACATGTTCTGACAGGGATGAATATCAAAAATATTATTCTGAGCAAAAGAAAGCAAGGGTGTAAATATTCAGATCTTATATTTCTAAAACTCAAGAAAAGGCAAAATTAACATATAATGATGAAAAGTAGATCACTGCTTGCCTAGCAATTTAAGAAAGCATGATTGGTTTAGAAGAAACAGGAATTGTCGGAATGATGGCAATATATATTGTGAATACATGTCACTATAAATATATGCCTGTTGTAATTACTTGATAAAATCATGACAGAACTGCTTAAGGGAACAAATGGTTTAATTCTCTCTTACAATTGTCCAGTTACAGTTCTCAGTCCAGCTGGACAGGAGAGCATGCACCATCACCAAAGGGCTGAAGGAACTGGCCACACCATATCCCCGTAACAGCCGACACAGGAACAATCCCCACTTGCCACACCAGCATGTCTGACCAAGTATACACAAGGATGGCAATTTCTTCAATTAGAGTTTTATTCACCTGTCCAGGGTCTAGTTCCACCCACGATGGATTGGGCCTTTCCCATCAATTAGACAATGTATGGCAGGTTTGTTCTGGGCTCAATTCAACTACTAATTCTCTATAAATGTGCCAGATCTCAAACCCTCAATCATCAAGTTGACGCCTGTGCCTAATTATAACAATACCCATACATAATTAAGACAATGCCCACACACACATACTCTAAATTATTTTAATGCTATATATATTTACATATGAATTAATATACATAGCACACATGTAAAGTTGTAATGTACTTGTATGAGATTTGTAATAGAAGGTACACACATATGTTTGTGACAGGCTGAATTCAAAGCCTGGCCTCTAAAAAATCTAGACCAGTTGCTGCTACTTCTGTAGTGAGATTATATATGAATTTCTGAGGACAGGCCCCATCTTGTGGTATTTTGGGGAACTACCTGTGACCATCAGCCTGGTGTCCCAGGAAGGGACTTGCAGCTATGAATCCCTTTAGTGAATAGCTATCCAATGTGTGTTGTGAATTCCACAGTGCAATAGACACAGGAATGGGGAGGGAGAGACAAGAGTGCATGTGGCTGTGATTTCTGCCCAGTGTTGTTACCTGAAATCTGAGATCCGGCTTTAACAACTGAACCTTCCTACATATATCTCCAGCATTCCTACATCTATTAAAATTCAGACTCTCCACCCAAAAGCAAATAGGCAAACAGAAGCCCAACTATCACCACCAACAAAAGCAATAACAAACAACTTTGTGGTCTCTTTTTTTTCCCCGTGTTTTATGTTGTCTGTGTCTGTAGACACTTCTACTGTCTTAACACTAGTCAGTGATGCAGATCTAGGTTGGCAATAGTCCCTCTGTAGACCTGTGGCTCTATAAACAAGGACTCAGGTAGATAGTGGGAGCTATTGACATCTTCCATCAACATCCATAAATCATCCATTGCTCTGAAAGCAACCATAATAAAACTAATGGGATGCCAAACTGGACTTACTCAAAGCATGCTTTGTTGTCAACATCTCAAATTGGAGGCTGATGTTTCTCTCATATGTCCCCTGGAAATTCATACAACACATATTTGAAGAAAACGTACAGTAACATCATAGTGAAAACCGAGTGACTTTCCCCTAATTTTGGAAATCAAACTCAAATATTAACTTCTGCCACATTGATTCAACATGGTACCAACAGGATTTTGCTAAAGAGATCCTTCAAGAAACTATGGAGTTTAAAAGGACTTTGGATGACTAGGAAAGATTAAGTTATCATTTAATACCTAAGATATAACTGTATAATAAAGAAGATTCTGCAGAACCACCAAGAAAATAATCACAAAAATAAATGGTCTGACAAGAACGAAGTTGTTGCAGGATTTGAGGTTAAGGTTGAAAAATGAATTTTTTTTTCTACCCAGTATTCTTTTATTTTTTTATATAACATTTTTATTATTATTTCCGCTCATACAAACTTAATAGGTAGACCAGTTCCCTCCCCCCTCCTCCTCCCCCCGAAACCCCTACTCCCCCTCCCTCCCTCCCCATCTCCCAGTGCCCCCCCCCAATTCCCAGAGAGTCCTTTATTGTGTATGCCTAACTCTCCTCTTGGTCCTCCTTTCCGATGACATAAAAGGACCCAGTGGCATTTCCCTGAACCCTTTCTCGTGTTCCCCTTAAGCATAGGAACACTACTGTGGCCATCAATCCCTTGCCTCCAAGGATCTTAGTGCTTTTAGCCGATGTTAGACTTTGTGAGGTCAATAGTGTGACGGACATGGCACAGGGCATGCAAAGTCCTATTATGATTGCTTCAGCCCTATCTAGTGTGGAGACTCTTCAAATCATTGCTCCCCCCATCCTTTTGCTCTTACACTCTTACCGCCCCCTCTTCTGCAGATGTCCCTGAGCTTCAGGATGGGGGGAGATTAGGCTGGCTTAGTTCTATGTGAATGATATAGAGTCTCTGAAGTTCTGGATTGTGGTTTGTTGATTTTCTTTTGCAGTTCTGTTGCTCCTGCAATGCCCTTCACTCCATCCTGATGGGCACTGTATGTCACCCCCTGGTCAGAGACAAAAAACTGTTAAACTGGAGTCTTGTTATAATAGCACATTCAAGGGTAGATGCAATAAAAGCAGGAAACCTTGGTGAGGGAGGGATCAGTCACCCATTTGCAAAATGATCTCTTTTCATCTGCCAGTCTATATGCCCTCTCCTTCTGGTGAGATCATACCCCCTCAGTTGTACATGATCAGGAACGAACGTCTGTGAACTTAACCAGATGGCACATTACTTACTTGCATTCCTTGGAGGTCGATTTTCTCTGCTGTAACATTGTCCCCTCTCTCCTTGTGTCTGGTGTGGCTCTCCAACCCCATACCTCCTGTTCACAATCCTTGCAATTACCATATTACATAGATTTACCCTTGAGTGTCTCAATGTGGGCTGGGTGAGTTTGGTACTAGGAGCCACCTATTAGGGAGTACATACGGTGCTTAACTTTCTGGGATTGGGATACTTCACTTAATATAATTGTTTCTAATGACATCCGTTTCCCAGCAAATTCCAGTAATTCATCATTTTTGATGGCTGAGTAGTACTCCATTGTATAGATGTACCACAGTTTCCTTATCCACTTGTCAACTGTTGGACATTTAGATTGATTCCATGACTTTGCTATTGTAAACAGTGCTGCTATGAACATAGTCGTGCTGGTGCTATCGAGGCGAACCTCTGCTGCATGGGGGGTTATTCCCAAAAGTGGGATAGCAGGGTCATATGGCATTTCAATCTTTAATTTCTTTAAGAATCTCCAGACAGCTCGCCAGAATGGCTGTATGAGTCTGCATTCCCACCAGCAATGTAGCAGAGTTCCCCTCTCTCCACATCCTCTCCAGCACTTGTTGTTGTTTGTATTGTGGATTTTTGCCATCCTGACCGGGGTGAGATGATATCTCAGGGAAGTTTTGATTTGCATTTCCCTGATGGCTAAAGAAGTGGAGCATTTTTTAAAATATTTGTTAGACATTTTAATGTCATCCCTGGTAAAATTTCTTTTAAGTTCCAGGGCCCATTTTTTAATTGGGCCATTGGTTTCCTTAGTGTTTAATTTTCTAAGTTCTTTGTGCACTCTGGACAGTAGAGCTCTATCAGATATGTGGTTTTTGAAGATTTTCTCCCATTCTGTGGGTTGCCTTTGAGCTTGTGTGATAATCTCTTTATCTGAACAGAAGCTCTTTAATTTTGCAAGATCCCAACTGTTGAGAGTTGGTAGCAGTGACTGTGCCATTGGATGTCTGTTTAGGAAATGTTGGCCTAGCCCAATCAGCTCGAGGGAGTTTCCTATCCTTTCAACTATGGCTTTTAAAGTCTCTGGCCTGATATCAAGGTCTTTGATCCATTTGGAATTAAGTCTTGTACATGGTGACAAGTACGGGTCCAGCTTTAATCTTCTGCATGTGGAGATCCAGTTTTGCCAGCACCATTTGTTGAAGATGCTGTTCTTTTTCCACTGGATTCTTTGGGCACCTTTGTCAAAGACCAAATGGCTATATTTTTGTGGGCTTATATCTGGGTCCTCAACCCTTATCCATTGATCTGTGTGTCTCTTTTGGAGCCAGTACCAGGCTGTTTTTATAACTATGGATTTGTAGTATAGACTAAGGTTCGGTATGGTAATACCTCCAGCAGTGTTTTTGTTACTCAGGATTGTCTTTGCTATCCTGGGTCTTTTGTGCCTCCATATGAATTTTGAGATTAATTGGTCAACTTCTTTAAAGAATTGCTTTAGGATTTTAATTGGTATAGCATTGAATTTGTATATTGCCTTAGGTAGGATGGTCATTTTTACAATGTTGATTCTGCCAATACAGGAACATGGGAGGTCTTTCTACCTTCTGGTGTCTTCTGCAATTTCTTTCTTTAGGGTTTTAAAGTTTTCATTGTAAAGGTCTTTTACCTCCTTGGTTAGGTTTATACCAAGGTATTTCATTTTTTTAGGAGCTACAGTAAATGGGATTGTTTCTCTCAAGGCTTTTTCACTTCTTTCATTCTGGGCATATAGGAAGGCCTCTGATTTTTGCACATTTATTTTGTATCCTGCCACCCTGTTGAACTTCTCAATTAGTTCCAGGAGCTTCCTGGTGGAGTTTTTGGGATCCCTCAGGTATAAGATCATGTCATCTGCAAATAGGGATAGCTTGATTTCTTCTTTGCCGATTTGAATCCCTCTTATGTCCCTTTCTTGTCTTATGGCTTCAGCCAAGACTTCAAGTACAATATTGAATAGAAGTGGTGAGAGTGGACAGCCTTGTCTAGTTCCTGATCGAAGTGGGAATGCTTCCAATTGTTCCCCATTGAGCATAATCCTTGCTGTGGGCTTGTTGTATACAGCTTTTATTATATTGATAAAGGTTCCTTCCATTCCTACTGTCTCTAGCGTTTTGATCATAAAAGGCTGTTGGATCTTGTCAAAGGCTTTTTCTGGGTCTATCGAGAGTATCATGTGGTCTTGGTCTTTGGAATGGTTTACATGATGAATTACATTTATTGATTTTCGTATGTTTAACCAACCTTGCATGCCGGGGATGAAGCCTACTTGGTCCCTGTGAATGATCTTTTTGATATGTTTTTGAATCCGATTGGCTAAGACTTTGTTGAGAATCTTTGCGTCTGTGTTCATCAGGGAGATCGGCCTATAGTTTTCTTTTTTAAGTGAATCCTTTTTAGGTTTTGGGATTAAGACGATATTAGCTTCATAGAAGGAATTTGGTAGTGTTCCTTCCTTTGCTATTTGATGGAACAGTTTAAGGAGTATTGGTGTTATTGACTCCTTAAATGTCTAGTAGAATTCTGTGCTGAATCCATCTGGTCCAGGACATTTTTTGGTGAGAAGATTCGAGATTACTTCTTCAATTTCCTTATATGTTATAGGGCCATTTAAGTAATTCACAACTTCCTGATTCAATTTAGGTAAGATGTGTTTACTTAGAAATTCATCCATCTCTTGTGTGTTGTCGAACTTCATAGAGTATAGGTTTTTGAAATATGATGTTATAATTCTCTGGATTTCTTGGGTATCAGTAGTGATTACTCCATGTTCATTACTAATTTTGTTAATTTGGGTTTTCTGTCTCTTGCTTTTGGTTAATTTAGCTAGGGGTGTATCTATCTTATTGATTTTTTCAAAGAACCAGCTTTTTGACTGGTTGATTTTTTCTATCGTTTTCTTAATCTCGATTTCAGATATTTCTCCCCTTATTTTGCTAATTTCCTCTCTTCTACTACTTTGGGGATCAGATTGCTCAAGTTTCTCTAAAGCCTTAAGCTGCATCGTTAAGTTATTTATTTCTGATGTTTCCATTTTTTTGATGTAGGCATTAAGAGCTATGAACTTACCTCTTAGTAAAGCTTTCATTGTGTCCCAGAGATTTTGGTAAGTTGTATTTTTGTTATCGTTCACTTTCAGGAAATCTTGAATTTCCTTTTTAATTTCTTCCTGAATCCAGTTCTCATTCAGCATCATATTGTTAAGTTTCCAGGAGTTAGTGTATTTTCTCTTGTTTGTTGTGTTGTGGATGTCCAGCTTTAGGCCGTGATGGTCTGATAGGGCACAGGTTAGAATTTCAACTTTTTTGTATATGTTTAGATTCGTTTTGTGGCCCAATATGTGATCTATTTTGGAAAAAGTTCCGTGTGCTGCTGAGAAAAATGTGTATTCTTTTGTGCGTGGGCAAAAAGTTCGATAGAGATCTGTAAGGTCCATTTCTTTAAGGGTTTGATTAAGTTCCAAAATGTCTCCGTTAAGCTTTTGACCTGTTGACCTTTCCCATGTTGAGAAGGCGGTGTTGAAGTCCCCAAGCATTATCGTTTGGGGGTTGATTTCTTGCTTTAGGCGCTGTAGGGTTTTCTTAATGAATGTGGAGGGGCCCGTGTTGGGTGCATAAATGTTCAGGATTGTGAAGTCTTCCTGGTGAATTGTACCTGTGACTAAAACGTAGTATTCATCTGTGTCTCTTATGATTTTCTTTGGTTTGAAGTCCACTTTGTCTGAAAGCATAATTGCTACCCCTGCCTGTTTCCTAGTTCCATTAGCTTGTAAGATTTTGGACCAGCCTTTCATTCTTAGGATGTGCCTATCTTTTGTGGTGAGATGAGTTTCCTGAAGGCAGCAGATTGTTGGATTGTGGTTTTTAATCCAAGTTAGTAATCTGTGTCTCTTAATCGGCAATTTAATACCATTGACATTTAATGTTATAATGGAGAAATTATTTTTAACTCTGGACATTTTTTATGTTTAGTAGACAAAAATGAATTGTTTCTGTGTACACTAACAATGAATTCCAAAAATATAATTATAGCATGATTCTGAATAGCATCAGAAAGAAAGATAATGTGAGGAAGAATGTTATGGAAAAGTGTCAAACTGTCTACTGTCCCAAATTGCTGAAGTCCAAAATGCCTGGCCACAGCCAAAAACGGGACGAACAAGCAAATTTAATTAAATACCAATTAAAAACCAGGAGAAATGGGGGAGAGATTTTGCTTTATTTATCTGTTTCTATGATTGTAAGCAAATGCCATTCCTAGATTTTAGGGTGTGGACATGGGAATGACATTACTGAGAAGCGGTGTCTGCCAAATGCTAGAAGACGCCAGGACAAGAAAGTGGATTGTTCAGGATAAACAGGGCATCGTTCAGAGCCTGCCACAGGGCTGGGTCAGGGAATTACAATCCCCTGACAGAGCCTGGAAACTTGCAGAACTGCAAAGGATGTAAGTGTGTCCAACTGCCTTTGTGTTTGTGCACGGAGGCTATGCCCATCTGCTGGGGGCTGAGCGATGGACAGGGTTTGGCACGTGGGTACCAAGCCTGTGTGTGTGGGGTCCTGTCATTGGCTGGCAAGGCGTCCACCATGTTCAGGCTGCATGCTGGTGGTTGAAGGTGTTGCTAGGCAACCATGCGCTGAGCAGTTGCTGAACCAAGAACCTTCCTTCTGGGACGTTCCTTGTGGTTCAGGGACTGAACTGGTTGTTTAAGGTACACCAGTGATTGTTCAGAAATGGAGAACCTCAGACGTGGAGATCAGGCAAAACCTTTGAGACCCCCGGCCTCCACCAGGAAGCCCATCTCCTGCGAGTCTGAGGAAAGTTATTCAGGGCGGCCCAGTGGGGCCCCTGATAGGGCAAATGAAAATAGAGACCAGGCAGGGTCCAAGAGATCCGCGGCCTCCACCTGGAAGTCCTGTGACTCCAGCTCAGAGGAAAGTAACTGGGGGTCCTCAAGGAGGGTCCCTGATAAAGGGAACATCACACACAGACGCCAAGCAGGGTCTGCGATGGCCCCGGCCTCTTCCAAACAGAAAAGAGGAGACTCTGACTCAGAGCCTCCAATCCAGGTCTTAGGTACCGAGATACTAGGAGATCTTCGAGCACGGGTGACACCTGAAGAGACTGAAGACAGTGGCTGAGAGATGCTCAGGTGGCCAGAACGCTTGCAAATGTGATGCCTGGGCTATGGCTGTGTGGATGATCCAGACAAAAGGAACAGGTGGGTACAGGGCACGCAACAGGCGAGACTCAAGCAGGGTCAATGAGTAAAAAAAAAAGCGTCTCCTTCTAGGGCTCCATCCCGAGGCAGGGGCTGGAGGACCTGTTTCTGGTTTGGCCTTAGTTTCTGGATTTCTACCCATCCTCAGGCTGCTAGGCATCTGGGACACGAACAGTTCAGGTGGAGCCAGCACCCAGGCCTCTTCCTGAGAAGCAAAGCAAAGCTAAAACCTTAGCTGCTTTCCAAATCCGTGCACTTATGGTCCTCTTTCAGAGCTCTTTACAGGCTTCTTATGTCTCTGTCAAAAAGATGTATAACATTTTACTTTCGCTGTACATATTTCTGAAAACTATATTACATGCATTAAAAACTGCATCACAAGACAATATTTCTCATAAAAAATCAACTTGTGGTCTAAAATACACCGAAGAAAATCTAATACCCATTTTTATGTTAGTGTAATTTATGCGTGCATATTCTTTACTGAAGGATCTTACAAGGATTGTTATAGGTACATGTGTGTGTGAGCAGAAAAAGATGTATGTGGGGGGCAAGATAGAGGTTGAGGTCAGGTTACTCTCAGTCACTTTCTAGCCTTCCTTATTATTATTATTTTTAGACGGGATCTCTCAATCTGAAGCTCATTCAATTGAGTACAGAAGATCCTCCTAATCTTCTTCAACCCCATACCATGCCCCAGTGACAGATGACAGACATGAGCAGACACACTGGCTTTTTGACATATGTGCCAGGGATCTAAACTCATGTACTCATGTTTGTGGGGCCAGTACTTTACACCCTGAGCCATCAGTGCAGCCCTTATTTCTTCCTTGATTTCATACTAGGTAATCTAATGGCACTATTGTGAACCAACAGATTTTCCATATTCTTTGTATGCTTAATTGCTTAGTCTAGTTCTGAAAGGTTACTTAATCATCTGCATGGTATAATATACTGACCAACTGTTTAGTTTGGTTATTTCCGAAGTAGGAGAAGAGTTCAAAGCCACATTTTATACCTCTTAAAACTCCAGTCTATTTTACCTTTTTTTTTCATTTTGTCCCAACTTCAGGTAGAGTACAGTCATCATCTCCCAGGTTTCCTGGATATAATGACTTATCAGTCTTGTTCCAATAATGACCTGTTTTAATCCATGTACGTTTCTCTGACTTCTTTTGTTCCCACAGAGCAAATCTAGAGATGACAGTGACTGGCAATACCAGTCCTTCCAAACAAGGAAGTTGAACTAGTTGCAGCTGGAGCCAAGGATATGCTCAGCCTTTCAGTCTTCACATAGATGCTCCTCGCCACTTGTTCTTAGGGTATTGGTGGTGGTGACATTGTGACTTGTTCCTGGATCCCTGTTCTTACAAAGAAATACTGTTTTCCCCCAAATATGAGTTCTACCGTGATCAATTTTATATGAACCAAGTAAAGATACCAATGTATTAACATGCTTGGGTTAATGGTAGTATACTTAACTATTGTGACACTATGAAAAATTTTTTAACATTTTTTATTATTATTTCCGCTCATACAAACTTAATAGGTACACCAGTTCCCTCCCTCCCTCCTCCTCCACCCAAACCCCCTGCTTCCCCTCCCCTCACTCCTTCCTCCCCATTCCCCAGTACCTCCCCCCCAATTCCCAGAGAGTCCTTTAATATGCATCCTTGACTCTCCTCTGGGCCCTCCTCTCCGATGACATACAAGGACCCAGTGGCATTTCCCTGAACCCTTTCCCATGTTCCCCTTAAGCATAGGAACACTACTGTGGCTGCCAATCCCTTGCCTCCAAGGATCTTGGTGCCTTTAGCAGATGCTAGACTTTGTGAGGTCAATAGTGTGTTGGACATTGCGCAGGGCATGCAAAGTCCAATTATGATTGCTTCGGCCCTAACTTGTGTGGAGTATCTTGTAAATCATTGCTCCTCTCATCCTTTTGCTCTTACAATCTTACCGCCCCCCCCCCTCTTCTGCAAATGTCCCTGAGCTTCAGGATGGGGAGAGATTAGTCTGGCCTAGTTCTAGGTGGTTGATATAGAGTCTCTGAAGTTCTGGATTGTGGTTTGTTGATTTTCTTTTGCAGTTTTGCTGCTCCTGCAATGCCCTTCACACCATTCTGGTGGGCACTGTATGTCACCCCTTGCAGTCCTTGATGGAGGCCTATTTTCTCTATTGTAACATCGTCACTTCTTTCCTTGTTTCTGGTGTGGCCCTCCAACCCCATCCCTCCTGTTCATAATCCTTGAAATTACTGTAGGTAATACATAGGTTTACCTATGAGTGTCTCAAGGTGGGCTGGGTGGGTTTGGTACTAGGAACCACCTATTAGGGAGTACATACGGTGCTTAATTTTCTGGGTTTGGGATACTTCACTTAATGTAATTGTTACTACGAAAAGTTTTGTAATAAACATAGCCTTACTCTCCTAGGGAGCCATACTTTCCTAGGGCTCAATGTGTGCTATCCATTTTACATACTGTTGAAAAGGCAGATAAATGAGTGGGGGGAAGAGAAAAGAAAATTCAGGAGCATTAATATGTGTGCAAATTTATAGGTTTTACTGGTGAGTGTTTCTATTAACAGAAAAAAGTTCATTATCCATGCAGGAAATGTCTATTAATTGAAGACAACTGGCTAGATTGTGTGTGTGTGTGTGTGTGTGTGTGTGTGGGTGTGTGTGTGTGTGTACCCTGTATGTGTTTGTTAATTTTTTTGATCAGAAAAATCTTACACTCATTAAACTATATTTACCATGCAAAGTATATATATATATTTCTGTTATTTCTGTTAATTGAAATATATTTGGTAGTAGCAGAAGGAGTGTTTACCATATTGAATAAATACTGAGCTTTTAAGTGCCAGCAATATTTATAATAATTTTCAAGGATTCTCACTGAAGCATCACAGTGGCATTCTGTAGAAAAATTTAGTTTATTCTAGTGAGAAAGAGGGCGAATACATACCATGGTCAAAAGTGGAGGTCAGAGGGGAATTTCTTCTTCGTCACTACGTGGGCTTCTGCAAATGAAACTCAGATTGCCAAATTTGTGAATGGGCACTTTAACTGCTGAATGATCTCATTGGTCTAAATAATTTCTGTGTCAACCCTCATTTTATGAATGAGAGAAATGAGCTCTTGAGCTCACAGAACACTTAAGAAGCAGCTTGTAGAAATTAAAGTAGGATTCAAACTTAAATTGAGTTAAATCTAAAGTCCATGCTCACATTATTCATACTATTTTGGGAAAGATTTAACTCATCAGCGGTACATTTTTTTTTATTTGAGGAGAAGATACCATGCACTCCATACTTGAGATAAGTACATATGTATAAAAATGTTATAAGTGAGGAAGTCTCAATAGTTTTTCTTTGTCCAGCAGAACTTAATTCCATACCATCTAAATTTTACAGGTAAATGGAAAATGTGTTTCGATATAGTGTTCTACAATTTCCTAAAATGTCCTCTCACTTTGACAGGACCGCTTTACATTATGCTTGTACCTATGGCCACGCAGAGGTGGTACGTGTTCTGGTAGAGCAGAATGCTGACATTCATGCACTTGATGATGAAAACTGCACACCACTTATCAAGGTACGTAACAGTTGATACTTCAGTATGAGTGGATTAGCTATAAGTGCTTGGAATATGCAAAGGTGGTTGGCACACACCTTCATCCTACCACTGGGAGACCTAGGCAGGAAGATCGTGAATTCAGCAGTGTCTGGAGTGCATCAGGAGACGCTATGTCAGAAAGCTGGGGAAAATGTGCTGAGAATAAACATCTGCTTTCAGCGAAGGGGAACTATTCTGTGAAACTTAGGGAACATTTTTATCTTGACTTCCTTCAATTAATGGTCTCTCTTCATGAAATACCTCCAGGCAGCACAGCGGGAGCATGAGTATTGTGTGGCCATTTTATTAAGACACGGTGCTGATCCAAATATTGTGGATAGTCGTAGAAATACTGCACTCCACTATGCTGTGTATAGCGGAAACACATCGATAGCTGGCCGACTGCTTGAACACAATGCAGACATAGAGTCTAAAACAAAGGTAAAGATCACTCAATTTTATTTCTAATATACTTTTGACAATGATACATAAGGCCTCATTTCTACAGACACTAAAGCATACCATAATTAAATGTTCTGAATTAGATTGGAAAACAAAGGTATCACTTAAAATATTGAGAGTTTGTGTGCATGTGTAGTATATGTCAGCACAGGTGCATGTGTGTTTTCACACTTCTCTAGGGGATGCACTACACAGGTGTAGGCCAGAGTCAACATTGGTGTCTTCTTCAATTGCTTGTTCACATTATTTTTTAAATAGGTTCTCTAACTGAACTTAGAGCTCACCAATTTAGCCAGACTAGCTTAACCAGTTAAGCCTCACTTATCTTCTTGTCTCTATGTGTGTGTTTGTTGACACACATAGCTTTTTAGGTGGGTGCTGGGGATCTGAAATAAGGTCAACATACCTGTGTGACAAGCATAGCATCTGAACCATTCACCTCAACCACAAATGAAAGAAGTGTCAGAGGATACAGTTTTTTGTATGTGCATTCCTGGCACATATACGATAAAGCACTGAATTTGTTCGAGTTAACATTTTTTTCAATTGTGTTTATTTCTACCAAAGTTTTATATATACGTATATATGTATGTGTGTGTGTGTGTGTGTGTGTGTGTGTGTGTGTGTGTGTGTGTATTTAGAGAGTTTAATTTCTGGAAAAGAACAAAGAATTGGGCTTAATTTTGAAATGTGAAAGTAAATGAACTTACAATGCATGGAAATCTTGTTCATTTTGACAAGTAATAGTGATTTATTCTCAGAGAGAAGACTGACATTGGAAATTGAAAGGAGATAGTTATCAGAGACATTTAGGCAAATTTGGAAATTAGATTATTGAAGGGAAACACTAAGGAGATGTTTAATTTGCTTCAATTTTATGTGTGCAGAAAAATTACTCTTTAATTTGGGAGATAACAATTCTTAGCTTTAGAAAGAAAATTACTGAGTTATAAATGTGGCTAGAGAATCATTTCAGGAGGAATGTGAGGCCAACAGACTGGTATGACTAGGTAGTGATTATGTACAAAATAAAAGGGAGTCTAAACGACTTCATTGTAGTTTCCTTCTCTCACAAGCCACTTGGGCTCTACACTGCCCTCCCAAAGTGAATGTTTCTCTGAAGAAAAAAAGCTTCCTCAGATATGGATTAATCTCCAGCGATTTCCTTAACACTGGTCCCATCACTGAAGGATCTGCAATACTGGAACTTTTCCTTGTGTGGTACTTCTGGAAAAATAAATATTTTGTGAATGCCGATGAAGAAATTCTGCTCTAGAGAAGAAAATTTAGTTCATTTAACAAGAATATGTCAAACTTTACTATTGTGTTTTAGGTTTGAGGCAATGGAGGCAAAACTCCATAAAAGACAACCTTCTTGGAGAGCTTGGAGAGACATACTTCAAGTATTGAATGAGCAAAAATGTCAACCCAGGCTGATTTACCCTGCAAAACTATCAGTCATGATCGAGGGAGAAAGAAAAATTTTCCAGCACAAAGACAACTTTAAGGGATACATGGCCACCAAACCAGGCCTTCAAAAACTGCTAGAAATGATACTCAAGCGTGAAGAAAAAAACAGGCATATCCAGGAGAACAGAAGGCAAATATAACACCATTAAAAGCGAAGCAATATACTTATAAAAGCTACTAAACATAATAAATGTCTGGAATTAACAATAGTTTCTCCATTATAACACTAAATGTTAATGGACTTAATTCACCGATCAAGAGACACAGATTACAAACTTGGATTAAAAATCACAATCCATCAATCTGTTGCCTGCAGGAAACCCATCTCACCACAAAGGATAGGCATGCTCTAAAAATAAAAGGCTGGTCAACAATTCTACAAGCAAATGGAAGCAGAAAACAGGCAGGGGTAGCCATTATGCTATCAGACAAAGTGGATTTCAAACCAAAAAAAATTATAAGAGACACGGATGGATACTACATTTTAGTCACAGGTACAATTCACCAGGAAGATTTCACAATACTGAACATATATGCACTCAATACGGCCCCCTCCACATTCATTAAGAAAACCCTACAGCGCCTAAAGCAAGAAATCAACCCCCAAACGATAATTCTTGGGGACTTCAACACCGCCCTCTCTACATGGGATAGATCAACAGGTCAAAAGCTTAACAGAGACACTTTGGAACTTAATCAAACCCTGAAAGAAATGGACCTCACAGATCTCTATCGAACTTTTCACCCACGCACCAAAGAATACACATTTTTCTCAGCAGCACACGGAACTTTCTCCAAAATAGATCACATATTGGGCCACAAAATGAATCTACACATATACAAGAAAGTTGAAATTCTAACCTGTGCCCTGTCAGACCACCACGGCCCAAAGCTGGACATCCACAACACATCAAACAAGAGAAAATACACTAACTCCTGGAAACTTAACACTATGATGCTGAATGAGAACTGGATTCAGGAAGAAATTAAAAAGGAAATTCAAGATTTCCTGAAAGTGAATGATAACGAAAATACAACTTACCAAAATCTCTGGGACACAATGAAAGCTGTTCTAAGAGGTAAGTTCATAGCTCTTAATGCCCACGTCAAAAAAATGGAAACATCAGAAATAAACAACTTAACAATGCAGCTTAAAGCTTTAGAGAAACTAGAGCAATCTGATCCCAAAAGCAGTAGAAGAGAAGAGATTAGCAAAATAAGGGGAGAAATATCTGAAATCGAGACTAAGAAAACGATAGAAAAAATCAACCAATCAAAAAGCTGGTTCTTTGAAAAAATCAACAAGATTGATACACCCCTAGCTAAACTAACCAAAAGCAAGAGAGAGAAAACCCAAATTAACAAAATTAGAAATGAACATGGAGTTATCACTACTGATACCCAAGAAATCCAGAGGATTATAACATCATATTTCAAAAACTTATACTCTGTGAAGTTTGACAACACACAAGAGATGGATGAATTTCTAAGTAAACACAACTTACCTAAATTGAATCAGGAAGTTGTGAATTATTTAAATAGTCCTATAACATATAAGGAAATTGAGGAAGTAATCTCGAATCTTCCCACGAAAAAATGTCCTGGACCAGATGGATTCAGCACAGAGTTCTACCAGACATTTAAGGAGTTAATAACACCAATACTCCTTAAACTGTTCCATCAAATAGCAAAGGAAGGAACACTACCAAATTCCTTCTATGAAGCTAATATCGTTTTAATCCCAAAACCTAATAAAGATTCACTTAAAAAAGAAAACTATAGGCCGATCTCCCTGATGAACACAGATGCAAAGATTCTCAACAAAGTCTTAGCAAATCGGATTCAAAAACATATCAAAAAGATCATTCACGGGGACCAAGTAGGCTTCATCCCTGGCACACAAGGTTGGTTCAACATATGCAAATCAATAAATGTAATTCATCATGTAAACCAGTCCAAAGTCCAAGACCACATGATACTCTCGATAGATGCAGAAAAAGCTTTTGACAAGATCCAACAGCCTTTTATGATCAAAACGCTAGAGACAGTAGGAATGGAAGGAACCTTTATCAATATAATAAAAGCTGTATACAACAAGCCCACAGCAAGGATTATGCTCAATGGGGAACAATTGGAAGCATTCCCACTTCGATCAGGAACTAGACAAGGCTGTCCACTCTCACCACTTCTATTCAATATTGTACTTGAAGTCTTGGCTGAAGCCATAAGACAAGAAAGGGACATAAGAGGGATTCAAATCGGCAAAGAAGAAATCAAGCTATCCCTATTTGCAGATGACATGATCTTATACCTGAGGGATCCCAAAAACTCCACCAGGAAGCTCCTGGAACTAATTGAGAAGTTCAACAGGGTGGCAGGATACAAAATAAATGTGCAAAAATCAGAGGCCTTCCTTTATGCCCAGAATGAAAGAAGTGAAAAAGCCTTGAGAGAAACCATACCATTTACTATAACCCCTAAAAAAATGAAATACCTTGGTATAAACCTAACTAAGGAGGTAAAAGACCTTTACAATGAAAACTTTAAAACCCTAAAGAAAGAAATTGCAGAAGACACCAGAAGGTGGAAAGACCTCCCTTGTTCCTGGATTGGCAGAATCAACATTGTAAAAATGACCATCCTACCAAAGGCAATATACAGATTCAATGCTATACCAATCAAAATCCCAAAGCAATTCTTCAAAGAAGTTGACCAAACAATCTCAAAGTTCATATGGAGGCACAAAAGACCCAGGATAGCAAAAACAATCCTGAGTAACAAAAACACAGCTGGAGGTTTACCATACCAAACCTAAGTCTATACTACAAATCCATAGTTATAAAGACAGCCTGGTACTGGCTCCAAAATAGACACACAGATCAATGGATAAGGATTGAAGACCCAGATATAAGCCCACAAAGTTACAGCCATTTGGTCTTTGACAAAGGGGCCCAAAGAATCCAATGGAAAAAGAACAGCATCTTCAACAAATGGTGCTGGCAAAACTGGATCTCCACATGCAGAAGATTAAAGCTGGACCCGTACTTGTCACCATGTACAAGACTTAATTCCAAATGGATCAAGGACCTTGAT
This sequence comes from Typhlomys cinereus, assembly GCA_023101885.1. NCBI lineage: Eukaryota > Metazoa > Chordata > Mammalia > Rodentia > Platacanthomyidae > Typhlomys > Typhlomys cinereus. The sequence continues at coordinate 8,146,156 of JALPQD010000055.1, read as the reverse complement.
ATCAGGCCAGAGACTTTAAAAGCCATAGTTGAAAGGATAGGGAACTCCCTCGAGCTGATTGGGCTAGGCCAACACTTCCTAAACAGACATCCAATGGCACAGTCACTGCTACCAACTCTCAACAGTTGGGATCTTGTGAAATTAAAGAGCTTCTGTTCAGATAAAGAGATTGTCACACGAGCTCAAAGGCAACCCACAGAATGGGAGAAAATCTTCACTAACCACATATCTGACAGAGCTCTACTGTCCGGAGTGCACAAAGAACTTAGAATATTAAACTCCAAGGAAAACACTGGCCCAATTAAAAAATGGGCCCTGGAACTTCAAAGAAACTTTACCAGAGATGAAATTAAAATGTCTAACAATTATCTTAAAAAATGCTCCACTTCCTTCGCCATCAGGGAAATGCAAATCAAAACTTCCCTGAGATATCATCTCACCCCGGTCAGGATGGCAAAAATCCACAATACAAACAACGACAAATGCTGGAGAGGATGTGGAGAGAGGGGAACTCTCCTACATTGTTGGTGGGAATGCAGGCTCATACAGCCACTCTGGCGAGCCGTCTGGAGATTCTTAAAGAAATTAAAGATTGAAATGCCATATGACCCTGCTATCCCACTTTTGGGAATAACCCCCCATGCAGCAGAGGTTCGCCTCGATAGCACAAGCTCGACTATGTTCATAGCAGCACTGTTTACAATAGCAAAGTCATGGAATCAACCTAAATGTCCAACAGTTGACGAGTGGATAAGGAAACTGTGGTACATCTATACAATGGAGTACTACTCAGCCATCAAAAATGATGAATTACTGGAATTTGCTGGGAAATGGATGTCATTAGAAAGAATTATATTAAGTGAAGTATCCCAAACCCAGAAAATTAAGCGCCGTATGTACTCCCTAATAGGTGGCTCCTAGTACCAAACTCACCCAGCCCACATTGAGACACTCAAAAGTAAACCTATGTAACACAGTAATTGCAAGGATTATGAACAAGAGAGATGGGTTAGGAGGGCCACACCAGAAACAAGGAGAGAGGAGACCATGTTACAGCAGAGAAAATAGGCCTCCATCAAGGTCTGCAAGTAAGTAATGAGAAACCTGGTTAAGTTCACAGACGTTCTTTCCTGATCTCACCAGAAGGGGAGGGCATATAGTCTAGCAGATAAAAAGTAATCATTTTGCAAATGGGTGATGGACCCCTCCCTCAGTGAGGTTTCCTACTCTTATTACATCTACCCTTGAATGTGCTATTACAACAAGACTCCAGTTTAACAGCTTTTTGTCTCTGGCCAGGGGGTGACATACAGTGCCCAGCAGAATGGAGTGAAGGGAATTGCAGGAGCAGCAAAACTGCAAAAGAAAATCAACAAACCACAATCCAGAACTTCAGAGACTCTATATCAATCACATAGAACTAGGACAGCCTAATCTCTCCCCATCCTGGAGCTCAGGGACATTTGCGGAAGAGGGGGCGGTAAGATTGTAAGAGCAAAAGGATGGGAGGAGCAACGATTTGCAAGATTCTCAACAATAGTTGGGGCCAAAGCAATCATAATGGGACTTTGCATGCCCTGCGCAATGTCCAGTGCACTGTTGCCCTCATAAAGTCTAGCATCTGTTAAGGGCACCGAGACCCCTGGAGGCAAGGGATTGACAGCCATAGTAGTGATCTTATGCTTAAGGGGAACAAGAGAAAGGGCTTATGGAAATGCCACTGGGTCCTTATATGTCATCGGAGAGGAGGACCCAGTGGAGAGTTAGGCGTACACAATAAAGGACTCTCTGGGAATTGGGGGGAGGCACTGGGGGAAGGGGAGGAGGAGGAGGGGGGAGGGAGGGAACTGGTAACAAATTTTAAAATGTATAATTAAATTTTTTAATAAAAAAATAATAATAATAAGTTGGTCCACCGTTTGGCACGCACCTGTCATTCCAGTACGTATTAGTCTGAGACAGAGAATACAAGTTCAGGACCAGCCCGAGGCCTACATAGGAAATCCAAGCTCAAAAGTCAAAACAAGACGAATACCCTTTTGCTTTACATCAAATCGTAATGAATTTTACATGTTTTAATTAAAATAAATGCTTATTGTATACAGGCAAAAAAAAAGAATGGCAGGGAAATTGTTCTATGATGGGGAAAGGGAAAGAACCAATCCATGTGGAAGGGACCCATCTCTGGACGGGTGGGAAAATGGGGGAGCTTGTCTTATCAAGCAAGTTGGCCCTTCCTTCATTTATGCACATAGTGTCTAACAAGATTTTCAGTTCAGTTAAGAAATAATTCATTTTGAAAATGCAATTTTTTTCTTTACAGCGTTATTTCATGGTGGGAAAGGCATGTTGGGCTGGCAGAAGCTGGAGGCAGGCTGAGTCACTGCAAACATCTTGAAGGCTGAGAGCTGCAGAACTCTCTCAGAGGTAGGATGAGAATAATCCACTGTGACTGACTGCCTTCCCCTCACAAGACTCCACCTTCTAAAGGTGCTATGACCTTCTCAAACACATGAAACTGTGGGGGACACATTTAAACCATGACACTCCCATCAATCGTGACTGACTTTTATCATTTGTACTCTGATCTTTTTGGTCAAATGATTTTATATAAACTAAGGCAATTTCATAATAGTTTTTTGTTTAAAATAGGAACTTCTAGTTTAATTTTTGATTCACAGTGAAGTTCTTTCTTTAGTATTTCCTTTTTGTTTATTTTCCTTAAATTTCAAAATAGATTTTGAAAGTCATTTTGTCTCATTGTACCCTCCTTAATTTAAATTTCTTTGAATTGCTTTTTGAAGACTCTTGATGTTAGCTGTTTCACAATGACTCTTGCATGCTACTGAGATACAATTCAGTTTTTTGCTTTTCTTTCTCTAATTTCTTTAACCAGTATAGACCTCAAAAATTTCATCTGAATTCATAGATTTCCCTGAAATCTATTAACTTTGCTCTCTATTTTCTTCCGATGCCTTTTTATTCATCTTTATGCCAAAATACCTAAAATAGTTGAAAGAAAGACAGATTTATTTCATCTCATAGTTTTTCAAAGGCTTCCCTCCAAGTTGGACTGGTTTTGGGTCTGACTAAGGCAGGATGTCATGGTAGTGGAACCATGTGGCAGAGAAGAGTATTCAGCTGATGGAAACAAGGAAGCAGATTGAGAAAGAGGAAGGCTTCAAGGATCAGATACATATATCAAGTGTCCTCTACCCTCAGGAGGCTATTTCCTTCAACTCATCCCTGCCTTCTAATAGATATTTCACCTATGAACTCATCGATGGGCAAATCCACTGACAAAGGGTACACCCTCAAAATCCATGTTGCCTTTCAAGAGCTCCACAAGCTAAGAACCAACTTTTCAACATACAAGTCTTCAGAGGAAGATTTCATAATGAAACTGTGAACAGATATGCTCATATATGTCTAATTGGTATGTGCAGGGAACAGAAAATTGGCTTTCTTACTTTTCTTTTTGAAAGCTTCCTACATGCGCACAGTACATTGTGACCACCTCCTCATCTACCCTCATTGTATCCTCCTGCAGCAGTTCCCCCTAGCATCCCACCAGTCCCCTGTTCCCTGCCCACCAAGTTCCTGTCTTTCTGCTGTGTTGCAGTTCCTCTGCATTGTTGCTGATAAAGTCACAACCAAATGGCCTATGGGAACAAGGGACTTTATTTGGGCTTATGATTGTCCACTCACAGTTTTCAGTCTAGCTTGGCCCAGGGGACTGGCCATACCATATCCCCAGGACCACTGAGGGCACAGTTCTCACAAGCCAAAGCAGCATGTCTGGCCAAATAAATGAAGAATGCCAACTTGCTTGATCAGAAAGCTCCCACCATTTTTCCCACCCGTCCAGAGATGGGTCCCTTCCAACATGGATTGGTTCTCCCTTCCCCATCAATTAGACAATTTCCTGCATTCTTTTTTTTTTTGCATGTATACAATAAGCATTTATTTTAATTAAAACATGTAAATTCATACCGATTTTGATGTAAAGCAAAAGTGGTTATTATTCTTGTTTGACTTTTGAGATTTGGATTTCCTATGTAGCCTAGGCTGGCCCTGAACTTGGTATTCTCCTGTCTCAGCCTTCTACGTACTGGAATTGCAGGTGCGTGCCACTGTGACAAACTTATTATATTATTTTTTTATTAAAAATTTAATTATACATTTTAAAATTTGTTACCAGTTCCCTCCCTCCCCCCTCCTCCTCCTCCCCTTCCCCCAGTGCCTCCCCCCAATTCCCAGAGAGTCCTTTATTGTGTACGCCTAACTCTCCACTGGGTCCTCCTCTCCGATGACATATAAGGACCCAGTGGCATTTCCATAAGCCCTTTCTCTTGTTCCCCTTAAGCATAAGATCACTACTATGGCTGTCAATCCCTTGCCTCCAGGGGTCTCGGTGCCCTTAACAGATGCTAGACTTTATGAGGGCAACAGTGCACTGGACATTGCGCAGGGCATGCAAAGTCCCATTATGATTGCTTTGGCCCCAACTATTGTTGAGAATCTTGCAAATCGTTGCTCCTCCCATCCTTTTGCTCTTACAATCTTACCGCCCCCTCTTCCGCAAATGTCCCTGAGCTCCAGGATGGGGAGAGATTAGGCTGTCCTAGTTCTATGTGATTGATATAGAGTCTCTGAAGTTCTGGATTGTGGTTTGTTGATTTTCTTTTGCAGTTTTGCTGCTCCTGCAATTCCCTTCACTCCATTCTGCTGGGCACTGTATGTCACCCCCTGGCCAGAGACAAAAAGCTGTTAAACTGGAGTCTTGTTGTAATAGCACATTCAAGGGTAGATGTAATAAGAGTAGGAAACCTCACTGAGGGAGGGGTCCATCACCCATTTGCAAAATGATTACTTTTTATCTGCTAGACTATATGCCCTCCCCTTCTGGTGAGATCAGGAAAGAACGTCTGTGAACTTAACCAGGTTTCTCATTACTTACTTGCAGACCTTGATGGAGGCCTATTTTCTCTGCTGTAACATGGTCTCCTCTCTCCTTGTTTCTGGTGTGGCCCTCCTAACCCATCTCTCTTGTTCATAATCCTTGCAATTACTGTGTTACATAGGTTTACTTTTGAGTGTCTCAATGTGGGCTGGGTGAGTTTGGTACTAGGAGCCACCTATTAGGGAGTACATACGGCGCTTAATTTTCTGGGTTTGGGATACTTCACTTAATATAATTCTTTCTAATGACATCCATTTCCCAGCAAATTCCAGTAATTCATCATTTTTGATGGCTGAGTAGTACTCCATTGTATAGATGTACCACAGTTTCCTTATCCACTCGTCAACTGTTGGACATTTAGGTTGATTCCATGACTTTGCTATTGTAAACAGTGCTGCTATGAACATAGTCGAGCTTGTGCTATCGAGGCGAACCTCTGCTGCATGGGGGGTTATTCCCAAAAGTGGGATAGCAGGGTCATATGGCATTTCAATCTTTAATTTCTTTAAGAATCTCCAGACGGCTCGCCAGAGTGGCTGTATGAGCCTGCATTCCCACCAACAATGTAGGAGAGTTCCCCTCTCTCCACATCCTCTCCAGCATTTGTCGTTGTTTGTATTGTGGATTTTTGCCATCCTGACCGGGGTGAGATGATATCTCAGGGAAGTTTTGATTTGCATTTCCCTGATGGCGAAGGAAGTGGAGCATTTTTTAAGATAATTGTTAGACATTTTAATTTCATCTCTGGTAAAGTTTCTTTGAAGTTCCAGGGCCCATTTTTTAATTGGGCCAGTGTTTTCCTTGGAGTTTAATATTCTAAGTTCTTTGTGCACTCCGGACAGTAGAGCTCTGTCAGATATGTGGTTAGTGAAGATTTTCTCCCATTCTGTGGGTTGCCTTTGAGCTCGTGTGACAATCTCTTTATCTGAACAGAAGCTCTTTAATTTCACAAGATCCCAACTGTTGAGAGTTGGTAGCAGTGACTGTGCCATTGGATGTCTGTTTAGGAAGTGTTGGCCTAGCCCAATCAGCTCGAGGGAGTTCCCTATCCTTTCAACTATGGCTTTTAAAGTCTCTGGCCTGATATCAAGGTCCTTGATCCATTTGGAATTAAGTCTTGTACATGGTGACAAGTACGGGTCCAGCTTTAATCTTCTGCATGTGGAGATCCAGTTTTGCCAGCACCATTTGTTGAAGATGCTGTTCTTTTTCCATTGGATTCTTTGGGCCCCTTTGTCAAAGACCAAATGGCTGTAACTTTGTGGGCTTATATCTGGGTCTTCAACCCTTGTCCATTGATCTGTGTGTCTATTTTGGAGCCAGTACCAGGCTGTCTTTATAACTATGGATTTGTAGTATAGACTTAGGTTTGGTATGGTAATACTTCCAGCTGTGTTTTTGTTACTCAGGATTGTTTTTGCTATCCTGGGTCTTTTGTGCCTCCATATGAACTTTGAGATTATTTGGTCAACTTCTTTAAAGAATTGCTTTGGGATTTTGATTGGTATAGCATTGAATCTGTATATTGCCTTTGGTAGGATGGTCATTTTTACAATGTTGATTCTGCCAATCCAGGAACAAGGGAGGTCTTTCCACCTTCTGGTGTCTTCTGCAATTTCTTTCTTTAGGGTTTTAAAGTTTTCATTGTAAAGGTCTTTTACCTCCTTAGTTAGGTTTATACCAAGGTATTTCTTTTTTTTAGGGGTTATAGTAAATGGCATGGTTTCTCTCAAGGCTTTTTCACTTCTTTCATTCTGGGCATATAGGAAGGCCTCTGATTTTTGCACATTTATTTTGTATCCTGCCACCCTGCTGAACTTCTCAATTAGTTCCAGGAGCTTCCTGGTGGAGTTTTTGGGATCCCTCAGGTATAAGATCATGTCATCTGCAAATAGGGATAGCTTGATTTCTTCCTTGCTGATTTGAATCCCTCTTATGTCTTGTCTTATGGCTTCAGGTTTAAGACTTCAAGTACAATATTGAATAGAAGTGGTGAAAGTGGACAGCCTTGTCTAGTTCCTGATCGAAGTGGGAATGCTTCCAATTGTTCCCCATTGAGCATAATCAATTTCCTGCATTCTTGCTTACTCTTAACTCAATTACTATTTCTTTATGAATGCACCCAGAGCTCAAGCCTTCATTGCCAAGTTGATACCACTAGGTATCTTCCCCACATTGTGTCTTGTCTCCAGCTATATCATCCAAAACCTTCTCTTATTCACTCCAGGCTTGGAACTTCTTGGAGCTAGTAGGATCCCATGTGGATACATATCTTCCTACCCACATCTGGCAATTGCCCATTATTCATCAGTACTTTGTTGAGCTGCATGGGTACCTTCTTCATGGGTGAATTCATAGCCAGCCATTAGCCAGGTAGGTAGGTTCCTTGTAGGCTTAGTGACAGCACCCTCTGTGTTGTAGGGTTCAGGTTTGCCACAGCCGTGTCTTTTTAGTAGGATGGTATATACCTCCCATTTCCCCAGTGTATTTGGCTATTAGGTCTTTCTTCCTCCTCTTCTGTAAAGATCCCTGTGCCTTTAGGAGTAGTACTGAGGCCATGTTAAGGACTGATTCCTCAACCTTCTTTCTCAGAATCTCACGCTTCCAACATTCTCTCTATTCACCTCAAGTCGCTGCAGTAAGCATATCTTGTGATTGAAGCTGAGGGTACTCTTTGTAGTCTTTCTGCTCCCTCTTCTGTGATGTTCTTGATCCTTGAGAGGAGCAGGTTAGATTGTCCTAGTTAGGGCTGAGAGTTTAGCATTAAATCCATTTTTTTGCCAGCCTCCACGGTTTACATAAAGAAGATTGTAAGATGAAGAATGAGAACTACATTGAGCCATAGCTTTAGAGAACAGTATAAATAGAAGACATTTTTTTTCTGCTGTGTCCATTTAGCAAAAACACTAGTTGTAGGTTCTCTCTTAGGTCCCTAATCCTCTGATTTGCAGATTTTTAGTGTGGTTTATAATACCAGTCATGGGTTCCCTTCTGTGAAGCATGCCATCAAATTGGAGAGCATTTGATCAAGCTATACCATTCATACTAGTTACACTGTTGGGCACATCTGGTCCAGAATGGTTCTTGTAATAAATGGGATTCGTATCTTAGCAAAACTGATGACAGCTTTTGCTTCTCAGCAACTTCCGTAGTACATTCTCATACTATGAAAGCTAGCCAGTAAAAAGGAAGTTTCCAGGTTAATCTATTTGCCTTCTCCTGTCCTGTGGTTGATATATGTGAGGCTTATAGCCATAGGGTCTAATTATTAGGCTTTTGGTTTGCAACCAGGAGCAACTGTGAGAGACATCATTTGAGGTCCATTGGGATCTGCCTGAACAACAATTCTTTTGGAAGTACCTATCACCTGGTCCTAGGAGTTTTGTTTAATCACTTATAAGGTTTTTTTAGGGGGGGGTACATGTCTGGTCCATTTCTGCTATGAATAGAACATTCACTTCAGTATAACTTTTACTTTGTTGAAAATGAATTATCCTTGGGCAAACCATAGAAGATGTTATATGCACACAAGCCTGGGTTCAATTCTTAGTTTTCACTTGTTACGTTTTATGATAAATGATATTCTTTTTTTGATAAATGACATTCTATATGTGTTTCTTTATAAGAAAAGGAACATAACATTCTTTAGTTTTTAATGTGGTGCTGGGAATTGAACCTCAAGCACTAGCATACTGGGTAAACACTCTCCCTGAAATGTATTCTTAGACCAGGAGGATAATATTCTTTTTTTTTTTATATTGCTTTTTCTTTTTTTATTACAAATTTAATTATACATTTAAAAATTTTTTTTACCAGTTCTTTCCCTCCCCCCTCCTCCCCCTGAACCTCCTCCTCCCCCTCCTCTCCCTCCCCATCCCCCAGTGCCTCCCCCCCAATTCCCAGAGAGTCCTTTATTGTGTACGCCTGACTTTCCACTGGGTCTTCCTCTCTGATGACATATAAGGACCCAGTGGCATTTCCATAAGCCCTTTCTCTTGTTCCCCTTAAGCATAAGATCACTACTATGGCTGTCAATCCCTTGCCTCCAGGGGTCTCGGTGCCCTTAACAGATGCTAGACTTTATGAGGGCAACAGTGCACTGGACATTGCGCAGGGCATGCAAAGTCCCATTATGATCGCTTTGGCCCCAACTATTGTTGAGAATCTTGCAAATCGTTGCTCCTCCCATCCTTTTGCTCTTACAATCTTACCGCCCCCTCTTCTGCAAATGTCCCTGAGCTCCAGGATGGGGAGAGATTAAGTTGGCCTAGTTCTATGTGATTGATATAGAGTCTCTGAAGTTCTGGATTGTGGTTTGTTGATTTTCTTTTGCAGTTTTGCTGCTCCTGCAATGCCCTTCACTCCATCCTGCTGGGCACTGTATGTCACCCCCTGGCCAGAGACAAAAAGCTGCTAAACTGGAGTCTTGTTATAATAGCACATTCAAGGGTAGATGTAATAAGAGTAGGAAACCTCAGTGAGGGAAGGGTCCATCACCCATTTGCAAAATGATTACTTTTTATCTGCTAGACTATATGCCCTCCCCTTCTGGTGAGATCAGGAAAGAACGTCTGTGAACTTAACCAGGTTTCTCATTACTTACTTGCAGACCTTGATGGAGGCCTATTTTCTCTGCTGTAACATGGTCTCCTCTCTCCTTGTTTCTGGTGTGGCCCTCCTATCTCATCTCTCTTGTTCATAATCCTTGCAATTACTGTGCTACATAGGTTTACTTTTGAGTGTCTCAATGTGGGCTGGGTGAGTTTGGTACTAGGAGCCACCTATTAGGGAGTACATACGGTGCTTAATTTTCTGGGTTTGGGACACTTCACTTAATATAATTGTTTCTAATGACATCCGTTTCCCAGCAAATTCCAGTAATTCATCATTTTTGATGGCTGAGTAGTACTCCATTGTATAGATGTACCACAGTTTCCTTATCCACTCGTCAACTGTTGGACATTTAGGTTGATTCCATGACTTTGCTATTGTAAACAGTGCTGCTATGAACATGGTCGAGCTTCTGCTATCGAGGCAAACCTCTGCTGCATGGGGGGTTATTCCCAAAAGTGGGATAGCAGGGTCATATGGCATTTCAATCTTTAATTTCTTTAAGAATCTCCAGATGGCTCGCCAGAGTGGCTGTATGAGCCCGCATTCCCACCAGCAATGTAGGAGAGTTCCCTCCAGCATTTGTTGTTGTTTGTATTGTGGATTTTTGCCATCCTGACCAGGGTGAGATGATATCTCAGGGAAGTTTTGATTTGCATTTCCCTGATGGCTAAGGATGTGGAGCATTTTTAAAGATATTTGTTAGACATTTTAATGTCATCCCTGGTAAAATTTCTTTTAAGTTCCAGGGCCCATTTTTTAATTGGGCCATTGTTTTCCTTGGAGTTTAGTTTTCTAAGTTCTTTGTGCACTCTGGACAGTAGAGCTCTATCAGATATGTGGTTAGTGAAGATTTTCTCCCATTCTGTGGGTTGCCTTTGAGCTCGTGTTACAATCTCTTTATCTGAACAGAAGCTCTTTAATTTTGCAAGGTCCCAACTGTTGAGAGTTGGTAGCAGTGACTGTGCCATTGGATGTCTGTTTAGGAAGTGTTGGCCTAGCCCAATCAGCTCGAGGGAGTTCCCTATCCTTTCAACTATGGTTTTTATAGTCTCTGACCTTATATCAAGGTCCTTGATCCATTTGGAATTAAGTCTTGTACATGGTAACAAGTATGGGTCCAGCTTTAATCTTCTGCATGTGGAGATCCAGTTTTGCCAGCACCATTTGTTGAAGATGCTGTTCTTTTTCCACTGGATTCTTTGGGCCCCTTTGTCAAAGACCAAATGGCTGTATTTTTGTGGGCTTATATCTGGGTCTTCAACCCTTGTCCATTGATCTGTGTGTCTATTTTGGAGCCAGTACCAGGCTGTTTTTATAACTATGGATTTGTAATATAGACTAAGGTTCTGTATGGTAATACCTCCAGCAGTGTTTTTGTTACTCAGGATTGTCTTTGCTATTCTGGGTCTTTTGTGCCTCCATATGAATTTTGAGATTGTTTGGTCAACTTCTTTAAAGAATTTCTTTGGGATTTTAATTGGTATAGCATTGAATCTGTATATTGCCTTTGGTAGGATGGTCAATTTTACAATGTTGATTCTGCCAATCCAGGAACATGGAAGGTCTTTCCACCTTCTGGTGTCTTCTGCAATTTCTTTCTTTAGGGTTTTAAAGTTTTCATTGTAAAGGTCTTTTACCTCCTTGGTTAGGTTTATACCAAGATATTTCATTTTTTTAGGGGCTATAGTGAATGGGATTGTTTCTCTCAAGGCTTTTTCACTTCTTTCATTCTGGACATATAGGAAGGCCTCTGATTTTTGCACATTTATTTTGTATCCTGCCACCCTGCTGAACTTCTCAATTAGTTCCAGGAGCTTCCTGGTGGAGTTTTTGGGATGACTCAGGTATAAGATCATGTCATCTGCAAATAGGGATAGCTTGACTTCTTCCTTGCCGATTTGAATCCCTTTTATGTCCCTTTCTTGTCTTATGGCTTCAGGTAAGACTTCAAGTACAATATTGAATAGAAGTGGTGAGAGATCCACGCACCTTTTGGAGAAAAGTTATGCACAAATGTAAAACACCTGAGACAGGGTTGGATAGTTCATTTTGCTCTTTCTGAAGTTAAATATTATCAGATAATCATTAGCACCCAACAAACAGGAAAAAGGCTTTTTTTTTTTTTTTCTCAGACTATTAATCACCTGCAACTGGAGGACAGGCTGGAAAGTGGGTTTGGTCACAAAATGGCAAGCATGCAAAACAGACTTCACAAGGGAAGTATCCCACCCAAACAGGATCGCTGTACGCGTCGACAGTGGGTCCTTCCTGCGGTACTTTTTCATAGCACAAGCTTATGTTGAGTTCACGGCTACGTGTCTGCATGGTGTCGCATCCGTTGTACCTCACCTGATGGTAATCCAACGAAGGGTGTGTCACTACGGTTACCGATGAGTAATAAAATCCTCCATGTTGATCCAGACTCGCTGCCTCACTACTCTCAGGGTTCTGTAAGCTGTGTCTTCGCTCGTTCCAGGGGTATGGTGGGGCCTTTTCCTGCTTTAAGAGTCCTGATCCTGGAGAGGTGGCTCAGGGGTTAAGCCTCCACCTTGCAGGCGGAAGGTCCTGAGTTCGGATCCCAGATCCCACGTATAGACGCCGGGCGGAAGCGGGGGCAACCTGCGCTTCTGGTCCTGGTAGGGCGGAGCCTGTGAATCCCGGGGCAGGAGGAGGTGGAGGCGTCCATGGTGGTTCGCGAATTCGTCCGTGGTTCTACACACACACACACACACACACACACACACACACATACAGACACACACACACACGCACATGCACACAGTTGAATAAATAATAATAATAATAAAAAATTAAAAAAAAAAAGTCCTGATCCTAAAAGGCAGAGGCTAAAGCCATGCTTGCTTTGACTCAACCTTCATTCTAATCTTCATGTACACTGCAGTCAGGACTGACGTAAACTGTGTCTGATCACACCCTTCAACACAGCTCTACTTTCACCACTTTTCTCCAACACTGGGCAATCAGGAAGTGTTTGCTGCCTCCTGTTTCCCAGGCCACATGGGGAAGGAAAGCCCGACAGATGAGTCCTAGGCGCTGGGCAAGGCTAGTGGAGGTCGTGTCAGAGGTGTCTCCAAAAAGGGAAGTGCACACAGGGATGGAATCGTAGCGGCTGCACATGGCCACGGCGAGGTTGCGCAGGTCCGGTGTGGCGCCCACCCACAGGAAGAGCGAGTCGGTCAGGCGCATGACGTGGAAGTGGACGAGCTGCTCCCACAGCCTCGCGCTGAAGATATGGAGGGACACGCCCGCGCCCGCGGCCCGCAGCGGTTCTTCCATCTCGCCTGCTCCCCAGCGAGGCGGACACCGGCAGCGGGGCCAGACCCGAGCGAGGGAGCGCCGAGCGAACACTTTTTTAAATTGCAACCATTTCAACAGTTCTTCTATTAATACCAATGGAGTTTTAATACTAGCAATATTAAATATCTTCCCATGGCCTGATTTTCCCATTTGCATAACTTTTTCATTGAGCCTTCTAATCAAATTCTTTTACATATCAGAATTTGGACTGTTTGTTACTTGTTGAATTCCCTGAGTTTATACTTTAAGAATTCCATTCTTTTCTCAGCTCCTGGTTTGTAGACAGGAATTTTATCTTTATCCTTGCTGTTGCTCTTATTGCTGTGGCTTTTGCTCTTTGTTTACCTGGTGAGCCATCCTAGGGCCTCCCATCTGCAAGATAGCTTGTGGTCCCAGTGACTCATATTCCAGACCCACTTCATGACCTCTTTTTATATGTGCATGAGTTGTTTTCTTTGGTGGGCTTCATCATGATATTTTAGTATGTTCATATAAGACACTTTTACCATATTTTCCTCACATATTCTATGGATTTTAATTTATTGCAATTGAGTTTATGTCAAAATTTGCTGTTGATTTGGTGTTAAAATGATCTTGGCCTAAGTCCTTTATTACCAAACTGTTATTTTATTCAGGTGGAGCAATTGTCCTAAAGAAACATGGGAAACTATATATTGCAAGTAGCTACATCTTCATATAAAATCGATTTACTAAGTTCTATCATCAGTAAAGTGGTACAAAAGACACCTGAAGGCTTACACAATAATTAAGAAAACATGGAAAAATAAGTACTAAACCTCCAAAGTCTTATTCCCAAAGTGTGGTAAGTCATAGTCAAGTAAAACAATGCAAATAGTGACTGAGGAAAGAGCAAGGCACCATTTAGAGGCAGCCTTAAGACGAGTTGTTATTTTCTTACAGGTTAATTTTCTCTCATGTGCTTTAATCTGTTTCACTGCTAATTATATTTTGAATGAATCCATTGTGTATGTTTCCTCAGGACGATTTGATTTACATATTTCTGGAAGGCATATGACACAAGTCCCTCCATTTAAAGATGGATCTCTGGTTCCATTACAGCACAGTCTTTAAGCATGCTGAATCTTGTTACTGAATCACAGGGCATTAAAAACTAATTGGCATAAGAAAGATTATTGGAAGAAAAAGAGAAATCTACTGTAGATGTTTTTCACTATTACTAAATTTTGAAATTTAGTCCATCATTCTGTGAATAGTCTAATGGATACTAGAATAATAATAGTTCAGGATGGTGAGTAAGAGCAGGTGTAAGATGCCTGCTGAGTCTGTGACAGTTACTCTATCTTCCCTCTTTTAACTTTGGTTTTATAGAAATGGCTGTCCCTTTATGTTATTGTATAACTAATCTCATTTTTAGTTATTTGAATAAATATTTTTGAAGCTTCCTTCTTAAGATAGTCCTATCAGTATTAAGCTGTTTGTCTGCATTCTCTTTCACAGAAGCATTAAACTATTTTCTCTCTAGAAGATAAGAACTGAAAGCCAAATGGACAAGTAATAACACTATTTTCGTGGGCACATTCTGGTACCTGGGAAAGGAACTTCCTTTGATTGTTGTGAACCTTAGTATGATCATTCCTCAGTGTCTGTTGACAAGCTTTCCTTTAAGGTTTGTCTGCTCTACATAAGGCAAACTTAGGACATGAGAAGATATTAACACAGGAATAAATGGTGACATGATTCACAAAGTAGGTAAAATAATTCTTGAATAGTGTGAAGAGGTGTGTGCAAGACAGAATGGAGAGGATCCACCTCTGGACTTGGCAGTGAGCTCATTACCCTATGAACTCATGTAGGTTTTAGATCACCAGATCATCCATGTCCTTCTCTCCCTGGAGAGTGTTTGGATGAACCATGCTTCACGACAAATGCTTATTTAATTCCCAATTATGGATAGGATATAAAGTCAGTGAATGAGAATACATCGAAAATGACAGAGACGTTTTTTAAAAAAGCCAAACAGACTTGTTAAGCACAAGAATTCTATTCCTGTTTTAAGTTTTATTTTTTGTTATGTGTACATTTAAGGAGCATGACATGATGATTTTCTTTATAGAGTGAAATTGCTAGTGTTGTCAAGCAAATTAACGTGCCCATCTTTTACCAAATCTTTCTCTTTTAGATGCAAATATTTCAGTTCTCATTTTTAAAGGTCACTTGACTAGAACCCTTCCGGAAGACAGCAATGCTTCCTGTTGCATCATAATTGTTGATAATCAAGTCTCTATATTCCATGTGGTATAAATATTTATTAGGAATCTCCTTAGAAGTAGATGTACTTCTTCATAACAATTTAAACCTATAATTGTGTGCAGTAGATATGCTCTGACACAAAATTACTTAAAAGGACATTCTGTTTATTCTTACGATAATTTTAAAAATGCCAGACATTTTTGGGGGAAATGAGATGCTCAGTATTTGCCTTTTGCAGCCTTCACAGGACAAGTGAGGCAGAGATGGCCAATTCAGAATTTATGCAAAATTTATTAACCCTTCCCACAGAGCCTGGTGTTGCTCCGCTCAGTCCCACTAAGGAAGACAGCCCCAGTTCTACTCCAAGAGAAGACTCGCTGCTTCTTGCTATAGACACTTGGCTTTGCAGGAGACGAGGAAGTACCTGTTCAAAGTGGGTTGAACTGTCCTTCTTCCTTTTGTTTCTAGTTTCTGACACATTTCTTGTTTCCACTTTGGTGAAATACTGAGTTGCTTGTTTGGCTCATACATACAACGTCATACTCATCCCTTTTATCAACAATTGAAGAAAGCAGAAATTTTGAATTTTAAGAAAGTTCCTAAAGCTTGCTTCTTCAAGAAATATTCCAATCTTAATTTCTTGAATTTGTAACCTAACTGACCTTTATTTCTATTCTTTTCCTTCTCTCCTTCCTTCATTTCTCTTCCTTCCTTTTCTTTCCTTTAGCTTCTTTTCTTTTGTGACTCAGCCATGTGTGTCGCAGACTGGCCTCAAACTTGTTATTTTGTCAAGCCTGGCCTTGATCTCCCATTCCACCTGTGTTTGTGTCCTGAGTATTCAGTACTGGGATAATAGGTAATTTTTAGTCATTTTTATTTGAGACACAGCCTCATATATTCAAGCTTCCCTTGATCTACAAGTACAGCCTGCATAAGATTTGATATAGGTGTTGGGAGAATGTTGCAGTGGTTCATCAGCATGGTTCCTGAGCAGGTTTAAACCAATGTCTTCAGAGCAGAGTTTCCCAAAGGAAGGGAGTTCAGTGGAATGTCAGTTTGTAGAAAAGGACTACAAAGAGGCTTAAGTACAAATGTGCTTTTGGGTGGCTCTAACTCTTTTTTGTTTTGTTTTACTTTTTAGTGTTTCATATATGAAGAGCCAAAAGTAAGCTGAAGCTTGAAGGACATGTGGGTGAGGTGCTATTTTAAGGTACAGCTGGCCTTTTCTGTTTTTTTTTTTTCCATAATATTGAGAGTGATGCACAGAGCAGAGTTTAAAATGATACTCAAAGCTGGTCAGACCAGTTGATTATTTGGGCAATGAGGACAGGCCTATTTAGTGAGAATAAGGAGGCTGAGATTATCTCTTTAGTGGCATCTCCTCAACTAGTGAGTGAGTAAGGAATGAGGTGGTTCTAGATGTCCGTGAGGACTGGCAGGTCTGCAGACAAGGCAGTTTTTAGTGGTAACTTACAATTTAATTCCCAGGTTTGTCAGTGGATGAGGAAAGTGAGCTCACCTATAGGTTTTGTGCACTATATGCCAGGAATCAGTGTCCCCCTTTATTAGCTCCTTCTTCCTTCATTCCCTTTAGCTATACTCAGGGAAGATTGAGGAAATAGTCAGGGACTTTTTGGATGGGAAGAGAAAAGGGACAAACACCTTTGTGTCCTAATATACTCTTGTTTTTTCTCAGTATCTTTAAGGCTTGTGTGTTTTGGTGGTCCTTGCAATGGTTAACTCAAAACTGATTAGGGTTTGGACAGCCTCTATTAGCTATAGAAAAGAGAGCTCTGGATTAAGAATCCACTTTCCAACATATTTATTTCATGTTAGTGTAGAATGTGGACTGCACATCTAGAGTCTGTATAGATATTAAGTCTTCTAGGTTTTTCCATGATGAGAACATTGACAAAAGATAACAAGTTCTAAGTTTAGGAAGTTTTTTTTTTTTGTGGGAAAGTGTGAATTCTCTATAGCCTGAGTTATATCTGTTACTATATATTCTATGTTTTTTAATTCATTTAGAATAAAATTGATCCATCTGCAAACCAAGTGTGTTCTACATTTGGAAATTGAGAGTATTCTGAATTTTTGTATACAGACATGAAATGGGTCCTATATGGGATAGAGAACTGTGGGATTTAGGGTAGTTGATTTGTGGAGAGAAATGTCTGAATTTCCTAACAAGAGGATATGTTATTGGAATGGTAGGAGCTGGTAAGGTGGTAGTAGGTATTATTATTGAGTATATTTATAACTATGGTGGAATGATAAGATGTCTACATTTTGTCTGTATGTATGCTTATTATTTTTGTGGGTTAGTAGAAAAATTAGTGCCACTCAATGTGCTAAGAACAGGATGCCATTATTAGCAGTGCTATCAAGTTCTTTTTAAATTGGGGCTATATATTTTATCCCAAAATTCCTAGAAAGCACTATTATCTCCTCTCTGCTTTATGAAGAAGGAAATTCTTCTGAAGGTTAGAAAGCATAGGCATCATAGTGAGAATTTGCTGGAAGCTGTCTGGAAAGCAGCGATAGAAGGAGAGGTCCAGATGAGAGTTAGTCTTCTGGTCCCTGCAAGGCTTCATATAGAGGTAGAGTAGTCAGTCCATATATACACACACAGAACTTAAGCTATCCCTTAAGGCCAAGAAAGGAACAGCACTGAGGATAATTACAGGCTAGGGAAATTAGGTGTAGCAATGATTCTAAGATGTTGAGACAGATGATAAGAGCCCTCAATTTCTTGATAAGGAAAGTGGGAGTATGCATATGGACTGGTGGACCCAAGAAGTTTAGAATCTAGAAATTTGGAAAGAAGCCCTGAAGTGTTCTTGAGGGATTCAAATTTAAGGAAGTGCTGAGACTTGCATGAGAATAGGAAGAGCCTCTTAATTGCAGTAATACAAGTCTCTGCCTGGGTTTGATGGGACAAAGGTGGAGAAGTGCATGGTTATTGGAAGGCAGAGAATGTGAGAGTTCCTAACAAGCCACAGTTAACAGGCCAAGGAAATAGTATGAGATGACTGGGAAAACAGATGCAGCCTGGTTCCTAACGTATATAATATCCTTCTTTACTAAGGAAATGGGCAAGAGGGCTAAAGATTTGGAATCTCATAGTACAGGTCAACAGAGGAATTGCCATGGGCGGAGAGAGAACGCCACCAAGAATGTCTAGACAAGAAGGGGGCTAAATATTCAGGCATGACGAATAAGTGGCCACAGCATCTAATGGAATAACATGATCCTTACATGTCACAGGGCAAATTGTTCTGGACTCAGCCAACTGAGTGGCATAAAATGGGGCTCATGTGGTGTTCAGTCACCTGCATGAGCTCCAGAAGATCTACCAGTCAGAAAAGGTCACTGAGGGCCTGATCTTGGTGAGTTTGTATCCTCTCCTTTGAGGAAAGGATAATCACTCTTCCAATCTTCAAAAAGATTCATAAAAATCATTTAATAGTCATCATTTTTCACCTGTGAGCTAAGCCATCCCAACTCCCAGCACTAAGGAAAATATCTGGCTCAATATGTAAAGGTGTTTTTTGTATAAACCTGCCAACATGTGTTCAAACTACAGAACCTTGTGAAAGAGAAAGGGGAGACCTGTCACCACAAAGTTGTCCTCTGTCTCCACTCACATGCCATACACATCATACAAACATCTACAAAATCATAACAAATTCTGCAACTTTTTGAACCTGAGTTTTCATTACCCAAGCTATGTCAATAAAGGTTCAGGGAACTTATCCTGGAGAGACGCCTCTACCCTTCCCTCCTAGTATTTTGAGACTCTCCTCTTTCCTTTGGGCTTTCCTCTCTTTCTCAAAAGTAGTTGTCCTTGGGGCTGGAGAGATGGCTCAGCAGAAGGTTCTGAGTTTGGATTCCAGGTCCCACCTAAAATAATGCCAGCGTGGGAATTTCAGAGGTCTGCTGTTCTGGCCCTGGTGGGTGGAGCAAAGCAAAAAGGAAAGAGAAGCAATCGAAGATTATTCCTGAAGTCACCTTTGATCCTCCACAGAAACACATAGTGCCCTCTGATACACACACACACACACACACACACACACACACACACACACACACACACACACAATAAGCAAAGAAAAACAAAAAAGTAGTTGCTTCGGTTGTAATTTATATTGTATTGCATTCAAGGATCAATGAAAGGTTGGAAAGGAATTTGTGGGTTATTCATCACAATTAGCAACTAGATATTTTTTTAAAACCAAAGGATGTCTTCAGAACAAAAATCAATTTTTTTGGCATTTTGTAAGAGGATGTAACCATGTAGTCCACATCAGCCTGTAATTTGCTATGTTTTCCAGAACACATGTTCTTTGTGCCTCATTTTCTTGAGTGTTGGGAGTGTAGGGGGGAGCCATCATACCCTCTGGGTGACTTATTTTTGTCTAAGAGAACTAATATATGAAAACATTTTGGATGATAATGTAAGATACAATGAAGTCTATTATAGGAATTTCATAACATTATACTTATTTTACCTTGCTAAGCTCAGCTGGAAAATACTATTAACTATTTGGTTCACTATCTTAAGTTTTTGTGATAGTATTTTAGAGCTTCACTTAAAGCAAATAGTCTTTCTATATGCTCAACATCATCACAATATATAATTTGAATTAATGTCTTTAGTGATGTTCTTCCTGATATGTAGTCTTCTTAGGATGGAGGGGTAATAATTGTTTCTCTCTCTTCTCTTAGCTTTTCACAATGCCTTCTCTTACAGAAAGTTTAAGATGTTTGTTAGGTAGCAAGAGCAGATTTCTCTCTCTCTCTCTCTCTCTCTCTCTCTCTCTCTCTCACTGTCTAACCACGTAGCCCAAGAGTAGATTCAAAGGTAGATAGAATAAGAGTAGGAGACCACGGTAAGGGGATGAGGGTCAGTCTCCCATTTGCAAAATGACTACCTTCTATCTGCCAGATTGTATGCCCTCCTTTTCTGGTAAGATCATACCCCATCAGTTGCAAGTGACCAGGAAGGAAAGTCTGTGAGCTTAACCAGATGTCTCATTACTTACTTGCAGTCCTTGATGAGGCCTATTATCTCTGCTGTAGCATAATCCCTTCTCTCCTTGTTTCTGGCGGGGCTCTCCTTCCCCTTCCCACCTGTTTGTAATCTTTGCAATTACTGTACGTATTACAGAGATTTATCTTTGAGTGTGTCTTTAAGTGGGTTTGGTACTAGGATCCACCAATTAGGGAGTACATACGGCACCTAATTTTCTGTGTCTGGGATACTTCACTCAATATAATTGTTTCTAATTCCATCCATTTTGCCGGCAAATTTCATTAGTTCATCAGTTTTGATGGCTGAGTAGTATTCCATTGTATAAATGTACTACATTTTCCTTATCCACTAGTCAACTGTTGGACATTTGGGTTGATTCCATGACTTTGTTATTGTAAACAGTGCTGCTATGAACACGGTTATACTTGTGGTATCGAGGTGAATTTTTGCTGTTTGGGGGGTTATTTCCAAAAGTGGAATAGCAGGGTCATATGGCATTTCAATTTTTAACTTCTTTAAGAATCTCCAGACAGCTCACCAGAGTGGTTGTATGAGCCTGCATTCCCACCAGCAATGTAGGAGAGTTCCCTTCTCTCCACATCCTTTCCAGCATTTGGTATTCTTTGTATTGTGTATTTTTGCCATCCTGACCGGGGTGAGATGATATCTCAGGGAGGTTTTGATTTGCATTTCCCTGATGGCTAAGGATGTGGAGCATTTTTTATTTGTTAAATATTTTAATTTCGTCCCTGCTAAAGTTTCTTTCAAGTTCCAAGGCCCATTTTTTAATTGGGACATTTGTTTCCTTGGCGTTTAGTTTTCTAAGTTCTTTGTGCACTCTGGATAATAGAGCTCTATCAGATATATGGTTCGTGAAGATTTTCTCCCATTCTGTGGGTTGCCTTTGTGCTCTAGTTACAATCTTTTTACCTGAACAGAAGCTCTTTAATTTCATAAGATCCCATCTGTTGAGTGTTGGTTGTATTGACTGGGCTATTGGATTTCCAATTAGTAACTGTTGGCCTTCTCCAATCAGCTCCAGGGAGTTCCCTACTCTTTCAACTAATGTTTTTATAGTCTCTGACCTTATATTGAGGTCCTTGATCCATTTGGAATTAAGTCTTGTACATGGTGACAAGTATGGGTCCAGTTTTAATCTTCTGCATGTGGAGATCCAGTTTTCCCAGCACCATTTGTTGAAGATGCTGTTCTTTTTCCATTGGAATTTTGGGCCCTTTTGTCAAAGATCAAATGGCTTTGGTTGTGTGGGGTTACATCTGGGTCTTCAACCCTTATCCATTGACCTGTGTGTCTATTTTGGAGGCAGTATCAGGCTGTTTTTATCACTATGAATTTGTAGTATAGACTAAGGTTTGGTATGGTTATACCTCCAGCAGTGTTTTTGTTACTTAGGATTGTTTTTGCTATCCTGGGTCTTTTGTGCCTCCATATGAATTTTGAGATTGTTTGGTCAACTTCTTTAAAGAATTTCTTTGGGATTTTAATTGGTATAGCATTGAATCTGTATATTGCCTTTGGTAGGATGGTCATTTTTACAATATTGATTCTGCCAATCCTGGAACATGGGAAGTCTTTCCACCTTCTGCATGCATGCATGCTTGCTTGCTTGCCAGTACTTAAAATTCTTGGTTTATATAATTCCCACCACCTGTCTAAGGAATGGGCCTGTGCACAATAGACCATGTCAGTTATGAAGTAAAGACCGTCTTGCCCAGAGGCCAATCTCGATCTAGAGAATACCTCTTTAATGGGCCAGGAGACTGCCTCCTGGGTGTCAGGCCGACAATTATTTTGGAACACCACAAAGTATAATGAGGAAATGTTTAAAAATTGATCCTTATTTCTGAAGCACAGCAAATAACTTGAATGTTGTTCTCATTGTTTCCAGTCTCAAATGTTACCAATCAAAGAAACTTAAGTTTGAAACTGACTTTATTGTTTTTGTACAGCAAATTTCATAAAATATCTATTGTGCTCATATGAATACAGATTTTACAGCCATTCTCTGGAGAGTATATGATTTTAGCACTTTAGGACTTTCATATCATTTCTTCAATTTAGGTACATACCTAAGATTCTATATAAACAACTCAGTAACCTAGCACATGCAATTTCATTTTCTTAAATTAGATATTGGAATGCTTAAAGAAAAATCCATTAACGTGAAAGACCTCATAAAGGTGCAAAACGTTGATGAAATTCACAAAACAATGCATTTAGTTAAAGTGTGGGTTAATTGTTTTGCCTTTGAATTTAAAACATCCTGTGAAATGATGTGCATCCAGCAATCCAATGAATACTGTACTTTTTCATAAGATTAGTTTCTTACAGTTATATTCTCTGTAATCTAAGCTTAAAATAATTGAGAAATTTAATTTTCTTATTAATTATTTTTTCCAATTCAACACTCATTATGTCTGGCGTCTAAAATGATATTGAAAGCTAATTTATTTTCTAAGTGATACATCATTTCCATGGTAATGTCTCTTATTTTCTAAATAGCATTTGACTTATTTCAGAGGCTGACACAGATGCTAAGCATATGGCCAAAGAAGTAGAAATGATTTCAATTTATGTTAGATAAATGATTTCTAGACAAATCAGGAATGACATATATATAATCACTTCTTTTGGTTTAAAACTTCAGTTTTTCTCAAATGTATCATAAAATAAATTCTTATTGAAACACATGTTTCTTCTTCATTCTTGCATATTCTATTCATAGTAAGTCTCAAATGGTCTGAATATCCATGTATTTTTCTCACTCAACACTTTCTTCACCTCTGCCATCATCACCATTCAGTTCTATCACAGGAAAGTATTAGGTTCATCCTGTAATGCTCACACTTTGCCAGCTGTTGCTTTACAAGTGCCACTTAAAACCCCTTGTTATTGGCTTTCTTGTTGGTTTACTCTTTCCTCTCAGGAAAAGTTCTCAGCATGGGCTACAACCATCCAAATCAATTTGGTAGTTGTAAAGTCATTCATCCTGCTCTCTTGCCTCTTGCCTGCTGCACCACTTTGCTCTCTTGCTGACCACACACTTCCATCTGTTTGCACACACTGCTTCCCTCTCTCTGGAGATCTTTCTCTTTATTGCTCAGGTGTCAACTTCCAGATCACCTTCACGACAGGCCTACAATATTGACACAAGACTGATACAAGCTCCTTCTATGCTGCAGTAATTTCCTTCTACTTGCCGTAGAATCCATGACCCTGTCCATCTGACTCGGGAGAATTCTACAATAGGATTGTTGACCAGTGGGTTGTATCATCTGATTCCTGGGTTTGTCACGGTAACTTACCATATGGCTCTTGCAGAGATGAATACGAATGGGGAACACTTTCACACTTGGCCATGGTGACAATGAATTCCGTGTGCAGCCAGGCATGCTACATTTCATTCTAATTTTGTATCAGAGTAGTACACATGTATTTTCATTTTGATTCACATTGGTAATATAATAATATTCTTACTGACTTATAATAATTTTATAGTCTTGAAAATGAAGATGATAATTCTTGTTTTTTCCTTTCTAGCTGCTGCTGAAGCTGCATTTGTTCCTTTGAAGGCACTCCCTCAGCAGAAAGTAACAAATCAAGGCAGGATGCCTTTCGGGGTGAATAACAGAACCATGTACATACTTGAAAGAAAAATATTGTTCTGACAGATGGCATATTTATTGAACTGTTTGTATAATATTTTATTGTTTCCTATTAAACATACTATGTGAACTCTTTACTGAAGGAAAACATTTTCTGTCAATATGCATGCAAATTATGTATTTCAAATTATTTCTTGGCAGCAGAGCTTTTTAGTGAGAAGAGGTTCCCAAATATTAACTTGAAAAGTTAGCTTGTCTTGGTAGGAAGTGGTTTCCAAACATTGGTTTGAATATATTATCCTGCACTCTTCCCAAGTATCATCTCCTGGAAGATCCATCAGTATGAGCATCCAGACTCCACCCACACTTCTGGAGCTGGCAGGGCAGATGATGGTGAGGGAAGAAGCCTTGGCTATCTCTGCTCTATCTACTACCCATAAGGTTCTTCCCACAATTGTCCACGGAGACCTTCACCAGCAGGCCATGACAGTAATGGAGGCAATGCTGTTACCCTGGCCCTTCATCTGCCTCCACCTGGGGGCACTGATAAAAACACAAGTCACAACCAAAGCTGCTACAAGTTGTCCTCATTCGGATGGATAGGTTTTTACCCAGACTGTCCATCCCAGTTGAGAAAAGTCCATGTCCACTAGAAGGGAGGCCTGAAGGCTTAGGATGGCATCAGTGAGGAGGCTTACAGAGGCCTGGTCATTGCTAAGCCAAATTAAAGTGGCCTCCATCCACAGGAGTGAGAAGCTGGATTTAGGAGAAGGGAGTGAAGTAAGACACAAAATAGAATGGCTAGCATGTAAGTTGATAAAAAGGCATAAATTCTGTGTCAATCTGCTTGCATGTGACTGAGAAATTCACAATCAAAAGGCTTAAGGGTACAGAGGTTTTATGAAGGCTTATTGTCGTTTGGCACATCTCTCTTTTTATTTATTTATTTATTTAGCCACATCTCTCTCTTTTTTTTATAATACATTTTTTATTATTATTTCAGCTCATACAAACTTAATAGGTACACCAGTTCCCTCCCTCCCTCCTCCTCCCCCTGAACCCCCTGCTCCCCACATCTCTCTTTTTATTTATTTATTTATTTATTTATTTATTTATTTATTTATTTATTTATTTTTCTGCTCATACAAACCTACTAGGTATCACTGTCTTCTCCCTCCCTCCACCCCTCCCTGCTCCCTCCCCTCTTTTCCCCTTCCTTTCCCCCTCCCTCCCTTTCTTCCAGTGCCCCCTCCCCCATCTCTGAAGCATCCTTTAATGTGTATATGGAACTTTCCTCTGGGTCCTCCATTTAGCCACATCTCTTAATGCTGTTTGGCAGGAGTGCTCATTCCAACATGTGATGTTGAGAGAACTGGTCATACAGTATCCATTGCTGAGAGACGTAGAATCCTCACTTCCCAAACCAGCATGTCTGGCAAAGAGTATAAAGGAAATGCCAATTTTTTTCTTTTTTTTTAATTTCTGCTCATACAAACTTAAAAGGTACACTGGTCCCCTCCCTCCCTCCAACCCCCCAGATTCCCCTGTCCCCCCCATTCCCCTCCCTCTGTATCCCCCAGTGCCTCCCCCCCATCCCCGGAGCATCCTTTAATGTGCATGCCAAACTCTCCTCTGGGTCATCCTCTCTGATGAGGTACAAGGACCCAGTGGCATTTCCCAGAACCCTTTCCTGTGTTCCCCTTAAGCATAGGAACACTACTGTGGCTGTCAATCCCTAGCCTCCAAGGATCCTAGTGTCTTTAGTCCATGCTAGACTTTGTGGGGTCAATAATGTTTTGGATGTTGCACAGGTCATGCAGAAATGCCAATTTTTTCACTGTCTCCCTCCATCTTATCTGCCAACTGAAGGAGTAGTTTCACTTACTATGTGCTGAGCCTTCCCCATCAATTAGAAAAACTTCTGCAGGCTTTCACAAGGAATTAGCCCAGCTACTAATTCTTCAAACTGTGCCCAGAGTGTAAGCCTCAATTGAAGCTTGTTGTTGACACCTGTATCTATCTATGTCAGAGTAGATGTTGGGCCCATGCCTACAGACTGAGATACTCCTATTTTACCCGTAGAGAATAGACTGAAAGTCCTGGGTATGGCTGGCAACTTGTCAGCAGAGACCACAAGTGAGAATGGAACAGACCATTCAAGGATGGGGTTATGCAGCCTCTCAAGATGGTTGATAAGTCCTGGTCCTTAAGGAAAGACCCTAGTACATGCTCCTCAGCCATCTATTTCACTGGGTGGAGCACAGACAAGGGTTGGTGCAGTTGTAATTCCACCATCTTCATATCTGGGCATTGGTCCTTCACAGCTTCAAACAAATCTTGGAGCTGTTGGTCCTGGACTACATCCAGGTCTTAGGTTGGCTTTCCACCTATAATCCAGCCTCCCTGATTAACTTTGCCCCTTACTTATAAGGCCAAATGTGGTACCCAAGCAAGCTCTTTCTCATCAACATCTGTGAAGCTGTTTTTGCAAAGATGAAACAAAAGGTCATCCCCCAGGTCATCTAGCAGTGATTCCACCTAGACTGATTCCAGATACTGCACCTAGAGATTAACCCGACCAGCTAGTCAGGTCAGGAGGTTTGTTTTCTACAGAGCACAATAAACCTTCATGCAATGATTTATTAGTAGATATCTGTTGTCTACTAGTCACACAATGAAGTGACTAGGTATAGAATATCAGTGGATTGCTTTCTTGATTTGTGCTCTGTCCAAGGAGAGATCCCACATCACCAGTAATATAAAGGAATTGGGAAAAGCTGGGGAGAGAGGCTTGGAAAGAGCAGCATGCTAGAGAGACAACTGGAGAATGACCTAGTGAGGAATGAGGGTATCTTTCTCCTCAGGAACTGTGTCTAGGCTAAAGGGAGGGGGCAGGCAGGAGAGGAGGGCACTGGAGAGGAAAGAACCACATTCTAGTACAGATCCCAGGTGAGCCTTGATGAGCAGCAGCGTGAACAGACCCCAGTTGCCCTCCAATTTGACATTCTAGGAAAAGATGTTTTCTGGAAAGGATTCTTGCTATGTTGGCCTTGTACTCTCTCATCTCCTGATTCATTCCTTAAGGGACGCTGTTACAGTAATGTACCACAAAACCCAGAATTCTTTTTTGTGTTTGTTTTCTGAGTCAAAATAGAGGTGAATAGATGGTAGATACATGACACTGATTATAGATCTTGCCTGTGCTGGTCATTCCCATATGTGACCAGCTGGCCTATTCTGGCCAGCACTGTTGTTTTTTGCTTGGTGGTGAGGAAAGGAGCTAAAGAGCTCTGGGTTCAGCAAGTCCCATGCTGATGGAGGCAGACTTTGGAGCAGAATAGACACTTGAGTGAGCAGACTCAAAAAATGTTCTAGTTGTTGATGATCATCACATGATTAGAAAGAAATTTGAATGTGGTTCTGATTACTGACCACTCCCCAGCACATACCATCCATTCCTAGAGCCATCTGTGTATTTTCTCTTCAGATGCCTGAAGACCCCCATGGTGACCCTAAGATTAAGTCATTGTAAATCATCAGAATCACAGTGGAGTCACTTGGCTGAATTGCCATGTGCCAGTCGGCTGAAACATCTGAATTTCAACCATGTCAGGCTGACTCATCTAAGAGCTGAGCCCTTCTGAGATAGGTTAATGCCCATTGTGGACGCCCTGATCACCCAGGACCGGAGGACTGTAGCGTCAAGGAATCCAGCTCAGCATCATCCTGCTTGCACTGACCTTCTGCTTCCAGCTCAACACGTTCAACTTTCAGGAGAACCGAATCTCCATGTCTGTTCTACAAAATGTGTTCCATCACACACACAAAGACAAGACACTGGAGTCTAGAGTTGTGCCCTCAGGAGAGCTATGGCAACCATGGTGCTCTACATGGTGAGAGATTTGCCCAGTACAGTGATGAGTTTAAGGAGACACAGACAGCCATTAGGCAGCCACAGATCATCTTCATTGGTACTTTCTCTCAGTTAGGAAGCAACATGTCTATAATTCCAACAGCCTACTGGCTGCTGAATGCCTGCTTAGTTGGGACCAAATGTCCACATCTCTCTTCTGGGCACTGGGAGATGAAAGCTTATATGCAAGTATTTGGTAGGAGATATAAAACTCACAGTGAGAGACTGCTGCTTCATGCAAGTGGGAAAGGAAAGATATGTATGAGTGTGACATGGGGGAATGTGTTGACAGGAGTCACAGAATTAAAGAAATATGGCTGCATAGGTTCCTATGCAGGGGATGTTACCCCAGCATGGCATTTATAGAGTAATGGACAAAACATGGGAACTTGGATGCTAACTGTCTCCTGTCCTACCTGGATGATTAACTTCTTTTACTTCAAGTTCAAGAAATCCTGCAATTTGAGGAAAGGAAAAGAAATAGAGTTATCAGGACAATGATTCTGAAGCCCAAACTCTGCATCCAAATACAATGGAGACATTCTGACATTCCCTTACATTCATTGATCCTCTCTGGGAAACTGTCATGCCACAAGGTTGTAGCTGGTCAGTGGCAAACATATGCACCCAAGGTTGCCTAGTAAAGCCAGTAGTAGAGACAGCCTCATTTAGCAATGCAATCTAGCATTCTCAGGTACCATGGGTACATTGAAGGGGGTTGTCAAAAAAGTAAAGACAAAAAGGAACAACAGGAAGTTTCTCACCTTCATATCTGTGTGGCCATGTTGTGGGGAGAGCTCTCAAACTTTCAGACTGATCAGTAGATAAAGCCATCTACTCTAGTAGACGGGCTAAAGGAAGAACCAGAGTTTGCTTATGGTTATGGCTTGCATTCATATTACTCTGTGCAAGTTCAGAGTTACATGTTTTGATTTTTGAGTTCCCCGATCATGTGAAATTTATGATTTGGTCCAGATTAGTCTCAAACTGCAGTAATCCTCTCACCTCAACAAACCAAGGGCCAAGAGGTTCTGCTGGTTTTTGCTTGTAATTCTCTCTCTCTCTCTCTCTCTCTCTCTCTCTCTATTTCTCTCTCTCTCTCTCTGTTCCCCTCACTCTTTCTTCCTCTCTTTCTCCTCCTCTCTCCCTTTTTCTCTCTCCCGCCATCCATCCGTATTCCATCTCTCTCATTCTGTTCTCTGGTTATTGTCTTCCTGTTGGTGTATCTTTCTCTGTAGTTAAAACTGATGTTAAATTCCAATGTACTGTGCATACCACCATACCGCATTCCACATTTTTTATACAATCTGTCCACCTTATGTCATATTTTCAGGAGTTCAGAATGTTTCATAAAGAATATTCAGCCCAGAATGATATGGAGCATTTTGGTAGAGCACTTCCCGATAACTTATGAAAAGATGAGTTTGATTCCAAGCAACTTAAAAAGGAACACATTTGGGCTAGAGAGATGGCTCAGGGGCTAAGCCTCAGCCTCACGAACAGAAGGGCCTGAATTTTGATGCTGGATCCATATAAAAATGCTGGCTGGAAATGAAAGTAGCCTGCACTTCCTGCTTTGGAAAGTGGAGCCTGGGAAACCAGACTGAAGTAATAAGGAGGTAGAGCAATCCAGGGTGATCCCAAAGTCACCCCTGGGCTGCCACAGATACATGGTGCCTTCCTGTAACACATCCTTTTATGTGTAGATACTGACAATGGCACAATGAAAATCAAAAAAGTGAATTCACACAGTCTTAACCACAGAGCACCACCCTTTACTGTGCTACCGAGGAGCAAACCTGGGGAATCTGTTTCACTAAGCAAGTGCTCCATCTTTTTGTTGTTCGTTTGTGCATACATGATGTGTGTACACACATGCATTTGACTTGTGTGACTGCAGAGGCTCATGTGTGACATTGAAGTCATCCTGGATTGCTCTGTCTCCTTATTGCTTTGCTCTAGAGTTTCTTAGGACCTGCCTTCTAAAGGCTCAAATTATTGACCACCTCCATATCCACCTATCGTTTGTAATGGGAAATTAAATCTGAACTCAGGTTTGTTTGTTTGATCTCAGCCATCTCTCTAGCCTAAGTGTTCTATTATTGAGCTATGTTCCAGGCCTTTGTTTAATTTTATTTTGAAACAGGATGTCACTAGATTCCCTAGGCAGTCCTTGAAGTTGGGATCCTATTGCTTTAGCCTCTTGAAGTTCTGTGGTTCCAAGCCTGTGGTAACAAGCCTACTCCTTGTTAAAATATTCTGTGTTCTCAGCTCTAATCTTTGTATTGAGATATGTTCTCACTTTATAGTCGTGCTGTGTCTGGACCTCACTAAGAAACTCAGGTTGGTTTTGAACAGACAGAGTAGTTAAGGATGATCTTCCAGCCTCGGCCTTCCAATTGCTGGGTCACAGCCCTGCATCACCCTATCTGTTCCCCCTAACCTGGTGCTGTGTCATAATGAGTGACCATATGTTTGTGCAGCTGAACAGCCACCTGTCCTGATACACATCAAGCACCTACCATAAGAATTCCTCCATGCACATCACAAAGTGTCTGGGTGTGACCTTAAGAGATTGAATCGGGAACATGTAGACAGAGGCCAGGCATTCTGACTTCGCAGCACTCTCCACAGCTTCCAACCACTTCAGTGCATAGCTGCCTGGTCACCACCAAAAGAAACAAAAAGGGGCCAGCGCATGGGCGCAGGTGCTGCTGCTCAAGCCTGAAGATCTGAATTTCAGTCTCTAGAACCTAAGTAAGAGTGGACACAAAGATCCAACGCCACGAATTTGTCTTGTGACCTCTATCATGAATGCCAAGCACACTAGTTTTTTTTTTATAGGACATAACAAGAAAATTAATATAAATTTCTTGAAATTAGTTTTTCATAAATGAATAAAAGAATGTTCTTTTAAAGTTCTCTTCTTCCTCTAACAATCCTTTCTATGGGACTTTCACAGCAGATCTCTAATGACGGCTCAGAGCTAGGCATGGTGACACAGGCGTAATTCCCATTATTTGAAAGACTGAGACACAAGGAAATTCAAAGCCAACCTGATAAACTGAGTCGGTCTCAAAATTCCAAAGAAGTTCACGGGTGGGGACTGAGGATGCAACTCA
Source organism: Typhlomys cinereus (assembly GCA_023101885.1). Taxonomy (NCBI): domain Eukaryota; kingdom Metazoa; phylum Chordata; class Mammalia; order Rodentia; family Platacanthomyidae; genus Typhlomys; species Typhlomys cinereus. The sequence goes on along the minus strand of JALPQD010000055.1, from coordinate 8,115,333 downwards.
GCTGGTAGATTGCCTATCCAGGGAGCTCTGTGTTGCCCCTCTCAAGTGTCAAAGTGACACGCATGCACAATTTTGCCTGGTTTATCTGCCATTAGGGGTGAAATCCAGAACCATATATGCACACTAACTGAGCACTCTGTCAGTCTGAATCTGGATCTAAAGACCATTTTTAATCTTTGATCAATTTTTTGTGTGTTTTTTTTGTATTTGTTTTGCTCTCTTAAAATCCACACATTTGAAGCATAATGTCAATTACCCTATAATCTCACCAAGTAGGGAGCAGAAAAAGGAAAGAAGTTAAAGTCACCCCAGACTACATAGCAAATTGAGTCCTGCCTAGAGCCAAAAGACAAACAACAGACAAATAAACTCCACTGTTCACTGTAGGCATCCTTCCATAAGACATTGCGCATGGCATCAAGTCTTGCACCTTACTGATATAGATGTCAACATTTTCATATGAATTGTCTCATACTTACTAATAAAAGTCACACAAGGCAAGAATTATTTTTTTTCTGAGGCAGAATGTCCTATGTCCCAGGACTCACTATGCTAGTTGCAGAACTAGCAGGTGTGTTGAGGTTACAGGTGTGTGTCACCATCCTTGATTCATACAGAGATTGTGATGGATCCCAGGGTTCTGCATGCCACTCAAACACTCTACTGAAGGAGCCATAATCACAAACACTTTGTTGTTTGGTTGGTTTTCATTTTTAGAAATAGGGTCTTTTACCCTTGTTTTTCCTGGAAGGGAAGATCAAATGCAGGATTCCGCATCGACTTCCAAGAGATCAACTTATTGAACTATCTAGAGCTTAGTTTCATTTTCATTTTCATTTTCATGGTACAGGACCTTGCTTGGCATCAGACTTCTTGTGATCATCATTCTCAGCTCCTACATGCTGGCTTCACATCTTCTAAGCCATTATGATGTGGGTGACTTTGAACTCTTGATGTTGCCTCTATTGCGAAGTTACCTGGGTCAGAGGTGTGGGGTACCATGTCATGCTTCTACCTGTCTATATTTCTCATTCTTTAATTGGTTTTGGGCATAGCCTCCAGGTACCTAACCCTAAGCTGGTCTTAAACTCATAATCCTCCTGAGACAACACCACTGAAATGCTTGTAAAAAAAACAAACTATGGTATGATAGAATTTTATTTATTCTGTTCATTAAACACGTTTAGAAACATTTACATTAATGGCTCTCAATCTAAGTGATCAACATTCACGTTTTTATATCTCAATTCACAGACAACTACACTCAAAACCAACAATGGCAGAACTACCAAGCAGATGCTATTCCAGAGTTGGGAACGATTCCCATTAGTGAGTGCACCACATGTTCTTTTTTTTCCACTCATACAGACATAACAGGTACCCTGGTCCTCTCCTTCCCTCCACCCCTTCCTGGACCTCCCTGCTCCCTCCCCCCTTTTCTCCTTCCTTTCCCCCCTCCCTCCCTTTCTCCCAGTGCCCCTTCCCTACATCTCTGAAGCATCCTTTAATGTGTATATCAAACTTTCCTCTGGGTCCTCCTTTCTGATGAGGTGTAAGGACTCAGTGGCATTTCCTAGACCTCTTTGTTGTGCTCCCCTTAAGTATAGGAACACTATTGTGACTGTTAATCCCTTGCTTCTAAGGATCCTAGTGCTAGACTAGTCCATGCTAGACTTTGAGGGGTCAATGATCTGCTCAATGATCAACATATCACATGTTCTTTTTTGAAGCCAAATGATTTCACATGCAAAACTGAGTTGTGTGGAAAGGCCCTAAGACCAAACATTTACAAGGTTTGTGCTGAATCATTTAGGTAAGACGCACAATCTTTTCTTGTTTGTGATTGGATAGACAGAATTGGGCAGAGAAGTACCCATTAATTCCAGGTAGGGATATGTAAACAATTACCAAAAACAATTAATGTTATTGTACTATATTTAAGAGCAGCACAGAGCCACAAATTGCCCCTTCTGGCAATGGCCAGAGTGAGTTGTCTACCATTTCCCCCCTGACTGAGACAATCTCAAGGCTCAGACCCCTTGGACAAGCTCAGATCAGGATGCCACAGAGAGAGCAGAAAGGGGAGGAAAAGAAAATGAAATAGGGAAAGTCAAGGTGCTGCAGCAGGTGCAGTACAATCTGGAGTCTTGAAATTGTTCTTAAATTCCTGATGGGTCATTATTCTAGGCCACCCACATTCCCTCTTGATTAAAATACTGACTTATATAACCCTCTTGTTCATAAAATGAGAATACTTAAACCAAACATTGTGGCACTCACCTGTAATTCCAGGGTTTAGGATGCTGAAAGAAAATAATCATCAGAAGTTAGACTCTAACTAGGATTGGACACCAAGGTTCTGTCTACACACAAAACACAGAGGTACAGCTCAGTAAGTAGAGAACATGATGGCTGGTATGTGGCCCTATATTTGAGTCTTCAAATACAAAAGTTATACTGAGACAATGCCACAATGCTACCTGGCCACATTCTTGCCCTGGCCTGCTTTGAAGTTTGGGCTGTTTCCAATCTTTCTAGACATCTCTGAAGACTGACACCTTCCTTCTTGTTGGTCCTTGTCAGTGGGGCAGCAGTTTCTTGTTCAGACATGTCTGCTGTACCCCAGGACCCCAGTGTAACCACGATACAGGAGCTCTTTGCTACCTGTGACTTGAAGACATAGCACCAGAGGAAGGGATAGAGTGGACAAAACTACTTTAAGGAGCCGTGCAAATGGCTCAGTGGCTAAAGTGTGTGCTCCTCAAGCCTAAAGACCAGAATTCATTCCCATCACCCAAGGAAAAGCTCTACATGACACTGACCTCCATACACATACAACATGCCCAATATCACCGAAAATAAAATTGAATAAAAAGAAGTTAAAATGGCACCCTTATTCAGAAATCCATCAAAACAGTTGATTAGCACAAAGAAATCTGCCTTCTCTTCTCTACCCAGCAGTTTCTAGGGAGGAGAGGGAGGACAAATACAGTGACTTCTGATCAGATAGTCAGCCTCTAAGATGTGTGATGCCTCTGCTACTCTCTTCTTGTGGCTCCCTTTCCTTGTCATTCTGCATATACCTGGTCTCAGGTGTTTCTTGATACAAGAGTCAATTTCAGCTGGCATCAAAGCATCACCCTTGTGCTTCTTCAGGGATACCCCGGCCTGACCTCAGACTTCCTTTGTAGATTAAGAAACTTGGTATCTCCTGCCCAGTTATGTCTTTTTGTAGCAAGGAACTTGACATCTCAACAGTGTTTCCTTCTAGACAGTCATTGTGAGCACTAATCTGCACCTTCACTGAAAACTCTTTCAATTGCCTGTTTTTCTTTAATTATTTTGATATTTTGAGATGGGAATCAAAGTTGTGCCCAAGCTGGCCTTGTCTTCTGGTTGGCCTGTGATAACAAGACTGTTCCAGCAAGCCAGCAGTGGCTTAAAACATTGATATTACAAATTTGGTATCCAGAGGCAGGTGGCCTGCATCCAACACAATTACAGACCACAGACATATGCGGTAAGGAACAACTTCTCTCTCCCTCACCCCATGGCCGCATGGCAAGTTACTTTCTAAAACTCTATCCGTAAACTCCCCCCCCAAATCATGAAGTCCGAAAAATCTCCCAAAATGGGTGAAAGATATCAACCTATAGCTTCAGGAAAGAAACTGAATGTCTATTAAATTCTGTAAAATACAGACCTCCAGAAACAACGCACATCTCAAGCATGACAAAAAGTCAAATGATCTTCATGGGAACATTGGAAAAAGTCATAGGTGTAAATACATGGTATGGATTCTATGTAATATGCGGCTGATTAGCAGTTAGGACCTCTTGCCAGGCTCCCTGCTCAGATCTGTCTCTACTAGGTGAGATCTTAAGAGACAGACTGGAAAGCTGGATTGGAGAGTCATGCAGTCAGAGCAGTCCAACTTTCGTCTTTATCTTATACTTGTTACTGAGGGCAGGATGGGGTTATGAGTGTCATTGAAAAACCTACCTTGCTACTGTTCTGTCTTCTCAACTTTCTCCAGTGTAGTGCCTTGTCTCTTCCATCCACTCAACCCCTCCCCGGGAACCCACCAGCCCATCATGGGTTGAGAGTTAGAGCAAGGCTGGTGTAGGTCACTGACTGCAGAGCACGGAGCTCACATGGCAAGTTTGCACATTCAAGTTCTGCCTCCTTCTGGTACCACCTTTTCCTGTTACCCGCTAAGCTTAGACATACTTCCTAAAGTGGATGTTACAAGCCATCATGGAAGGCCTAATCCTCACAGCTGGATACTCCATGGTCCCTTCCACACCAGTCTCTGCAGACCAGTCCTGGGTGTCTCTTCGGGTGATGGCGACCTTCTGGTGGACTAGACAAGGACTTCAGAGCCCAGTGTACCCTGCACTGACCCGCTGCTCACACCTGGCTCTCAGCAGGTCTCTCTCCTTATCTACTGCTGCCAAGAACAGCTTTGTTCTCAGCACATAACTCACTCACCATTCATCCCTTACAAAGGCTCTTACAGAGTTTCCCATGAAGGAAAAAGACATGCTTTGTGCACAGCTCTTTCATCTGAGCACTTCATTGACTGGAATAGCCTGTTTGGAAACCTAGAAGGGTCTGGAAGCATTTCTTTTTTTATTTATTTTTATTTATTTATTTTTACATTTTTTATTATTGTTTCCGCTCATACAAACTTAATAGATACACCAGTTCCCTCCCTCCCTCCTCCTCCCCCCGAACACCCTGCTCCCCCTTCCCCACCCCTCCCTGGAAGCATTTCTAAAAAGGCATTTCTCAAGGTTCTTCCTGCCCGGGTAAAAACACATTGTTAGCATAGCCTAGTGATGCCAGAAGATGTGCTCATTCAGCTGCTCTATGGCACCCAGCTGCATGGTTCCCAGAACCTTCTATGTCCTGTACATGGACCTGAAGCTGATGCTCAGGCACTTGCAGCACAGCTGCACCTCTGCCCTTCTCATTCTCACACAGGAGGAGGTGGGCTTGGGGTGGGAATGAAATGTCACCATCAATGATAAAGCCTGTAAATATCGGCAAGGCCTTCTTCCCCATCTCAGCTGACCAGGGCTCACTGTGGGTGACTCACTGGTGGCCACTGGTAGGCAGGAGGGGCCTTGATTCTCTGCCTTCTTTTCTAGGGCCTCCTGTTAAAGGGTTTCTGATCCACATCCCCCAGTCTGTGCTCTTGCGGCTGTGCCTGATGTGTGCACAACAGGAAGGTGGCTCACTGTGCAGGGAAAGTGTAAAGTTCTCTAGGGAGCTCTGTCTCGTCTTCTGAAGGCTGAATTGCAGATGCCATCACATCTTTCTAGCACTTACCCAGCTTCTCAGAACCTAAAACTAGTTCTTCACACGTGTAGACCAAGTCCTCTTCCACTGAGCCATTTCCCCAGATCCTGTCTAAAATCTTCAAACCCTTCTCCCTTCTCTACAGCTTCTAGATCAGTGTGAGGGGTACCATGGAATCTGAGAGTTCCTGTGAGTCAGAAAGAGAATTTGTGTTCCAGTGACAGAATTGTGGAGGGAAATCTCTTGTACTTGGTGAATTACAGGCAACAGAATTGATGTAGCAGATGAATTCATTGTTATTCATTAGCCTTGTTGCATCCACCCTGAGGCTTCTCCTTTCTCTCCCCACCCACCCCTCTTTTAGCCTGCCTCTGCCTGCACCAGCACTACTGCCTGCACAGAAAGTACTCATGGCGGCTCATTAGAGTGGACTTGATCATTGGGTGCCAGCACACTATTCAGTCATAAGTTTATGGACAATACTTGTAAAATATAAATATTCTTTAAAATACATTAGAATGTAGAAAGCTATGTTCAAAAATCCAAAAGGAATAACTTCTCATATTGTGTGAGATGGAGAAGTGTTGTCTCTGTGTGTCTGCATGCTCACAATTGGCAGAGCTTCATGACTTCATTTGTCTTTTCATTTAGTCCAGGCAGCGTCAGACACTTGTAGGTAGAAGGGCACAGCATGAAAGAGGCAAGGGAAGTAGGGGATGGGGGTCCGATCAAGAAGGAAATGTGTTTTGTACATACCTTAATAATAAGCCGATGAGGTGATATCAACAGAAATGAATGAAGTCATTGCTGTGTGTGGGTTTAAAATCTTACCCTGAAAAGTCTCCTGAAGGGCTGAGTTCTAAGACACTCACAGGCCACTGAATGATAAGTACATCCAGAGAAAGGCAACCCAAGGGTCTTTGTTGGGTGATCATCACAGCATCCTTATGTTATCCAATGCAACAGGGGATCTCTGGGTACAACTGTGGCTGCCACCTGGAGAAAGCGTGGAGCTGGGTGTGTTGATTCTTCTGTAATCCCAGTACCAGGAATGCTGACAGGAAGATTATCTGGAGTTCAAGGCTGGCCCTGGATACATAGACAATTTTTATTTTAATTTATCAATCTCGGGATGAAACTCAAGTCACACATCTGCCTGTCAAGCAACGAGTCACTGTGGTACAACTTCAGTCCAGTTTTCTTTTCATGTTCCTTTGTTTCCAAATATCAAGGACAGAGTCCAGGGCCCCATGAATGGTAGAGCAATGCCTCAGGATATGTAATGACTTAGGTTCAATTCCCAGCCTCACAACAGCAATATATATATATATACATATACATGAAAAATAATATTAATTATGGTGTGTAATTTAGTACTTACAAACCTGATGACCTGAGTTTCATTCCTAGAAGCCCATTTGGTGAAAGAAGGAACTGACATCCGAAGCACTTTTCTGACCTCCACACATACAATATAGAATTTGTGTCTTCTCTCTCTTCCCTCTCTTTTTTGAATGAAAAATAAAGAAGTTTTAAAAATAAGAAACAAGGACTCTAGCTCCAACTTCAACCTCAGCCTTTCTGTGTTTTCTTTTCTATTTTTCTTTTTTCTCTGCTATCTAAAATGGAACTCGGGGTACCACACATGCTAAGTAAGCACTGTCCCACTGAGCTACAATGTCAAACCTCAAATCCCTATTCATACATTTTATTTTGAGTCAGGGTCTCACTAAGTTCCACAGGCTGCTTTGAACTTGAGACCCGCTCTTCCAACAGCATTGCCGAGGAGATAGAGCTACATACAGACTTGTGCAGAGTCTGAATTTGCCCTGTCAAAGAACAATATATGCTCTGGTCCTTCAGGAAAGAGCTCAAGCCAGAGAGCATGCTCAGGCACGGCATGGGGTTTTGCCCAGAGATGGGGAGGAAAGTTAGAGGATTTTCAGCTGTAGAAGAGGTTGCCTTTCTCTGCATGCACATGGCCTCAGATGAATGGGTCAATGAGACAGGAAACCCTGTCATCGTGTGTGGAGGCTGGAGGAGCCAGTTAATCGTCAGAGGCTGCTGCTGAGCACAGCCTGATGCTTGGGATTAAGGGCCCTCAAGCTTGAGTAGCACAGTAGGAGAAGAGCAGGAGAAGGTGACCCCACAAGAAGAACTTCCTCACCCCCATAGCTCTGCTGTCAGGCACGCCTCTTGCCTTAAAGCAAATGAGCCACTTTCGAAGAACAGAATTCACATGTGGAAGCATGGCATAAGGAACCTGGTCATTTTCTCCTCTTCTCTGCTAATAAGTTGCCCCACAAAGGTGTATGATTGCCTGAATGTGTAGAAAACGTAGTCTCCTTGACAAGAACATGTAGGGCTGAAAGAGAAAATTGCTTGGGAATTATTCAAAGATGTCTGATGCTCACACTGTGATATTCAGGCTCTGAGTACAAGTGTAATTATAAATCCCATAATAGCCTGTAGCTGCATCTCATGGAAATCAGCTTCTTTCCCTGCTGCCCAAGTCAATATGTGCAGGCATATATCTGTGTCCCATGACAAGACACTGGAAAGGCTATGAAGCTTAGCTTTTCCTTCCTTCATTAACTAATTAGATATCAGAACCCCAACCCAATCCCAAATCTCTTACGGATGGGATAACCCACCAACTGCTTCAACTTGAGCTTTTATTCTGGTTGTATGTTCTCCCAACTTAAGGTCAATATGTCCCCAGAGCTCTCTGTGTTCATAAAGATCCCTGTTATCATGGAACTCTATCTTCTTTCTGCCTCACACTAGCAAGTATACATGGCATATTTATTATGTCTGAAATGGCTCCATCAGGTCACTTGTTCTGGTATTTAACTATTTGAGAGAGAGAGAGAAAGAGAGAGAGAGAAAGGCAGAGACAGAGAGAGACAGAGACAGAGAGAGCTAAAGGTAAGGAAGAGAGTAAAAGGGGAGAAGGCATGCCCATGTAGGCGAAGGGACATGGGAAGAGGGCTCAGGAAAACTTTTAGAAGCCAATTTTGTTTTTTTAATGTGCCTTCTGAGAATAGAACTCAGATCTCCAAGTTTTCATGCAGGCCTCTTAAACTCTTAATTATCTTATTTCTCTTCAACTTCTCACTTCTGTCCAGAGTGAGCAGTACAAGTTCTAACTGAGCCCCTATTTTTCAACCCAACTTCACTAATTTTCCCATGTATTCATTCACTACTTGAAGTCCAAACACCCTTTCACACATGGGGAATTAAAGGCAGGCTATAGTCCTTCACACAGAGGCTGAGCAAGAGCTCACGTGGGGACTGTGTGGGTTGAGTCCTGCTACATTGTTGCTTAGTGCATGTTGTTTTGCCAGCAGAAATGCCCAAGCTGGGACAACATTGTAAAGAGGAAATCAAAACTCACCCTCACTAGATCTCTTCCCCAATTGCTGGTTCCCTAGCATGGAGATCCATGCAGTCCATCTCTGTGGACACTTCCCTCTGCCTTGCTGAGATGAGAAGAAAAGCCAGATTTTTCTCCTGTCTCCATCACTGTGGTCTCTAGGGCAATGCAGAAATCCCAGGAGTCCACTGGTGTTGAATATAGCCAAGATAGGCTTTGCTGTGGATTCCAGAGAAAGTTCTCCCATGCTTTCTTTTTTTTCTTTTTTTTTTTTCAAATTTCATTTCTATATTTCAGAAAACCTACTTGAATACACTTTGAAACAAGAGTACAACAAAATAGAATATACTTCAAATGTTGAATATACAAACTATTATAGTTCAAATCTGAACACTGGTACTTTCCCTCTTAAACTTCAACTAAAATAGAAAGAAAAAGAGAAAGAGGAAGGAAGGAGGAAAAAAGGAAAAAGAGAATGAGAAAGAAAACAAACACCACGTATTAGAGCTACCTGACAAAACTCCATGCTGAGCTTGAATTCCCCAGTGCTGGGAGAACCGAACCGGCGTGTGAGAAGCCAGGGCAGGTCACAGCAAAGGGCTGGCCAACTGTTAACTGTCCACATTAAGAAACTGACAGACTTAAACTACCATATAAAATGTTACATTTAAATTCTATAACAATACTGTGCTAGGTACAAGATTTTAAAATTTTTCTTTTAATAAAAAAGCTTTACACAAACGAGCCATTAGCTTATTTCAAGAAAGAAAACCGAAAATTAGTCTAAGGCCTTTGTTTTAAATCAGCTTAAGCTATATGATAAAAAAACAAAACCATCGCACTCGATCTTTTCTGCTCCCCCTTTCTGAAGCTGTTCTGGATCCGTTCAGTTCACATTCTAGATACCTACATCAGCAGAGTCTTCACATAGCACCAGTTTTAAGTGAGTACTGTGCGCACACAGTAGTAATTGCTGGTATGCATATAAAATCCATCAAAAGTTGCTATATGTAACAATGACATCACCTATCCCAACCCTCCCCAGGGAAAACTGCATGACCTCTCACAGGTGTTAGTGTTCCAACTCTTAGTGTAACGTGATAGTGTAGTGAGCTGTTTGGTCCCTTGCGGTCCTGTCTTGTGGTGGGTTCCTGTTCCGACTGTAAGAGGCAGTTTTCTGTCAGCATCTCAACGTGTAGTTGGCTCCCACTGAAACATGGGACAGGTAATCTATTTCCAGTAAGTCTGATTGCTCTCTTATATGCAGCAGAGTGTTTAAAGTCCCTTGACTTTCCGTGGTAACGTCCCCTGCATGTGTCGTCAGCACTGCACCAACAACAGTCACATACTCGCAGAGCTGAGCTGCTCATTTCTCACACATCACCAACCCTTCGGCTTTCATGGTCACAGGCAGGGCAATGGCGGAGGGTGCACTGACCACCACCACGTGGGTCACTGTCTTACTCCCATCGGCTGGTTTTTCTTCTACCAGCTGCAAGGTTTTCACGTCGTGTTCCTGCTTTTTGGCCAACGCTACCGACTTGACCTCTGGCCCCTTTAGGACAGCGCTGATGACCCGAGGCCAGAGGCCTGTTGGGCAGGCACCGAGAGTCTCATGACGGGTGCACCGTGGGCTATGGACACCGGGGTCAGAGCTCGCACAGCCAGCCGGGTTCCCACAATGTTAATGCTTCCCGAGCCAGTCAGATTGGACTTTGTCTGCAGGTGGCACTGTGCGAGCTGGGTGGCGGGGATGGTGATGATTTTGGCAGGCCGCATGGTGACTTTGTCTACATTTTCAGCCGAGGCTGGCATCACAGTAGGGATTGTCTGAATGACTACCTTTGGAGACGTCGCTGTGGTTGGACTAGTGCTGGTTATTAGTGGTGCACCTGCGTTGACCGACTGAACTGCCACGGTGGATATCTTCTGACCCAATGATGTCATTACGACAGGAACCTGCATCGCTACTCGTACTGTCCTTGGAGCTGCAGCTGCTGCCACAGATGCCGTGGTGGGAGGAGACCTGGATGAAGCATCCTGACCAGGGGAAGTGATATTCACAACTCTAGCCACACCCTTCTCTGCTCTGGAGCAGTTCAGAGATGAGTTTTTTCCACCACGAACAACGGTTGCAGCTTTGAGCAGACTCTCTGCAGACAGTGATACTCGTTCTAATGACTTCTCATCAGTGGCCACCGCTAAATCTTCACCGCAGGTTTCACTCTTGTCATCGTCTATAACCACTATGTTTTTGGGCATATCCTTGAACTGATACACAAGCCTCTGTCCTTCAACCTTTGCCAGAATCCCCCTTTGGTAGTAGTATCTCAAAGCCCGTCCCATGGTTTCGTAGTTCATGTCCGGTTTGTTCTTATGCTTTCCCCAAAGCTTGAGTCCACAAGCTTGAATATGCCCTTTTCTCTCTGCGTCCACTTAATGTACCTGGGACAAGTGTTTTTATCTTGAAGTAGGTCTAAAAGAAACTCCCACAGATAGGTTGTATTTCCTTTTCCTTCTCTGGGTTTCTTCTTAATGCCTAATTCAGGAGACCCATTGGAAATTGGTGACTGCTGGGTCTTTGGCTTCCGGCCAACTTTTTTCTTTTTCATTGGTTCGTGGCTATCTGGTGAGGTGGGCACGGGAGAGGCCTCCATGGGCTCAGACTCTTCAGTCGACACTTCCACCACCGTCTCTGTGATGACATCTGGCCTCATGGCCGCGTGGATAAACTCTGGAGTTGGTACACAAGGAGGAACAAACACTTCCACAGGACTTCTCGCATCCCTCAGGCAGGTGGGAGATTCCATATGAAGCAGGGCTTCAGCAGCTTCAATCGTCTTATCTGTACAGTGCACATTACTGCTATGACTGATGCTTCCACCGCCCGGATGAGCAGATCCAGCTGGTTCGTGGGTCCCTCATGCAGAGACGTCGCCATGTTTATCCCGGGGCTGGCGCTGCTGCTTCACATTGACTTCCACGGAGAGCGGCGCCGACAGAGGGGGAAGGCGGAACCCGCGGCCAGAGACACACGCCGTGCGGGCGGCACACACTCACATCCCATGCTTTCTTATCTGAGCACCTGGTTCAGGCAGCTGTAGAAGAAATGTACTTCATTCAGTTAGTGTCTCTCACATGGGGCAAACCTTCATGTTAGCAGCACATCCATCCCATCTAGCATAGCCTGCAAAGTCTCCAGGTCTCGGGTCACCATCAGTGCCCACAAAGGAAGGTAAGGAAAAGGTCAAGCCAGTACCACCACCTTCACCATGTGATTTTTTTCTGTTGATGAAGGCTTCCTTGAATAGTCCTGGGAAGAGTTCCATGGGCACATGCTTCAGTTCAGAGCTGAGCAAGGAATCCTCCCTTATCAGCCTCTTCCTTGCCAGCTGCAAGAGGGTGGGTGGGGCCTGGTGCTCACCTTGATGGGTCTGCAGGAGAAGAAACCTAGGAAGGCTTTCAGTCTTAAACATTGGGAGTCTTTCTCCCCGGAAATAGAAAAATGCCTCAAGGCTATATCAGTTCTCTAGCATTGGTAGACATCACACTTTACACAAGTCCACTCAATATCTGGTGGTGTCAGTGTCACAGTTTGCCCAAATTGCAACATGGGGGAGGCTCTCCCCAGCAGCCTTGACATTTGCACTACCAATCCAGAGATTCCAGTCCTGCTGCTCCTCTGAATCCTGTTACTCTGGGTAGGGTGACCCAGAAGCAGGCACGCTGAGCCCCTCCTTCATAGATGACCATATGATGGTCCCTCAAGGATCTCACAGGAAGGAATGGAAAAGGTGTGCTTGTTCAGTATGGGATCCAGGCTGGGAGCAACTGAAGATGGATGGGATGGACACCAAACACTGCAAATCCAGCATCACCCAATGGGCAGATGGGCAGATGGTTGTATGAAGAGACTATCGGGTTCATAGACATTATAAACAAATATCATCAGAGAAAGTAATCTCAAGAATTAGTTGACCATACCAGACTACATCTGTCCTACAGACCCATAAAATGTTGCAGCACAGACATAGCAAGGGCCTCAGAGACCTGTGGCCTACTGTGTGCAGCAAGAACTGACATCCCACTGTCCTTCGGACTTCAGCTGTGCTCTCTCTGCTGAGTGGCCTCAGGTAGTCCCCTCCCGCATCTGGAGCTGCCATTCATCAGGATCAGTTCTGGCCCTGGTGGGGACAGCTGACTACACCACAGCTCTCAACAAGGAGTCTGCAGACATCGATTTATCTAACAATAGGCCCATGTTGTTTCTTTTTTTAAATATATTTTTATTATTATTTCAGCTCATACAAACTTAATAGGTACACCAGCTCCCTCCCTCCCTCCTCCTCCTCCCGAATCCCCTGCTCCCCCTCCCCTCGCCCCTCGCTCCCCATCCTCTAGTGCCTCCTGCCCCAATTCCCAGAGAGTCCTTTCTTGTGCATGCCTGATTCTCCTCTGGGCCCTCCTCTCCAATGACGTACAAGGACCCAGTGGCCTTTCCCTGAACCCTTTCTCCTGTTCCCCTTAAGTATAGGAACACTGCTGTGGCTGCCATTCTCTTGCCTCCAAGGATCTTGGTGCCTTTAGCTGATGCTAGACTTTGTGAGGTCAATAGTGTGTTGGACATTGCGCAGGGCATGCAAAGTCCTATTATGAATGCTTTGGCCCTAACTTGTGTGGAGTATCTTGCAAATCATTGCTCCTCCCATCCTTTTGCTCTTACACTCTTACCGCCCCCTCTTCCGCAAATGTCCCTGAGCTTCAGGATGGGGAGAGATTAGGCTGGCCTAGTTCTAGGTGGTTGATATAGAGTCTCTGAAGTTCTGGATTGTGGTTTGTTGATTTTCTTTTGCAGTTTTGCTGCTCCTGCAATGCCCTTTACTCCATCCTGATGGGCACTGTATGTCACCCCCTGGCCAGAGATAAAAAGCTGTTAAACTGGAATCTTGTTATAAGAGCACATTCAAAGGTAGATATAATAAAAGTAGGAAACCACAGTGAGGGAGGGGTCAATCACCCATTTGCAAAATGGTTACTTTTTATCTTTCAGACTATATGCCCTCCTCTTCTGGTGAGATCATACCCCCTCAGTAGTAAATGATCAGAAACGAACGTCTGTGAACTTAATCAGATGTCTCATTACTTACTTGCATTCCTTGGAGGTCGATTTTCTCTGCTGTAACATGGTCCCCTCTCTCCTTGTGTCTGGTGTGACCCTCCAACCCCATCCCTCCTGTTCACAATCCTTGCAATTACCATATTACATAGGTTTACCCTTAAGTGTCTCCATGTGGTCTGGGTGAGTTTGGTACTAGGAGCCACCTATTAGGGAGTACGTACGGTGCTTAACTTTCTGGGATTGGGATACTTCACTTCATACAATTGTTTCTAATGACATCCATTTTCCAGCAAATTTCAGTAATTCATAATTTTTGATGGCTGAGTAGTACTCCATTGTATAGATGTACCACAGTTTCCTTATCCACTCGTCAACTGTTGGACATTTAGGTTGATTCCATGACTTTGCTATTGTAAACAGTGCTGCTAAGAACATAGTCGTGCTTGTGCTATCGAGGCGAACCTCTGCTGCATGGGGGGTTATTCCCAAAAGTGGAATAGCAGGGTCATATGGCATTTCAATCTTTAATTTCTTTAAGAATCTCCAGACGGCTCACCAGAATGGCTGTATGAGCCTGCATTCCCACCAGCAATGTAGCAGAGTTCCCCTCTCTTCACATCCTCTCCAGCACTTGTTGTTGTTTGTATTGTGGATTTTTGCCATCCTGACCGGGGTGAGATGATATCTCAGGGAGGTTTTGATTTGCATTTCCCTAATGGCTAATGAAGTGGAGCATTTTTTAAGATATTTGTTAGGCATTTTAATTTCTTTTTCTTTTTTTTATAACATTTTTATTATTATTTCTGCTCATACAAACTTAATAGGTAGACCAGTTCCCTCCCCCCTCCTCCTCTCCCCGAACCCCCTGCTCCCCCTTCCTCCCTCCCCATCTCCCAGTACCCCCCCCCAATTCCCAGAGAGTTCTTTATTGTGTATGCCTAACTCTCCTCTTTGTCCTCCTTTCTGATGACGTAAAAGGACCCAGTGGCATTTCCCTGAACCCTTTCTCATGTTCCCCTTCCTTATGCATAGGAACACTACTGTGGCCATCAATCCCTTGCCTCCAAGGATCTTGGTGCTTTTAGCCGATGTTAGACTTTGTGAGGTCAATAGTGTGACGGACATGGCGCAGGGCATGCAAAGTCCTATTATGATTACTTCAGGCCTATCTAGTGTGGAGACTCTTCAAATCATTGCTCCCCCCATCCTTTTGCTCTTGCAATCTTACCGCCCCCTCTTCCGCAAATGTCCCTGAGCTTCAGGATGGGGGGAGATTAGGCTGGCTTAGTTCTATGTAGATGATATAGAGTCTCTGAAGTCCTGGATTGTGGTTTGTTGATTTTATTTTGCAGTTTTGTTGCTCCTGCAATGCCCTTCACTCCATCCTGATGGGCACTGTATGTCACCCCCTGGTCAGAGACAAAAAACTGTTAAACTGGAGTCTTGTTATAATAGCACACTCAGGGATAGATGTAATAAAATCAGGAAGCCTCGGTGAGGGAGGGATCAGTCATCCATTTGCAAAATGATCTCTTTTCATCTGCCAGACTATATGCCCTCTCCTTCTGGTGAGATCATACCCCCTCAGTTGTATATGATCAGGAACGAATGTCTGTGAACTTAACCAGGTGTCACATTACTTACTTGCATTCCTTGGAGGTCGATTTTCTCTGCTCTAACATGTTCCCCTCTCTCCTTGTGTCTGGTGTGGCTCTCCAACCCCATGCCTCCTGTTCACAATCCTTGCAATTACCATATTACATAGATTTACCCTTGAGTGTCTCAATGTGGGCTGGGTGAGTTTGGTACTAGGAGCCACCTATTAGGGAGTACATACGGCGCTTAACTTTCTGGGATTGGGATACTTCACTTAATATAATTGTATCTAATGACATCCATTTCCCAGCAAACTCCAGTAATTCATCATTTTTGATGGCTGAGTAGTACTCCATTGTATAGATGTACCACAGTTTCCTTATCCACTCATCAACTGTTGGACATTTAGGTTGATTCCATGACTTTGCTATTGTAAACAGTGCTGCTATGAACATAGTCGTGCTTGTGCTATCGAGGCGAACCTCTGCTGCATGGGGGGTTATTCCCAAAAGTGGAATAGCAGGGTCATATGGCATTTCAATCTTTAATTTCTTTAAGAATCTCCAGACGGCTTGCCAGAGTGGCGGTATGAGCCTGCATTCCCACCAGCAATGTAGACGACTTCCCCTCTCTCCACATCCTCTCCAGCATTTGTTGTTGTTTGTATTGTGGATTTTTGCCATCCTGACCGGGATGAGATGATATCTCAGGGAAGTTTTGATTTGCATTTCCCTGATGGCTAAGAAAGTGGAGCATTTTTTAAGATATTTGTTAGGCATTTTAATTTCATCCCTGGTAAAGTTTCTTTTAAGTTCCAGGGCCCATTTTTTTTAAATTTTTTAATACATTTTTTATTATTTCAGCTCATACAAACTTAATAGGTACACCAGTTCCCTCCCTCCCACCTCCTCCCCCCAACCCCCTGCTCCCCCTCCCCTCACCCCTCCCTCCCCATCCTCCCGTGCCTCCCGCCCCAATTCCCAGAGTCCTTTCTATTTTTTCGACATAGCCATTAAGAGCTAGAAACTTACCTCTTAGGATGGCTTTCATTGTGTCCCAAAGATTTGGTAAGTTGTATTTTCATTATTATTTGTTTCCAGGAAATCTTGAATTTCCTTTATGATTTCTTCCTGAATCCAATTCTCATTCAGCATTATAGTGTGGAGTGTTTTAACTATTATTTGCCATGGCGAGTTTCTATATTGGTCATATCTGTTTGGGGTGCAGAATGCCTCTTGCATTTGGATGGGCCTCTCATTCTTTAGATGAGGGAAGTTTTCATTCATGATAATTTGAAAAATTTCCTCAGGTGTGGTATTTTGGGATTCTTGCTCTTGTATTCTATGAATGCACATGGTAAGCTTCTTTAGGGTGTCCCATAACTCTTGAATACTCCTCTCAAGCATCTTTTTGGCTTTAACAACCTCTTTCATTGAGCTGGTTAATACTTCCACTTTGTCTTCAAGATCTGAGATTCTATTTTCTACTTTGTTAGTTCTGCTGATAAGACTCTCTGTTGAGCTCTGGGTTGAAGATAACTTGTCTTTTAGTTTGATTTTAAACTCTGCCTGAGACTGTTTTAACTGCTCTATGCCTATTTTTATTTCTTGAACTGTTTTTCTCAACTCCTCCAAGTGTCTGTTGTATTCCTCTTCAAAGTGGTTGATGTTTAACTCCTCCCGGATTTCCTCTTTCATAGTATTGATCATGCTTTGATCTATCATTATGGGGTGAATTCTTTCGGTGGGAGATTGGTCTTCTTGGGTTTTGTTTCTCATGGATCTGAACTTCGACTTGGGGATTGTCGTTTTGTCTCTTAAGACCTTTCAGTTTCTGTGTCTTTTTAACTGAACTGATTTAGTTGGTATTACTACTTTCAGGCAGTTATTACTAGTGTTTGCCTCAGAGTTGGGTACGTTTGTGTGTTGTTATTGTTATTTCCTAGATGAGACTGTTAGTACATCAATTAAGTCAGATTTAGTAGACAGGGGGTGAATATTAGTACTTTTACGAATTAGTACCTTGGTGATATGTGAGGGTGAGTGGTATAATCCCTGAAGTTGTATATGTTTTGAGGGTGGCTATATGGAAAAGTTAATCTACAGTGATTAATAATTGAAAAGAGCAGGATGGTAAAAAAGGGGTTTACTTATCTTCAGGCTGGATGTGAAGAATCTCTCCGATGTGATAGGATGATTTTAGAGGATTTCTGATATATGAGCTTTGTCCCCTAGAGCTTTGTTTGAGTTTCCTTTGGACTCTGTTGAATTCTGAGGAGCAGTGTGTCCTCCCTGGATGGCAAGCGAAGGTCCCAGGTGGGTTGGAGGGGCAGAGGGGCTGAGCGCCATGGCAGAGCTCTTCACCTGGGACCTGGGGCATGGCCTAGTGGCCCACCCAAGTCTGGGGCAGCCTGGGTGTTGCTCAGTCTGGCTGGTGGGAGGAGCTGGGATGTGGGAGTGACTTGGAGGCTGGTGGATCTTACCTGGGAAGGAGGACCGTGAGTAAAAGTCCTGTCCTGGGCGTGCAGGATTGGCAGAGGGGGTGATGGCGGTGGGGAGGCTTCATCTGGGACCTGGGGCATGGCCCACTCAAGCTCAGGGCAGCCTGGGTATTGTTCAGGCTGGCTGGTTGGTGGAGCTGGGACAAGCGGGTGACTTGGGGGCTCGTGGAACTTATCTGGAAAGTAGGATCGAGAATGAGCATCCTGTCCCGCGGCAGAGCTAATAAATTTTTTTTAAGTTTATTTTTGCCTCTGTGTGTGTGTGTGTGTGTGTGTGTGTGTGTGTGTGTGTGCGCGCGCGCACGCCAAAGGGCATTGTGTCCCTGTGGAAGACCAAGGGTGATTTCTAGATCATCCTGGATTGTTTCTACCTCCTTTTGTTGGCTTCCCTCTGAGATTTCCCAGGTTGGAAGTGCTCTGGCTATTTCTGCCTGGCCTTCTTTACATGGGACCTGTTTCTTTACATGTGACTTTCTGTTTCCAAGGTAGAATCTTAACCCTTGAGCCGTCTCTCCAGCCTATGTATTGTAATACATATGAAAATCATGTATGTTCATATCTCAAAATCATTTATATATATCTTAATTACACATAAGCCAATGTAGATATACACTTGTTGTAGTTACTTTGATATTTTCTGATAAAAATCATGACAAAACTGCTTAAGAAAAAAATGGTTTATTTTTCTCTTACAATTGTCCAGTTACAGTTCTCAGTCCAGATGGACAGGAGAGCATGCACCATTTCACCAAAGGGCTGAAGGAAATGACCACACCATAACCACATAACAGCTGGCAGAGGATCAATCCCCACTTCCCACACCAACATGTCTAAGGAAGTATGCACAAGGATGGCAACCTCTTCTACCAGTATTTTATTCACCTGTCCAGGGCCAAGTTGCACCCAGGATGGATTGGGTCTTTCCCATCAATTAGACAATGTATTGCAGGTTTGCTCTGGGCTTAACTCAACTACTAATTCTCTATAAATGTGCCCAGAGCTCAAACCCACAACCATCAAGTTATATCTATGCTTAATTATAACAATGCCCACACATGCACATTATATTTTAATGATATATATTTACATATGAATTAATAGTTCTACATAGCACACGTGTATGAGATTTGTAACAGAAGGTACACACATGTTCGTGACAGGCTGAATTCAAAGTCTGACCTCTAAAATAACTAACTAGACCAGTTGCTGCTACTTCTGTAGTGATGTTGTATGTGAATTTCTGATGACATCCCCCACCTTGTGGTATGTTGTGGAACTACCTGTGAACATCACAGCCTGGTGTCCCAACAGGAAGGGACTTGCAGCTATGAATCTATTTAGTGAATAGCTATCCAATGTGTTTCGTGAATTTCACAGTGCAATAGACACGGGCATGGGGAGGAAGAGGCAAGAGTGCAGGTGGCTGTGATTTCTGCCATGTTTTTACCTGGAATCTGAGATTCGGCTTTAGCAACTGAACCTTCCTACATATATCTCCAGTGTTTCTATGAATATTATAAATAAAACTCTCCACCCAAAAGCAAATAGACAAACTAAAACTCGACAATCACCACCAACAAAAGCAATAACAAACATAACTCTCAGGTCTGTTTTTTTTCCCCCATGCTTTATGTTGTCTGTGTCTATACACGCTTCTGTTTTAACACTAGGCAGTGATGCAAATCTAGGTTGGCAATAGTCCTTCTGTAGACCTGTGGCTATATAAACAAGGAGTTTGGTAGGTAGTGAGGTGTAGGAGGAACGGATCAGGCAGGCCTGTACTGTCTGTGTGGGCCGCATGCACAAATGCAACTTCCTCAAGCTAGAACCTGGCTGAGAGGACCAACCCGGACAGGACAACACAGCAAAAACCTCACGCTCGGACTTATGGGATGTTGGGTGGGGTATATAGGCTGCCCCATACTCATATAAATTAGCCAGCCTGCAAGCCTGCGAGCCGGCTCTTGCCAATCACCTGACTCCCGGAGTCTGTGTCGTTGACTTTGCGCCAGCTTATCCCTACCCCCAAGGGTCTCCGTGGGCTCCCCAAGACTGCTACAGTGAGGGGGTACTGACCTTTCCATCAACATCCGTAAATCATCCATTGCTCTGAAAGCAACCATAATAAAACTAATGGGATGCCAAACTGGATTCACTCAAAGGATTCTATGTTGTCAACATCTCAAATTGGAGGCATATACTTCTCTCATATGTCCCCTGGAAATTCATACAACACATATTTGTAGAAAACCTACTGTAACTTCATAGTGAAAACAGAGTGACTTCCCCCTAATTTTGGCAATCAAACTCAGATATTAACTTTTGCCACATTGATTCAACATGGCACCAACAGAACAGGATTTTGCTAAAGAGATCCTTCAAGAAACTATGGCGTTTAAAAGGACTTGGATGACAAGGAAAGATTAAGTAATCTTTTAATACCTAAGATATAACTCTGCATAATAAAGAAGATTCTGCAGGACCATCAAGAAAATAATCATAGATATCAAAAGGTCCAGCAAAAAGGAAGTTGTTGCAGGATATAGGGTTGAGGTTCAAGAATGCATTGTTTTTGTGTACACTAACAATGAATATTCCAAAAATATAATTATAGTACGATTCTGAATAGCATCAGAAAGAAAGACAACATGAGGAAGGATGTTAGGGAAAGTGTCAAACTGTCTACTGCCCCAAATTGCAGAAGTCCAAAATGCCTGGCCACAGCCAAGAATGGGGCAAACAAGCAAATTTTATTAAATACCAATAAAGACCAGGTGAAAGAGGGGGTGAGTTTTTGCTTTGATTGCCTGTTTCTAAGACTAAGCAAATGCAGCGCAAAAGAGCCCTGCCATCCCTAGATTTTAGGGTGTGGACATGGGAATGGCATGACTGAGAAGCGCCAAGTGCTAGAAGATGCCAGGATAAGAACGTGGTTGTTCAGGACAAACGGGGGCATCGTTCAGAGCCTGCCACAGGGCTGGGTCAGGAAATTACAATCCCCTGGCAGACAGAGCCTGGAGACCTGCAGAACTGCAAAGGATCTAAGTGTGTCCAACCGCCTTTGTGTTTCTGCAGCGATGGATAGGGTTTGGCACGTGGGCACCAAGCCTGTGTGTGTGGGGTCCTGTCATTGGCTGGTGAGGAGTGCACATGCTCAAGCTGCCTGGCTAGTTTAGAGGTGTGGCTAGGCAACCATGTGCTGAGCTCAGTTGCTAAACCAAGAACCTTCCTTCTGGGATGTTCCTTGTAGTTCACTGGCGAATGGTTGTTTAAGGTATTCCAGCGATTGTTCCTCAGAGATGGAGAACCTCAGACGCCCATCTCCTGCGAGTCTGAGGAAAGTTATTCGGGGCGGCCCTGATATGGTAAACGAACATAGAGACCAGGCAGGGTCCAAGAGATCCCCGGCCTCCACCAGGAAGTCCTGTGACTCCAGCTCAGAGGAAAGTGACAGGGGGGGATGGGTCCCCAAGGAGGGTCCCTGATAAAAGGAACATCAGACACAGATGCCAAGCAGGGTCTGCGATGGTCCCGGCCTTCTCCAAACAGAAAAGAGGAGACTCTGACTCAGAGCCTCCAATCCAGGTCTTAGGTACCGCGACACCAGGAGACCTGAGAGGACGGGTGATGCCTGAAGAGTCTGAAGACAGTGGCTGGGAGATGCCCAGGTGGCTGGAACGCTTGCAAATGTGCTGCCTGGGCTATGCAAATGAACATAGAGACCAGGCAGGGTCCAAGAGATCCGCGGCCTCCACCAGGAAGCCCTGAGACTCCAGCTCAGAGGAAAGTGACTGGGGGTCCCCAAGGAGGGTCCCTGATAAAGGGAACATCAGACACAGATGCCAAGGAGGGTCTGCGATGCCTGTAGGCTTCTCCACGCAGAAACAGGCGACTCTGACTCAGAGGCACCAAGCCAGGTCTCGGGTATGGCAACCACCACACCAGGAGACCTGCAAGCCAGGGGATGTCCATCGACTTGGACTCTGAGGAAAGTGACAGGAAGCCCCCCAAAGTGGGTCTCAGGTGTGCAGAATCCACAGGAGGAGACTTGCAAGGACGGGCAACCCCCTAGACTCTGAAGACAGTGGCCCGGAGCCCCAGGTGGCTGGAATACTTGCGAAGGGTCTCCCTGGGCTGTGACTGTCTGGAGGACGCAGAGATCCACGAGATCCCTACTTTACCACTTCGGGTACGTGGCGGAGGCTGCCCCACCATGCTGTGAGTGTGGGTGCTGCAACCAAACTCCAAAAATTTCTGAGGAGTGGGGCATTCAGTGTGAATGACCCGGACATAAGGAACAGGTGGGTACAGGGCACGAGACAGGCAAGACACAAGCAAGGTCAATGAGTGAAGAGCTCTCCTTCCCGGGCTCCATCCCAAGGCAGCGGCTGGAGGACCTGTTTCTGCTTTGGCTGAAGTTTCTGGATTTCTGCCCATCCTCAGGCTGCTAGGCATCTGAGACACGAACAGTTCAGGTGGAGCCAGCACCCAGGCCTCTTCCTGAGAAGCAAAGCAAAGCTAAAATTTAGCTGCTTTCCAAATTCGTGCACTTATGCTTCCTCTTTCAGAGCTCTTTACGGGCTTCTTACTTCTCTGTTAAAAAGATGTGTAACATTTTACTTTCGCTGTACATATTTCCAAAAATTGTGTCAAATGCATTAAATACTGCATTAAGAGACAATTTTCTTCATAAAAATATCAACTTGTTTAGGGCCAAAGCAATCATAGTAGGACTTTGCATGACCTGTGCTATGTCCAACATATTATTGACCGCACAAAGTCTAGCACTAAAGGCACTAGGATCCTGGAGGTTAGGGACTGACAGTCACAGTAGTGTTCCTAAGCTTAAGAGGAACACAGAAAAGGGTTCTGGGAAATGCCCCTGGGTCCTTGCACCTCATTGGAGAGGAGGACCCAGAGGAGAGTTTGGCATGCACATTAAAGGATGCTCCGGAGATTGAGGGGGGGAGGCACTGAGGGATGGGAAGGAAGGGAGAGGGGAGGGAGGGAGGGGACTGGTGTACCTGTTAAGTTTGTATGAGCGGAAATAAAATAATAATAAAAAATCAACTTGTGGGCTAAAATACACCGAAGAGAATCTAATACCCATTTTTATGTTAGTGTAATTAGCATACATATGCTTTACTGAAGGAGCTCACAACGATTGTTATAGGTACATGTCTGTGTGTGCACACAGAGATGTATGTGGGGGGGCAAGATAGAGGTTGAGATCAGGTTTTACACCAGTCACTTTCTAGCCTTCCTCATTTTTTTTTTAAACAGGACCTCTCAGCCTGAAGCTCATTCAACTGAGTACACAGGATCCTCCTAATCTCCTTCAACACCATACCAAGCCCCAGTGACAGATGACAGACAGGAGCAGACACACTGGCTTTTTAACATATGTGCCAGGGATCTAAACTCATTTACTCATGTTTGTGAGGACAGTACTTTAAGCCCTGAGCCATCAGTGCAGCCTTTATTTCTTTCTTGATCTCATACTAGGTAATCTAGTGGCACCACTGTAAACCAATAGATTTTCCATATTCTTTGTATGCTTAGTTCCTGAGTCCAGTTCTGAAAGGTTACTTAATCATCTCCATGGTATAATATACTGACAAACTGTTTAGTTTGGTTACTTCCGAAGTAGGAGAAGAGTTCACATTTTATACTTCTCAAAACTCCAGTTTATCTTACCTTTTTTTTCATTTCGTCCCAACTTCAGTAGAGTTGAGTCATCACCTCCCAGGTTTCCTGGACATAATGATATAACCCTTGTTTCTCTATAATGTGCTTCTCTCTCCACCTTCAGCAGCAGAGTTCTACCCTTTCTCAAGCATATACTTCAAAGCATGGTTATACATTCTCTATGATATTTCTTTCATGGTTCCGAATTTTGAGATGTATTCTATAGGGAAAGAAGGTGGATGATTAATTGCTTCATTTCGTTCTCATGTGTTTTTGACTGAAGGGCTTGCTATATGAAAATGACTTTATCGGTACAACCCACAGGTGTAGTAGTGGCAAAGGCAGAAATAATTAATATTTAACAATCCATTTTTCTTATACACTGAGCCTCTCACAAGCCATAAGGCTTCTTGAAAAGTTAGAATCATTTGCCCCTTAGCATCACGTAGAAGAAAAACTGTGAGTATACAAGAGTGATTTTGTCTGTATCTGTCTTTTGGTGTAAAATAACAAAAGTGAATTAGATGATTTTTAGCATCTTAAAACAGGGTTCCACCTTACACTAGCTAAAGATCTTGAGCCCTGACTGTACTTATAGTCCTTTTCTTCTTGTCTATAATTGGCAGTAAGCAAACATCACATTATTAAGAACATAAATCAATTAAAAACCAATCAAAGAGTGGAAACAAATCCCAATATTTTGCTTTTAACCTATGTAAGATTATAGTTTCATGAATCTGTATGTTTTTATCTGCATGAAGTTTAGGTCTATCACATTCTAATTTCCATCAACGGTAATAAATAAAATCTCTCTTCATATTGTACTTATTTTCCACACTGAACTAAAGTTGTATTTTCTATAACACTACCTCTTCCGTTTAGGTTCTTGTAGGTATGAATTCTAGTATAAGTGGTTATTTGATTGAATTTTATTGATCTTGGTGCTCTCTCTGTATAGACATTGAAGACAGAGACTAAGAGACACAAATCACGATATAAGAATTGGGCCATCCTAATTGGGTGGGTTTGTTAAACTAAGAATGAGGGTGCGTTTTAGTTTTGAACTGATTGCTTGAGGGGTTTACTTTTTCTTTCAGGACTAACTCGCTGCCCTCACTGGTTTACAGTTGTTTCAGAATCCAGACACTTAATATAACAAGCAAATATGATCATAGGTATAATATTTTGGGACATAGTATAATTGTAGCATAAATCTGTGGAGATAAATAGGATACAATAGGACAGGAAGAATTCGAGTTATCCCTATTGCAGACAACATGATTCTATACCTGAGAGACCCTAAAATCTCCACCAGGAAACTCCTGGAAATAATAAATAAATTCAGAAGATTGACAGGTCACAAAACTATGTTCAAAAAAATCAGTGACTTTCGTATACACCAAAGACAAACAAAAAAAGTCCTGAGAGAAACAATTCCATTTATCATAATACCAAAAAATCTGAATTATCTTGGAATAAATATAACCAAGGATGTAGAGTCCTGTACAGTGAAAATTCTAACACCCTAAAGAAAGAAATTTCAGAAGAGAGCACAAGGTTGAAAGACGTCCCATGTTTCTGGTTGGTAGAATTACCATCATAAAAAACATTCATCCTACCAAAAGTGATATACAGAGTCAATGCAATACCAATCAAAACAAAAGAATATATGAAGCATAAGAGGCAAAGGATAACAAAAACGTCCTGAGTAGTAAAAATTCTGCTGGAGCTATCACCATACCAGATATAATCTGTACTACAAATCCATACTAATAAAGAAAAGCATAGGACTTGCTCCCAAACTGACACATGGGTCAATGTTAGAATTGAAGACCAGATGTAACCTCATACATCTAAACCAACTCATTTTTACATAGAAAAACATAGAAACATTTTTACATTTTACATAAAAACCATTGGAACTATATCTACATGCAGAAGAATGAAACTGGACCTTATCTGCCACTGCACAAAAATTAACTGCAAATGTATCAATCACCTCAATGTTAAACCAGAGACTATAAAACCCTAAAAGAAAGAATAAAAAACCCTTGAACTGATTAGCCTAGACCAACATTTTCTGGACAGCACTGCAAATGCACAGGAAATGTGGCCAACACTCAACAAGTGAATTTCATGAAATTAAAATAGACAGAAGATATTGT
Source organism: Typhlomys cinereus (assembly GCA_023101885.1). NCBI lineage: Eukaryota > Metazoa > Chordata > Mammalia > Rodentia > Platacanthomyidae > Typhlomys > Typhlomys cinereus. The sequence goes on along the minus strand of JALPQD010000055.1, from coordinate 8,089,585 downwards.
GAATCATGCCAAAAAGGCAATGTACAGATTGGGAGAAAGAAATATCTGCTAACCACACATCTGTTAAAGGACTGACATCCAGAGTACACAAATACTCAAAACATTAAATAAAAGACCCGTAACCAATAAATTAGACCTGGATTTAGGATTCGAAAAAAGAAAATTATCAGGACAAAATTCAAATGTCTGACAAATACATTAAAAATGTCCCACTTCCCTAGTCATTAGTGAAAGCTAATTTAAACCAGCCTGAGGGTGTCATCTCACCTCACTCAGAATGGCTAAAATCACTTTTATTACATCTACCCTTGAATGTGCTATTATAACAAGACTCCAGTTTAACAGCTTTTTGTCTCTGGCCAGGGGGGGTGACATACAGTGCCCAGCAGAATGGAGTGAAGGGCATTGCAGGAGCAGCAAAACTGCAAAAGAAAATCAACAAATCACAATCCGGAACTTCAGAGACTCTATATCAATCACATAGAACTAGGCCAGCCTAATCTCTCCCCATCCTGGAGCTCAGGGACATTTGCGGAAGAGGGGGCGGTAAGATTGTAAGAGAAAAAGGATGGGAGGAGCAACGATTTGCAAGATTCTCAACAATAGTTGGGGCCAAAACAATCATAATGGGACTTTGCATGCCCTGCACAAGGTCCAGCGCACTGTTGCCCTCATAAAGTCTAGCATCTGTTAAGGGCACCGAGATCCCTGGAGGCAAGAGATTGACAGCCATAGTCGTGCTCCAATGCTTAAGGGAACAAGAGAAAGGGCTTATGGAAATGCCACTGGGTCCTTATATGTCATCGGAGAGGAAGACCCAGTGGAGAGTCAGGCGTACACAATAAAGGACTCTCTGGGAATTGGGGGGAGGCACTGGGGGATGGGAAGGGAGAGGAGGGGGAGGAAGGGGGTTCGGGGAGAGGAGGGGGAGGGAGGGAACTGGTAAAAATTTTTTAAATGTATAATTACATTTTTTAATAAAAAAAGAAAAAAAAATTTAAAATGTATAATTACATTTTTAATAAAAAAATGGCTAAAATCCAAAACACAAAAAATAAATGTTGGGAAGAGGAAAAGAGGGGAGAAGGGAACCCTCATGCAATGCTGGTCAGACTGAAAACTTGTACAACTGCTCTAGAAATCAGTATGGTGGTTACTAAAGAAGTTAAATAATGAAATAACTTTTGACACAACTATACCTTTCCTGGGAATAATCCGAAAGAAAGGCACATCTTACTGTAGAGATAAATGTCCATTGCAACTCTATTCACAATAGCAAAGAAACTGAATCATCCTAAATGTGGTATATATGCACATTCAGCTGCTAAGAAAAATGAATTAATGAAATTTGCTGTAATGGATGAGATGGGAAGAAATACTGAGGAAAGTATGCCAGATAAAGAAAGACAGACACTGCACGTTCTCCCTTGTAAGGGGATCCTAGCTTTCAACCCTCTAAATGATATACTCAAAGAGAAATTTCCATAACACCCACAAGCTGCAAAGCAATGTAAGTTGGGCAGCAGGTGGGAAGAAGACAACAAAGGAGTGAAGACAAATGAACACAGGGAAATAGATGAATAAGGACATTATGGAATAAAAAACCCCAAAGGACAGGAAAGTAAGGCGATAGGTCTTAATAAGAGGTATGTGAAAAGCAGAAGGAGGACAAAGAGGAGGAGGAGGAGGAGAGGAGGAGGAAAAGTGGCTGAGAGGAAAAAGAATATCAAGAGCTTCACCCAGTTATGAAGGCTGAAAACTACTACACCTCTCCTAAGAAGAATCTAGGGGAGTAACAGTAGTATGTAAGACTCATGGATAATCTTTGGGACACAATGAAAGTTGTCCTAAGAGGCAATTTCATAGCCCTTAATGCCTACATCAAAAAAATTGAAATGTCACAAATAAATACCTTAACAATGCAGCTTAAAGCTTTAGCGACACAAGAGCAATTTGATCCCAAAAAGCAGTAGTAGAGAGGAGATTAGGAAAATAAGGGGAGAAATATCCGAAATTGAGATTAGGAAAACGATACAGAGAATCAAACCCAGTCAAAAAGCTGGTTCTTTGAAAAAATCACTAACACTGATACACCCCTAGCTAAATTCACCAAAGCAAGAGAAAAAAACACACAAATTAACCAAATTAGAAATGAAAATGGAGTTATCACTATGGAAACCCAAGAAATTCAGAGAATTATAACATCATATCTCAAAAGCTTATACTCTGTGAAATTTGACAACACAAAAGAAATGGATGAATTCCTAAGTAAGCACTACTTACAGAAATTGAACCAGGAAGTTGTGAATTATTTAAATAGTCCTATAACATATGAGGAAATCTATGAGTAATCTCGAATCTTCCCAACAAGAAATGTCCTGGACCAGATGGATTCCACACAGAGTTCTACCAGACATTTAAGGAGCTAATAACACCAATAATCCTTAATATGTTCCATCAAATAGCAACGGAAGGAATACTAGCAGATTCTTTCTACAAAGCTAATATCGTCTTAATCCAAAACCTAATTAAGATACACTTTAAAAAAGAAAACTATTAGCCAATCTCTTCGATGAACACAGATGCAAAGATTCCACCCATATAATCGTAATTCACCATATAAGCCAGTTTAAAACCCAAGACCACATGATACTCTTGATAGATGCAGAAAAAAGCTTTGACAAGATCCAACAGCCTTTTATGATCAAAAACTCTAGAGACAGTTGGAATGGAAGGAACCTTTGTCAATATAATAAAAGCTGTCTACAACAAGCCCACAGCAAGGATCATACTCAATGGGAAAACTCAATTGCATTCCCACTTGATCAGAACTAGACAAGGCTGTCCACTTTCACCACTTCTATTCAAGACGGTACTTGAAGTCTTAGCTGAAACCATAAGACAAGAAAGGGAGATAAAGGGATTCGAATCGGCAAGGAAGAAGTCAAGTTATCTCTATTTGCTGATGACATGATCTTATACCTAAGTGGTCTCAAGAACTCACCAGGGAAAACTCCTGGAACTGATACAGAAGTTCAGCAGGGTAGCAGAATACAAAATAAACATACAAAAATCAGTGGCCATTCTTATATGCACAGAATGAAAGAAGTGAAAAAATCCCTGTGAGAAGCAATCCCACTTATTACAGCCCCTAAAAAAATGAAATACCTTGGTATAAACCTAACCAAGGAAATAAGTGACCTTTACAATGAAAACTTTAAAACCTTCCAGAAAGAAATTATAGAAGACATTAGAAAGTGGAAAGACCTGCCACGCAGAATCAATATCATAAAAATGACTATCCTACCAAAGGCAATATACAAAAGATTTAATGCTAACCCAATTTAAAATCCCAAAGCAATTCTTTAATTAAGAAGTTGAACAAATAATTTCAACTTTCATATGGAGGCACAAAAGACCCAAAAATAGCAAAAACAATCCTGGAGTAACAAAATATTGCTGGAGGTATCACCATACCAAACCTTAGTCTATACTACAAATCCCATAGTTATAAAAAACAGCCTGATACTGCCTCCAAAATAGACACACAGGTCAATGGATAAGGGTTGAAGACCCAGTTATAAGCCCACACAACTACAAGCCATTTGATCTTTGACAAAGGGGCCCAAAAAAATCCAATGGAAAAAGAACAACATCTTCAACAAATGCTGCTGGAAAAACTGGATCTCCACATGCAGAAGATTAAAACTGAGCCCGTACTTGTCACCATGTACAAGAATTAATTCCAATCGGAAATCCAATAGCGCAATCAATACAACCAACACTTAACAGATGGGATCTATTGAAATTAAAGAGCTTCTGTTCAAATAAAGAGATTGTAAGTCCAGCACAAAGGCACCCACAGAATGGGAGAAAAATCTTCACTAAACCACGTATCTGATGGAGCTCTATTATACAGAGTGCACAAAGAACTTAGAAAATTAAACACCAAGGAAACCAATGGCCCAATTAAAAAAATGGGCCTGGAATTAAAAGAAACTTTACCAAGGACAAAATTATAATGTCTAACAAAATATCTTAAAAAATGCTTCCACATCTTAGCCATGAGGGAAATGCAAATCAAAACCTCCCTGAGATATCATCTCAACCCTGATCAGAATGGAAAAATCCACAATACAAATACCACCAAATGCTGGAAAGGATGTGGAGAGAGGGGAAACTCTCCTACATTGCTGGTGGGAATGCAGGCCCATACAAGCACTCTGGTGAGCTGTCTGGCGATTCTTAGAGAAGTTAAAGATTGAAATGCCATATGACCCTGCTGTGCCACTTTTGGGAATAACCCCCCATACAGCAAAAATTCACTAGGATAGCACAAGCACGACTGTGTTCAACCAAAATGTCCAACAGTTGACGAGTGGATAAGCAAAAATGTGGTACCATTTATAACAATGGAATACTACTCAGCCATCAAAAGATGATGAATCTAACTGCAATTTGCCGGGAAATGGATAGAAGTAGAAACAATTATACTGAGTGAAGTATCCCAGACACAGAAAATTAAGCGCCACATGTAATCCCTAATAGGTGGATCCTAGTACCCAAACCCACTTAGTGACACACTCAAAGATAAATCTCTGTAATACCTACAGTAATTGCAAAGATTATAAACAGAGAAGGAAGGAGGGCCCTGCCAGAAACAAGGACAGATGGGATCATGCTACAGCAGAGATAATAGGCCACCATTAAGGACTGCAAGTAAGTAATGAGACATCTGGTTAGGCTCACAGACTGTCCTTCCTGGTCACTTACAACTGAAGGGGTATGATCTTACCAGAAAGGGAGGGCATACAGTCTGGCCAGATAGAACGTAACCACTTTGCAAAGGGAGATTGACCCACCCCTCCTCACCAAAGTCTCATACTCTTATTCCATCTACCTTTTGAATCTATTCTTATAATAAGACTCTATTTTTTATATATTGAAGGATATTATTTAATGATCCATTCGTTTACATTATTTTATGGGAAATGTTTATTAACAGTACAGAGACTAAACTCGGCAGACAATGGATGTTATCAGTTTAGATATCATCAGTTTATTATAAAAGGGAGGCGCAGAAATTATTTACATGATGAAATATTCAGAACTTCAGTGGAATGGGCAGCTTCCGTGATGCCATCTTAATTGTGACTTCAGTCTACATACTTTCCAAGAATGTCAGCATCTCTAAATAGGAAATAATCTTTGTCTCTAGAATTACTTTGGTGCCTCCATATTCTGGGAGAAGAACTTTATCTCCAACTTTCACACTAAGTGATTGAATCTCTCTGAGAGCCTGATCCCACAGCTACTACAGTGGCCTGCAATACTTTTCCTTGAGATTTTTCTGGAAGCATGAGGCCACCTTTGGTTACAGTTTCTGCTGGAAATCTTTCAACCAGTATTCTATCAAACAGTGGAAGAAAACTTTCTAAACGCCTGCGCTGCCATGACTCACACCGCCGCCGCCACAAGGAGACCAATAAAACTCTATTTTAATAGTTTTTTATATCTGGTCAGGGGGTGATATCCAATACCATCAGGGAGAGAGCCAAGGGCATTGCAGGAGCACCCAATATTGAAAAAAAAAAAAAAACAACAAACCATAATTCAGAACATCAGAGACTCTATATCAACCACCTGGAATCAGGCCCTGCCTTAATCTCTCCCAATCTGGAAGCTCAGGAAATTTGTTGGAGGAGAGGATGGTAAGATTATAAGAGCACAAGGATGGGGAGGAGTCATGATATGCAAGATACTCCACACAAGTTAGGGCCAAAGCTATTATAATAGGACTCTGCATGATCTGCGCAATGACCAACATATCAGTGACCACTCAAAGTCTATCATGGACTAGAGGCACTAGGATCCTTAGAAGCAGGGGATTAACAGTCACAATAGTGTTCCTCTACTTAAGGGGAACACAAGAAAGAGTTCTAGGAAATGCCACCGAGTCCTTACACCTCATCAGAGGAAAGTTTGACATACATTAAAGGGTGCTTCCAGAGATGGGGGAGGGGCACTGGCGAAAGAGACAGGAAGGAGGACGGGGGAGGGAAAGGAAGTAGAAAAGGGGGGGGAAGAAAGCAGGGAGGCTGCAGGGAGGGGTGGAGGGAGGGAGGGCGGGGACAGGGGTAGACTATTACGATTTGTATGAGCAGAAAACATAAAAAAAATTAAAAAGAAATTAAAAAAAAAGAAGACTCATGGATACACAATCACACTCTGAATGCGTTCTAAAACCCTTACTGTCAGGGAAATCATACTTGATACTGTAAACCTACCGAAGTAACAGCAACAGAAAGTAAATAGACAGGATAATATGCTTTAGTATTAACTACAAAAACTTTGAAAATAAAGCACTATCTAAACACTTCTTATTTAACCCAAGATAAGGAAAGCTCTCAGCATTCGATGAAGATGCACCTATACACTGAAAGACAAGTGAGGCTGAAAACCACATCTGGTCAGTGTTTTTATATCAGCACATCCGGACATAGCTCAGCTCTAATAAGTCCATCAGAATATTTCCCCACTCCAAGGCTCAGGGAATCTTGCAGAAAACGGGGTGGTAAGATCATAAATGCCTAAAGGTGGGATGAGGTACTAATCCACACACTCCAGTCACGATGTGGTTACTGTACCCAGGAGTTCCTGCAATGAGAACCTCTGCCACCAGATCTACACAAGGGCCAACATATCAATATTTCCCCCCAAGGACTAGTGAGGATCTTAGAAAAAACAACTACTCTCATAAACTGTCTCTGAGACAGGTACTGGACAAGGGCAGAGGAACGTCCCCTCGTGATTTTGCCTATTGAAGAGTCACATATGGTACAGCAGACGTCTGACTCCCTTAGCAACACTGGCACCCAAAGGGAGCCCTGTGTTCTACTTATGCAGAGGGACAGGAAGGTGGGTGGAACACAGCAGAATTGAAGAGGGGAGAGGAGGGTGCGAAGGCTGGGAGAGGAGGAGGTAGGTGGGGAAAGGTCTGGGTAACATAAACCCATTTTGTTTGTAAATGAAAAATGCAAAATATTCAAAAAGAATAAAGAAAACAGGTAACCATTTTAAATTGCACTACTTCATGTTATTACAGAAAAAAATAAATACATATTTAAACGAAAAAAATGCTGAGTTAACTATGGCCTGAATTCTGAATATATTCAGAAGATAAAGTAAAAGTTTGTACAGATTTTGAGAGCTTAGTTCTCTTTTATTCAAACATTTTAAGCAAAAGAAAATTTGGAAATGAAAATAAAATTTTCAATAGAGTTGATTCCAATCTATGTAGATATTTAGCATAGCTAAAACCACAAGTCCCATGCATATTATAGGCATAATTATGAACAGAAAGGTATACTGTCCTGACAAAATTGATAACTTGTGAACTGCAATCATCTTGACCTGATAAAACTTACATATGTATGGATAATGGCATAAATGGAGTACTTTTGGAGCAACAATTTTAAACCGTTTCTCATGCCCTGTAGGAAAGTATTGAAACATTTAGGAACACCTCCCACCCCTTAAGAAAAGTTCTTAAATGTCACTTTTAAGACTGTATGTCTCCATCACATTTTAAAGAAATTAACATAAAATATGAACCATATTCATGTAGTAATAAATTACCTAATACCTCTTGGAAAACACCTAAATTTTACAGCAGAAAAAAAGGAGAATTAAGTTTGAACACTTATAGGGGGACCTACATTATTTCATGAAATACAAAAGTGTCCTTAGCAAAATGATGTATCTATTTGCCTCAAATGCATGGGAACACTCTTCATAGGTTTAAAACAGTTAGAAAGGATAGACGACAGTACTCATCTCACAAAAACAATAAATACAGCCTTAACACTGCTGCATTTGTGAATGTCACCCAAAGTAGGAGAAGGTCAGATGGTGTCAGCTACTAACAACTCCATGCAAATTCCCTGCATAAGACAGAACATGAAAGGGTATAAAGTCAAAATGCACCTTTTCGAGAGGGAGGGAGGGAGAGAGGAAAGGACAGAAAAAGAGAAATGAGAGGAAAAAAGAGAAAAAGAAAAAGAGAAAGAAAGAGAAAGAGAAAGAGAGAGAGATAAAAAGAAAATCAGAGAAATCTAGAGAAAGTGAAAGAGATAGAAAAAGAAAAAAAGAAAGAGAAAGAAAAAGACAAAGAGAAAAGAGGAGAAAAAAGA